>CM077151.1:45172801-45557004 GCA_039583875.1 Platanthera guangdongensis
CCCCGGAGTCCGCCCAGGCCGCCCGAAAGGGGGCTGGCGCCAGGGCCCGCCGGGCGGACTCCCACTGGAGTCAGTACGCACCTAGGCACGCCCGCTAGGGGGTGGGCCCCGGCAATCCAAGCCGGGCGGACTGAGACCACCGGAGTCCGCCCAGGCCGCCCGCAAGGGGAGCGGCCAGGCCCCCGGGCGGACTCCCCCTGGAGTCCGCCAGGCCGCCCGCTAGGGGGCAGGGCCCCGGCTACCACTGCCGGGCGGACTCCACCCGGGTCCGCCCAGGCCGCCCCGGCTAGGGGGCGGCCTCCGGCCTGGCCGGGCGGACTACTCCCGGAGTCCGCCCAGGTCGCCCGCTAGGGGGTGGCCTCCAGTCCTTCAGAGCCTCTTCCGCTTGCTTCATCAGTCAACAGTGGCGGACGCAAAATCTCAGTCCGCGGAGTCCGCGCAGGTCGTCATGCTGACGTCACTGGGCCCCGCTTCGAGAAGAACTCCCCTGGGCCTATAAAAGCCCCTGAAGCCTCTATTCAAGGATCCTGGTGGTGGAGACAAGTCTTGCCAGCAGCCCCTGCGGACTCCGTTTTCCAGTCCGTCATCACCTCTCAGCAAGCTCAGCGGACTCAGTTTCTGTCCGCGCAGAGCCTCCAAAGCTCTTCAGCAGCTTGCCTGCAGACTCTGCAGACTCAGTTTCTCAGTCCTCCAGCAGCTGGCAGACTCTTTTACTTAGTCTCTGGCAGGTTCTCTCCTCTGCTTTCTGGCATTTTCTTCTCTCTTAGCCGCCAGCTTCTCCTTGTACCCTTTTATTGATTTGTTTGTAAAGGTGTACTTGTAAGCTTGTAACCTCTCGCTATTAATCAAAGGAAAGCCCGTCGCAGGAGTGACATTTAGGCCGCGGCGGGCGAAGTGTGTGTTGTTGCCGCTGCTAGCGGCCCCCTTCTTCTTCTCTCTCTCTGCTCAGCAAGCCTTGCTCCTCTGCTCAGCAAGTCTTGCTCCTCTGCTCAGCAAGCCTTGCTCTCTACTCAGCAGCCTTGCTCCTCTGCTCAGCAAGCCTTGCTCCTCTGCTATCAGCAAGCCTTCAGCTCCTTGCTCCTGCTCAGCAAGCTTCTTCTCAGCTCCCAGCTCAGCTTCTCGACAAACCAACCTGCAAGCACAACCGTCACATTAGCCGTCTGCTCGACAGCTCCTGGTCAACCTCCTTCTCCTCTCTTGATCAACCCGCTCTGTTGATCAAGCTTCTCTCCTCTATCCCCGCAACCCTCTTTGACAAGTCGTTTGCTCCACTCTCGAGCACTCAGAGGCTTCCTTCCTTCTCTCCTCTCCTCCTCTCCTAGCTTGTGAGACCGAACACCCCCTCCGTGTTAGCTGACTGGTGCCCCGCGACGTTTCCGCGCATCAACAGTTAACACGCGACCTTCAGATCCGGTCAGACGGTGAACAGCGACAGTTAGCCATATCAGATCAATGAGCCGAGAACTTTGCCCCAAGTCCCAGTGAAGATCCTCTCTGGGAAGCTTTTGAGCAGTCGCGCCGTGAGAATGCTCAACAGTTCCAAGCCATCAATCAAGTCCTTGCTGCAATCACGCAGCGGTTAGACTCTCATCCAACAAGTGCTCCAGCTGCTCCAATCAATCTAACACCAACATCGGAGCATAAGCAAGCTTATTCTCAAGCTTGTCCGCCGTTCTATCCGCCTTACACCCCAACCTTCCCGCAAGGTCCCGCTGCTCCTTTGCGAACTCAAGATGAAGAGTTTGCCGCTCGCCAAAACTTCTTCCGGCAAGCAGCCCGGGGAAGTCCTGCAAGATTTCTTAACTTTCAAGGAAGTCATCCTTGACCCCCAGCTCCTGCCTCTGCTCCTCCTGCAGCAACTTTTCCTTTCTACCCTCCTGCTTCTTTTGCAGCTGCAGCCTATGCTCCCTTTAATCCCTATGCTGTGGGAGAGCAGGAAGAGCCATCGCCCTTTATTGAGAGCGTTCGCCTCGAACCTACTCCAGCAAACTTCAGAGAGCCTCGACTGCCAATCTATACTGGAGAGACTGATCCGGTCAAGCATCTTCAAGCTTTTGAATCAGCCGTTGCTCTCAAGACTTTGTCAGATGCAACAAAGTGCAAGCTCCTTGTGACAACCTTTGATGGGCAAGTGAGGGACTGGTTCTATGGCCTCCGTCCTCACTCCATCACTTCCTTCCTCGATCTTCGTAGACAGTTCCTTCTCAGATTCTCTACCTCCTCCAAGAGAAAGGGCGGTCCTGAAGCCCTCTTCGAGATCAGACAGCGCAGTGATGAAACTTGGTCTCAATTTGTTGATCGATTCCAGAGAGAGATTCTGGACATCGAAATCGTTGATCAAGAAATGTACCGAGTGGCTCTTATCCACGGTCTTCGTGAAGGGCCTCTCAAATTTGAAGCCAATGTCCGTGCTCCAAGGACATACCAAGAGCTGATCGCTCTAGCCAACTCATACATCCGAGGCGAGAAGAGCAATCCAGGCTTCGTCTCCAAGCTCGTGTCAGAGAAAGATCCGTTTCGCAAGCAACCTCCAAGGTCTCCTTGCAATCGTTTCCCAGCTCATTCAAGGAAGGAGAGAAGGCTTCATCGCCAGCGATACTCCTTCCCGAGCCGCGATGCTCAAGATCCATTGCTACCACTAGCTCCTTCTCAAACAGCAACTGTTCAACAAGAGCAAGACGATGACTTGCATGAGTCTGATCTCGACGACGTCGTGCAAGAAGTAGTCCAGATCATGAAAGATAGGGCAAGCTACAAGAAGCCCTATCGACCGACCGATCAGAGGTCTAGAAACCCAGAGCCTTATTGTGAATTCCACAAAGAGTCAGACCATCGAACAGAAGACTGCCGAGCATTCCGCCAGCTTGTGCAAAGGATGCTCCGGCAAGGCAAGATGCATGACTTGCTTCCTAAAGAAGATCGCCCTGATCCATCAACTTCAAAGGGCAAAGAAATTTCAGACGCTCCTTGCTCCTCAAGAGGAGTGTACCACGTCGAAGAGCCTCCTCTCCTCGTTGTTCACCCAACCGTCGAATGCTTCGATGCCAACGACGAGGGCATACTGGGAAGGCTATTCTAAACTAGCAAGGACTTCACAGTCCTCCAAAGCGATGGACTTCACAGTCCTCCAAAGCTCCTTGCAACCTACAGGGGTTATCTCAACCCTTACTCTCTCTCCTTTTCAAACATTTTCATTACAACACTTCTCAGTGTTCTTTTACTGCTTTTCTGCAAAGCTTTTATTCAGGGATCCCGTACTGACACAGTTCCCTTTTTGTGTTGCTCCTCGCTCTTTCTCTCTCTCTCTGGGATCAGTACGCCAATGAGATTTCGCCAAGTCTGAAACGTTCCCTCCGTAGTTTGTTCTCGCACTACCGCTTCGACCACATATGGCGGGAGTATACCCATGTGTGTAGTGGGAGCAGTTCATCTACGACTATGGGCTTCAGACTTAGGATCCTAGCCGGCATCTGACACAGAGTGTGTGCTAGGGGAGCCCCATGTGTTAGCTCTGCTGTGCGTCTTATAGGAAACACTACGGTTAGGATGATCTTCGCTGGACAAGCAATGACGATCAAGCGTAGCCTTGTCTCTTTGATCATCCTTCAACTGTGGTGGCCGAGCACTCTCCGATACCCTCGATCCGTGCCTCTCGGGTTCTCACAACTCCACTGATCAATACACAGACAATATAGGCCTCTTGGCGCAACCTGTCTCGTTGATCAGTGATGCTTGTGCCCAAGGCAAGAGAGCAGAGTTTCTAGCGATCCTTCTCAGGATCTTCCTTGTTTCTAGCGATCCTTCTCAGGATCTTCCTTGCTTCTAGCGGTCCTTCTCAGGACCTTCCCTTGCTTTTCTCTTCTGTGCCCTCCTTGAGGATGCGCGACCAGCCCGCTTTGAGCAGGACCATACTCGGAATGATTTTCTCAGGCCAGTGATGCATAAGGCCCACGGGGAACACCTGTGGCAGCATTCAACCCTCTGTAGTCATTCCGAACATGGACCTCTTTTTCCTTTCCCCCCTCCTTGAGGATGCGCGACAAGCCCGCTTTGAGTAGGACTATACTCGGGATGATTTTTCGGGCAAGTGATGCATAAGGCCCACGGGGAACACCTGTGGCAGCATTTAACCCACTTTAATCATTCCGGGTGTAGACCCCCTTTTCGTCTATTGCCTTCTTTCACAGGTGAACAGGTTATTCCGACCTACCAAAAGGATTTCCAGCAATCACTTTGCTCATGCTCATCCTATATGAATTGCTTATTCAAAGCTCTATCGGATGATGACTCGCACTCTGCCTATATAAGCTCTATTGCTCTCATCTCCTATACATTGTTTGCTCAAGCGCTATCAGCTATGCTATTGCAATGCAGTCATATCTGTCAGCAGTCAACACTCACTCAGTTTATTGATCTGGGTTTCATAATAGTATTCATCAGGCATTTTTCTTGCTAATTGGTCATATCGGCATTATTTTGTCGACAGTTAACAGTCAACAGTTAACACTTGCAAGCCTTCTCTTCACAGGTACTTGCGAGTTATCTTCATATCTTATTTGCTTCTAACTCCTCTTCTTGCAGAGATTAGCAAACACCTGCAAGCCTCATTCAGGTACTTGCAGTCTAAATCATTATTTTGTATCTGCCGCTCACTCTTTTCTTTCTGCAGTGAATAGCAGACACCTGCAAGCCTCATCCAGGTACTTGCAGCTTATTTTATATACAATACCTGCTCCTAACTCTCTTCTTGCAGAGATCAGCAAACCCTTGCAAGTTTCTTCACAGGTACTTGCAAGTTACTCTCATATATTGTGCATACTCTTAACTCTTCCTTTGCAGAAACCAGCAAAGACTTGCAGGTCCCCTTCCAGGTACTTGCGAGTTGTTATGCCCTTCTGTTTTCCTCACTTTTGTTTTGCAGAACGGTTACAGAAGACACGCCTTCTTCGTTTTGCAAAAGCAAATTCAGGTACACACTCGATGTGCCACCCCTACATGCTTACCCTAACTTTCCTCTTGCAGGAAAATAGACAGGAAGCACCAAGCTTGTAAGGAGAGTCTTCAGGTTCTGTCTCTCCTTGCTCCTCTTCTTCCGTTAGGGTGGATCACGATTTTCGTGGGTCTCCAACTTTTTCGAAGTTCTTTCCGGAACTTGAAAAAGTGCGGGGATTATGTTAACCCAGAAATCGGCGATCCTTCCCAAGGTGGCCAGCTGACTCATCGTGACCCTTAGATTCTCCCTTTTGATCGCGATGGGTCCCAGCGTAGGCGGACAGTTTTTCCTATCCGCCTAGGTCTCCTAGCAACCGCGTGCCCTGCGGGATGGCGGGCTATTCCCATGGCTCACCCTCGCGGGACATGCGGTTAGGTCCGCTAATTATGCAGTACTTTTCCTTGCAGGAGTCCGCCAACAGCATTGCCAGGAGCGGCCTCCTATTTCGCCCAAGGGGCGGTGGTCTTCAGCCGCCGTCCGCCGAGGACGCCCGCCAGGGGCGACCTCCCTGCTGCCCGAGGGGCGGCGGCCTCCTGCCGCCGTCCGCCGAGGCCGCCCACCCGGGGCGGCCTCTGCCCGCCAGCCGGGCGGACTCCCCCTGGAGTCCGCCCAGGCCGCCCGCAAGGGGGCGGCCAGGCCCGCCCGCAAGGGGGCGGCCAGGCCCGCCGGGCGGACTCCCCCTGGAGTCCGCCCAGGCCGCCCGCTAGGGGGCGGCCCCGGCATCCAGCCGGGCGGACTCCCCCCGGAGTCCGCCCAGGCCGCCCCCAAGGGGGCGGCCAGGCCCGCCGGGTGGACTTCCCCTGGAGTCCGCCCAGGCCGCCCGCTAGGGGGCGGCCCCGGCACCCAGCCGGGCGGACTCACCCCGGAGTCCGCCCAGGCCGCCCGCAAGGGGGCGGCCAGGCCCGCCGGGCGGACTCCCCTGGAGTCCGCCCAGGCCGCCCGCTAGTGGGCGGCCCCGGCACCCAGCCGGGCGGACTCACCCCGGAGTCCGCCCAGGCCGCCCGCAAGGGGGCGGCCAGGCCCGCCGGGCGGACTCCCCCTGGAGTCCGCCCAGGCCGCCCGCTAGGGGGCGGCCCCGGCATCCAGCCGGGCGGACTCCCCCCGGAGTCCGCCCAGGCCGCCCGCAAGGGGGCGGCCAGGCCCGCCGGGCGGACTCCCCCTGGAGTCCGCCCAGGCCGCCCGCTAGGGGGCGGCCCCGGCACCCAGCCGGGCGGACTCACCCCGGAGTCCGCCCAGGCCGCCCGCAAGGGGGCGGCCAGGCCCGCCGGCGGACTCCCCCTGGAGTCCGCCCAGGCCGCCCGCTAGGGGGCGGCCCCGGCACCCAGCCGGGCGGACTCACCCCGGAGTCCGCCCAGGCCGCCCGCAAGGGGGCGGCCAGGCCCGCCGGGCGGACTCCCCCTGGAGTCCGCCCAGGCCGCCCGCTAGGGGGCGTCCCCGGCATCTAGCCGGGCGGACTCCCCCCGGAGTCCGCCCAGGCCGCCCGCAAGGGGGCGGCCAGGCCCGCCGGGCGGACTCCCCCTGGAGTCCGCCCAGGCCGCCCGCTAGGGGGCGGCCCCGGCATCCAGCCGGGCGGACTCCCCCGGAGTCCGCCCAGGCCGCCCGCAAGGGGGCGGCCAGGCCCGCCGGGCGGACTCCCACTGGAGTCCGCCCAGGCCGCCCGCTAGGGGGCGGCCCCGGCACCCTGCCGGGCGGACTCCACCCGGAGTCCGCCCAGGCCGCCCGCTAGGGGGCGGCCTCCGGCCTGCCGGGCGGACTCCTCCGGAGTCCGCCCAGGTCGCCCGCTAGGGGGTGGCCTCCAGTCCTCTTCAGAGCCTCCTTCCGCTTGCTTCATCAGTCAACAGTGGCGGACGCAAAATCTCAGTCCGCGGAGTCCGCGCAGGTCGTCATGCTGACGTCACTGGGCCCCGCTTCTAGAAGAACTCCCCTGGGCCTATAAATAGCCCCTGAAGCCTCTCATTCAAGGATCCTGGTGGTGGAGACAAGTCTTGCCAGCAGCCCCTGCGGACTCCGTTTTCCAGTCCGTCATCACCTCTCCAGCAAGCTCAGCGGACTCAGTTTCCTGTCCGCGCAGTCCTCCACAGCTCTTCAGCAGCTTGCCTGCAGACTCTGCAGACTCAGTTTCTCAGTCCTCCAGCAGCTGGCAGACTCTTTTACTTAGTCTCTGGCAGCTTCTCTCCTCTGCTTTCTGGCATTTTCTTCTCTCTTAGCCGCCAGCTTCTCCTTGTACCCCTTTTATTGATTTGTTGTAAAGGTGTACTTGTAAGCTTGTAACCTCTCGCTATTAATCAAAGGAAAGCCCGTCGCAGGAGTGACATTTAGGCCGCGGCGGGCGAAGTGTGTTGTTGCCGCTGCTAGCGGCCCCCTTCTTCTTCTCTCTGCTCAGCAAGCCTTGCTCCTCTGCTCAGCAAGCCTTGCTCCTCTGCTCAGCAAGCCTTGCTCCTCTGCTCAGCAAGCCTTGCTCCTCTGCTCAGCAAGTCTTGCTCCTCTGCTCAGCAAGCCTTGCTCCTCTGCTCAGCAAGCTTCTTCTCAGCTCAGCTCTTCTCGACAACCAACCTGCAAGCACAACCGTCACATTAGCCGTCTGCTCGACAGCTCCTGGTCAACCTCCTTCTCCTCTCTTGATCAACCCGCTCTGTTGATCAAGCTTCTCTCCTCTATCCCCGCAACCCTCTTTGACAAGCCGTTTGCTCCACTCTCGAGCACTCAGAGGCTTCCTTCCTTCTCTCCTCTCCTCCTCTCCTAGCTTGTGAGACCGAACACCCCCTCCGTGTTAGCTGACTGGTGCCCCGCGACGTTTCCGCGCATCAACACGCTTCATGTCCACCCAACTAGTGATGCGATGAAGATGGTCTCGCTCGCGGGTCCTCTCAACGCTAGCCCAATATGACCTCACCTGATTTAAAAGTCTAAGTTTCGCAAACTTGATGTGAAGCTCACCGAATAACTCAAAATGATTGAGATAATACTCCATATCCACGAGCCAATAACTGAAAGACTCGGGACTCGATGAGTCGTCAAAAGAAGGGGCAACAGTGCAAAATTGATTTTCATGGTCTCTCTCGGAACGACGATCCTCATAATAATCACATCTAAGGTAACCGAGTCGAGTCGAAGGATCAAAACGATTCGCTCGCGTGTACGGATAAGAACGACGACAATCATCATACTGATTGTCTCTAGCATAATGAGGTCGTGTCGGTAGGTCAACACAATCTCTGAAAGTGTTGTACTGCGATCGAGAATGATCGTTGTAATAATGTGAGGATCTCCCTGACGAGATTCTGTGAGAGCGGGTGCAAGTGGGATCTACACCTTTAAATTGAGGAGGAGAATAAGTGTGATACCTAGACATAATGAAAAACCTATAGACTATACGACTGTGTATCGAATAGCGCGCGCAACCTCGCTTTGATACCAATTGACGCAGGGCGAATTTATAAGCGGAGGAAAATCTGCGACCTAACCCTACATGCTATGCAAAATTCCGACGGTTAGATCACAATTGAATAATAAATAAAATCATCCCACGCAAATAATTCAAAAGCATGACAAAATAATTTATTTATGCAAAAGCAAATTTAGGTTTTCCTCCGCGTGGAGGGCAAAAGCTAGAGCGCATGACAAATAAAGTCCTGCAAATCACAATATTTATCTAACAAACTACTAGCATACGAGATATTCAAGTCAATATGATGTCCAATCCGACAAATAAATGCTAAAAATAATAATCTAATACAACAATACTCACTAAATAGTGGGCTGACCAAGACAATGAAGATTCTGGAGCCGGATGCGTGGATCAGCGATCAAGAGTGAGCCGGCGACATGAAAATAATGGAGGTGGCTGTCCTCAACGACGGAAGATGAAAAAATAGACCGGAAATGGATAGATCCGGGCACGTAGGTGGACATCCGGGCAGAGGTGGGTAGATCCCATGATGTAGTAACGGATCGGGGTTAGGAAATGTTGGACGGGTGGTAGAAATAGCTGATCAGGGGATGAAATTTTCAGATCTGGACCGATCTGGAAATTGTGGCTGTTTGGAAGTGGATCCATGAAGGGGAGGAGTGGTGGAGGGGGTGGAGTTCGAGCAGGGAGGCCGACGGCTTGACAGGAGGCCGACGGGTGGTGCGGTTGGAGGAGGGGAGGCCTGGACTGCCAGCGGTTGCAGGAAGGGTGAGGAACATGCCTGTTTGGAGATGGGAGCGGGTGGGCTGGCGGCTTCAGGGCTTTAGTAGGGAGCGACGGAGCTGTGGGTGACCGACAGTGGACAGGGGAAAAAAACTATAGAAGTGAACATTTCATTTCATTTTTGAATAGTAACACTGAATAAAAACAAAGGTTTTCTGGGCAGCAAACCTTGGTTGGTTTTGGAGGCTGTAGGGGGGTTGCGGGAGGGTTTTGGGAGGGGAAAAAGTCGGTTAGGTTTAGGGGATACCTTGGGGAGGAAAATAGGCACCTAAGAGTCATCACCTAGTGTTCCACGAAGTCAGCATCATGACTTGATCACTGGAATCCGGGATTTCTTTTCACCAAATTCTGCAATGCCTCAAATCAGCCCACAAACCATCTATTTATAATAAAAGGAGGATTAGAGCATCCCACCATCGATGACTATGATTGGCCGAAGGTGGGGCCACCTAAATACATCAAATTAGTGAAATAATATATCAAATCGATTCACAACGATTATCCGAACACATCTGCGGAGTCCGGTCGTCGATCCGGGCACGCCATATATGAAAAGTTGCCAAATCTGCCCTGAATGGGTCCAAAACTCGTCATCCACTGCAAGTGCTCGTCTATGCTCCGTATCAGGTTGCCACCAGACCGTAGTTGCGGGTTTTCACCAGACCGCAGTTGCTTGTTGTCATCAGACCGCAGCTGCGGGTTGCTCTTTGGACTGCAACTCGAGAAGGCAAAACCTTCTGGACAGCACAACAAGACTCGAGTCGACTACAACGGTTTGATAAACCGCTAAGACTGTACTGCAGATTTGTCAAACCGCCAGGACTAGATAAACTGCCAGCACGCCAAGTCAAGCTGCTAGAATGACCGAAACCTCTGTCCGCCAAGCCAAACCGTCAGATCACAGAAACCAGTAGACCGCTGAGACTAGATTTCAGATCGCCCGGTCTCCACAAACTTCAACACCCCCTCAAGCTGGAGTATATATATCAACCATGCTCAACTTGCTAGAAATCTCCGAAAAAGGGATAACTGGTTTGGTGAAGAAATCAGCTAGCTCTTTATCAGAGGTAACAAACAAAGTGCAGATTTGATTATTCAATATCTTCTCTCTGATAAAGTAGCAATCTACTTCAATATGCTTTGTCCTCTCATGAAAGACTAGATTCCTCGAAATATATATGACTATCTTATTGTCACAGAACATCTGCCGAGGATGATCATAAACTTCTCCCAAATCAAACATAAATGTCCGTAGCCACTTCAGCTCACAAGTGGTCAGAGTCATGCTTCTATATTCGGCTTCAACACTTGACCTGAAAAGTACATCATGGTTCTTGCTCTTCCAGCTAACCGGATTCACTCCAACGAATGTACATAAACCAGACATAGACTTTTTATGTTCTTTATCATCTGCATAACTAGCATCAGAGTAGGCCTCAATTCTCAAATGTCCCCTTTTCTGAAATAAAAGCACTTTTTCTAGAGCACCTTTCACATATTCTAGGATCTTTGGAGATGATTGTAGATGACATGCCTTAGGAGTTTGCATAAACTGACTCACTCTTCCTACTGCATAACAAATATCCAGTCTTGTGATTGTCAGATAAATGAGTTTCCCCACAAGCCGTCTGTATTTGGTGACATCTTCAAGAAGAGGAGAATTCTCACTCCAACACTTGTCATCTCCAACAGCCATTGGAGACCGAGCAGATTTATCCCTAAGAAGACCTGTCTGTTTAAAGAGTTCTAAGACATACTTCCACTGTGAAAGAACTATATAACCGTGTTTTCAGGATATCTCAATCCCCAGAAAGTATTTGGGAGACCCTATATCTTTGGTAACAAAATACTGAAGAAGATGCTTCTTTGTCATGTCAACACCCTTCGTATCATCCCCTGTAAAAAGAATGTCATCCACATAAACCGCAAGAACAACAAGGCTAGGCGAAGTTTTGTGAATGAACAAAGAGTGATCTGCAACGCTCCAAGCGAACCCAATAACAAAATAACTTTGTTGAACTTTTCAAACCAGACTCTCGGACTTTGCTTAAGACCATAGATAGCCTTCCGCAATTTACATACCTGAAACTTCCCCTGAGCAACATACCCAAGAGGTTGCTCCATATAGTCTGTCTCTTGCAAATCACCATAAAAAAAGCATTCTTCACATCCAACTGAGACAACTCCCAGTTTTTGTTGACAGTCACAAAAAAGAGAACACAGATTATAGTAATCCGAGCAACAAGAGCGAATGTTTCAAAAAAATCCACACCATATGTCTGTGTAAAACCTTTGGCAACAAGCCGAGTCTTGTAACTGTCAATAGTACCATTAGGAAGAAACTTGATCACAAATACCCATCGATAGCTAACCACATCAGCTCCTGAAGGGGTAGAGATAAGAGTCCAAATACCTCGTTCAGTGAAAGTTTCCATCTCCTCATCCATAACGGCTTCAATGAGGAACAACGAGAGCGTCTTGATAGGTGGTCGGAATGACATTGGCTTAGAGAGCCAGATCAAAGCTTGTGCAAGAAGGAAACAGCCGCGCATAAGAGACCACATCCGAATATGATGTTGAGTGCATGTTCGAACTCCTTTCCAAAGGGCGATCAGATGATCAAGGTCTGACCTGTCTACTGTAACAAACCCATCCGCAGGAGATATTGCTGGCCTAGAAGCTGTCAACAGCGGCTCAAAAGAAGAATCAGAGATATGTGAAGAAGAAAGAAGCGCAAGCTCAGGAAGAGGTGCCGAAACAATAAGAGAAGAAGAAGAATCATTAGAAGGTGAAAGAACAGAGGTAGGAGAAAAGAACGGAGCATCCTAAAAAAAGTGACATCCGCGGAAACATACTGTTTCCGGAGAACAAGATCATAATACCAATATCATTTTTGTGTCGGACAATAGCCTAGAAAGATGCATTTTACAGAACAAGAAGATAGTTTGTCACGACCAGAAGAAGGAGAGTGGACAAACGTTGTGCATCCAAAGACACGATGAGGTACAAGAAACGGTGTCGAATCAGGATACATAACAAAGAATGGGGTTTTGCCGTTGAGAGCCAAAAACGGAATTCGGTTGATGAGGAAACAAGAAAGAAAACAACATGTCCCCAATAGGACCGAGGAACACTCATTTGAGTGAGAAGTCTATGAGCCACATCCAAGAGATGTCGGTTCTTGCGTTCAGCAATGCCATTCTGTTGAGAGATGTAAGGACAACTAGTTTGATGTACAATTCTATAATGCATACAAAACAATGTAAATTGATGACTCAGATACTCCTTAGCATTATCAGTGTGAAGAATTTTAATATGAACGTCAAACTATGTACAGATCTCATTATAAAACGCCGTAAAAATGGAAAAAATTTCAAAACAATATTGTAACAAATACAATCATATACATCTAGAAAAGTCATCAATAAAAGTAACAAAATAGAGACTACCCCTATCAATAGTCTGGATAGGAGCAGAACCCCAAACATCCGAACGAACAAGTTCAAAAGGACGAGAGGAACTACGCCCTTGCTTAGCTGGAAAAGTAGAACGGTGGTGTTTGCCAAACTGACAAGCCTCACAATTAAGAGAAGAGTCTCCCTGAGGTAGATCGGGTAGAAGCTGATAAAAAATCCGAGCAGAAGGACGCCCAAGACGAAGATATCACTGAAGAAGAGAAGAGGAAGCAAAAAAGGCAGAGATATTATCAAGGTAGAACAAGTCGCCGCTCTTATTCCCAGTAACAATCATCTCCTTGGAGTGAGGATTCTGAAAAGAATAAGTAGACGGAGTAAAAACAACCACACAATTCAACTTTTGCAAAGAGAAGTAACAGAAAAAAATGTTGCAAGGAAAATTTGGGACATAAAAAGTGTCCTCAAGCTGAAGAGGAGTGACATGCACTGTGCCAGACCCACAAACAGGAGATGGAGAACCATTCACAATACGAACCGGAGATAACCTGTTATGTTTGTCCAGACTAGAGAAAACACGAGAATTCCGCGTCATATGACTAGTAGCACCAAAATCAATGAACCACCTATTAGTAGTGGCCAACTGAGCAGCCCGAAGAGGTAGCAAGAGAAGAAGAAAAAGAGAGAGTCGGAGTGTCCATAGAAAACAACAGTAAACCGCACGAGTAGAGAGAACAAACCGCGCGAACACAACAGGCCGCGCAAACATAAGAGGAGGAAAGGTCACGCGAACACAGCAGAAGCCGCATGAACACAACAGGCTGCACTAACACAAGAGTATAGAAGGTCGCACGAACATAGTAAAAGCCGCGCGAACACAACATGCCACAAAGAAAGAACAAGTCGCAAAAGAAGCGACAAGCTAAGGGAGGGCGGGAGGGAGACCGCAAGCTGTTAAAAAAAGAGACCGCAGGCAAACTGGAGCAAAAGATCAGTTAACTCTGATATCATGTAAAAAGTGTTAAGTAAAAGATAAATTTTATTGCTACAAAAAGATAAGATGATACAAAGGTATTCCCCCTTATTTATAGAAGATGAGGGGAGATAGGAGATTACAACAAGCGATGTGAGACTAATTACAATTTACAAGCCGCGCGGTTTATGCTGTTTGTCTACGTCAAACCGCAAGGCTATACAACGGAGACTATACAATGCGGTCAGTCCTGGGACGCCACCGAACTGCAAGGGACGATAGTCGTTAGATTGCTAACACGGGTTGCCTCCAGACCGCAGCTGCTGGTTGCCATCAGACTGCAGCTGCGGGATGTTACCAGACCGCAACTGCGGGATGTGACCAGACCGCAGCTGCGGGATGCCACCAGACCGCAGCTGCGGGATGCCACCAGACCGCAGCTGCGGGATGCCACCAGACCGCAGCTGCGGGTTGCCACCAGACCGCAGCTGCGGGTTGCCAGCAGACCGCAGCTGCGGGTTGCCACCAGACCGCAGCCGCGGGTTGCCACCAGACCGCAGCCGCGGGTTGCCACCAGACCGCAGCCGCGGGTTGCCACCAGACCGCAGCTGGTGGGTTGCCACCAGACCGCAGTTGTGGTTGCTCTCCGGACTGCAACTCGGGAAGGCAAAACCTCCTGGACAACACAACAGGACGCTAGTCGACGACAGTGGTTTGCTAAACCGCTAAGACTGCACTGCGGATTTGTCAAACCGCCAGGACTAGCTAAACCGCCAGTCCGCCAAGTCAAGCTGCTAGAATGACCGAAACCTCTATCCGCCAAGCCAAACCACGAGATCACAAAAAACAATAGACCGCTAAGACTAGATTTCAGACCGCCTGGTCTCCACAAACTTCAACAGTTTGCATGCACCTGGCTTGCCTCTCACCATTACTTGTGTCGCTAATATCCCTCTTCCTCCCCCACACCTGAATGTTGATTCAGACGAAGACGATCATGAATTTTGGCCCTATTTTCGGCCAAAATTAATCTGCTTTCTTTGAAGTAGATTTCTGGTAGCCCGAAACTGTCGATGTACAATGTAAATGAAGACCGACACACGCATTTGGGGCGTTTTAAGTCGACCTTAGCCATCAGAAAGCTTGAAGTGTCGGCTCCTTTTTGCTACGTTGGAAGGATCGACGGTAGACTGGTTTTTCAGTCTACCTGGCGGAAGTATCACAAATTTTAACGATTTCAAGAGATTGTTGGCCTCTAACTTCCAGAGTTCTAAGAGGCCGAAGCGTGGCTTGGTTTCTTGCTAGACCTGTGAGAAGGTGAGCATGAATCGCTGCGAGACTATGCCACATGATTCCAGAGCAGTGGTCGGGGTGTGGTCGGCATACGACAAACTTTGCAAGCCCCTTTAGTGAGGGGACTGTTGGGTTTCTCTATGAGGATGGCACAACGCTTGTGCACGCAGCGGAAATAAAAACATCAAGAAAACCCAAAAGAAATGGGATCGGGCCATGATAGTTGAATCAAGAAGTTTACAAATAACTAGGCAAAAATTACCTCGGTGGCGTTGAGTCACAACTCAACGGAGATGCTCCAAACTTTGTCTTCTTGCTTGTGGCGAGTTCTACGTAGAATAATATCCACGTCTCTGCAGAAATCCACTCGAGCGGGAGAACGCCGAGCTTTCCGTCACACGGATTATCGGGAAGGAGAGAGACAGCACCTTGCTTTCCCACGGACTGCTAGGTCCGCGCCAGGGATTGCAGCGCCAGCGACGATCGCCGGAGAGAAGGTGGTCGACGGAGCAAACACGGCGGCGGAACTCTTCCGGCGACGGGATCGGGATCGGCGGAACGATCGCGGAACTCTTCCGTCGGGTTCGATTCGATCAGAAGATGTGATCCCGAAAAACCCTAAGTGTTATATTTATACTAAAGGTATAAATAAACCTAGGTTTATCGCTATCCGCAGACCACCCGAAAATAGGGTACAAGAATCGGTGAATATCGGTCGGTGAGAATCGGCGATAATCGGCGAGAATCGATCAGCGAGCATCATCATGGATCGGCGAGAATCAGAGTACAATACTCGACGATTCTCGCCGATCGTCGAGCCTCACTTGATGATACACGTCGAATCTCGTCGACCGTCGAGCCGCGGTCGACGATACATGTCGAAGTCGTCGATCGTCGAGAATCAGCATATTGATTCTCGACGATTCTCGTCGATCGGCGAGAATCAGAGAGACGATTCTCGCCGATCGGCGGGAATCAGAAGACGATTCTCGACGAATGTTATCGACCCTCGGACGACAATCCTTACCAACCCTCCAAGGCAACATTTGCCCAACCCGACGATCCTTTAAGGCAACACTTTGCCCACAACCCCATTCAGGTCGGTGATTGGCAACCTTTACCAACACAGTCAATATCCAGCTTCTCCACATCTCTTATGTGCGACCCTGCAGGCTCATATCGCGTTGGCAGTGAGATCATATGTTTGATCACTTGCAGATCACAATGGTAACTCCAACAGACTCCCACTTGATCTCGAAAGTATCAAAGCAAAAACCTCACAAACAATGAGCGGCATCTAGCAATGCATCATTGCTCCCCAAGCAATAAGAGTTCATAACTCATAAGCCTTTATGACCAATGTATAAGCGTTGTCTTTGTCCCTTTGTCCCTTACATTCGGAAAGAACTAGAGGCATGAACCGTGTCACCCTCGTAATAGTTCAATCCAAGTTTTCTTGATCCAGGACGGACTTCCAGAAAATGGTGAGTCCAATATCATATATTGACTCAACCAAGCATGATCATGCATTTCTCAGTCCAGTTCCATCAAGGGGCCCATGGATGCAACTCCTGTCATACAGGAGGACAAATCCCATATCTGCTCACACACAAACACCCAAATGATTCGTAACATGCCCAACAACCACCCTTATCATCAACCTTTCTCAAGGAAGACTTTACATGGCATCAAAGCACGCTCTTCCTCACTTGATGAATGCTGTGACTTCAGGTCAAAGGAGCACAACACCATTGTCAATTGAGACCTACTCGTGACACGATTGGATGACAATCCACAGAGTAGTCTCAGGTTGGGTCTGTCCAGTACAACTTGTTCACTAACAAGTACTCACGTGATGACTTGATATCACAATATCATGACCTGTGAGAACCGGTCATCAGTCAACACACGTGCTAGTATTTATGTACCATCATCACTCTTAGCTTCTATGATGATACTCGACCAGGGACCTTTTAAGAATGAAGCTTCAAATAAATCATAGGCTCTCACATTCAAGTCACGTACTTGATGTCCCATGGAAGCGAACATTCTAAGGGTATCTATTATGTTAACATTTAACTATCATATAGAAAAAGACACAATAAAAGAACTTGTCATTAATTATAAGAGAAAAATTAGGTACACAGTTCATCATATGAATAAACAGCCAACAAAATACAAGATTACATGCAACCCACAAGATTCTCGCTAGAGTTGATCATTTAGGTATCGTATACCCATCGATCTAGTATGACCATCATGCTTTCTCTGCGCGAGAGGCTTTGTCAGTGGATCCGCAATATTCTCCTCAGTCGGCACTCTGCAAATATTTACATCTCCTCGTTCGACAATCTCACGAATAAGATGAAACCGCCGAAGTATGTGCTTGGAGCGCTAATGAGATCTAGGTTCCTTAGATTGTGCAATTGCACCATTGTTATCACAGTAGAGAACTACGGGACCAACAATGCTAGGAACTACATCAAGCTCGCCGATGAATTTCCTAATCCATACAGCCTCCTTCGCCGCATTAGCTGCTGCGATATACTCGGCCTCTGTTGTAGAATCAGCAACTGTCTCTTGCTTGGAACTCTTCCAGCTCACAGCTCCTCCATTCAGGCAAAACACAAAACATGACTGAGACTTGGAGTCGTCTCTATCAGTTTGGAAGCTAGCATCTGTGTAACCACTTACAACGAGCTCTTCCTCTCCACCATACACCAAGAACACATCATTAGTCCTTCTCAAGTACTTCAGGATATTCTTGACTGCAATCCAGTGACACTCACCGGGGTCTGACTGATACCTGCTAGTCATGCTCAAAGCAAATGAGACATCGGGTCGAGTACATAACATCGCGTACATGATTGATCCAATTGCCGAAGCATATGGAATCAACTTCATGCGGTCCTTATCTTCACAAGACTTTGGACACTGGTCCTTGGAGAGATTCACACCATGAGACATGGACAAAAATCCTTTCTTGGACTCAAGCATGTTGAACCGCTTCAACACCTTTTCGATGTACGTACTCTGGGTCAAACCCAGCAACTTCTTCGATCTATCTCTATAGATCTTAATACCAAGTATATAAGTCGCTTCACCCAAATCCTTCATTGAAAAGCAGTTCCCTAGGTTGTTCTTAACAACTTTCAGGGTAGGAATGTCATTCCCAATCAACAGTATGTCATCTACATACAATATCAGGAAGACAACAATGCTCCCACTGATTCGCTTGTAAACACAAGGCTCATCTTCATTCTTGATGAAACCAAACTCTTTGATTTTCTCATCAAAACGAAGATTCCAACTTTGAGAGGCCTGTTTCAGTCCATAAATGGACTTATTCAGCTTGCATATTTTAGTGGCTTCATCTGGGGATACAAAACCCTCGGGTTGTGTCATATACACTTCCTCAAGGAGGTTTCCATTAAAGAAAGCCGTCTTGACATCCATCTGCCAGATCTCGTAGTCATAATACGCAGCAACAGCAAGCAATATCCTTATGGACTTTACCATGGCAACAAGGGAAAAGGTCTCATCATAGTCAATACCATGAATTTGCTTGAAACCCTTAGCCACCAGTCGCCCTTTGAATGTCTGTACATTCCCATCCATGTCGGTCTTCTTCTTGAAGACCCACTTGCACCATATGGGTCGTACCCCTTCAGGTGGTTCCACCAAGTTCCAAACTTGGTTTGCATACATGGAGTCCATTTCGGATTTCATAGCCTCAAGCCATTTGCGGAGTCCGGTCCATTCATAGCCTCTTGGTAGGTTGCTGGTTCATCATCATGATCCATAAGCAACACATTACCTATTTGAGACACGAGAAATCCATATCTCTCAGACTCAAATCTCGGTCTACCAGATCTACGTAGGACTTGTGTTCCCTGAGCAGGTTCTCTAGCTACAACATCTTGTAGTCCTGTCTCAGGATCCAATTCCGGTTCATTCACTACATGTGGTTCTTGAACTTCTTCAAGCTCTACCTTTTCAGTCTTTCTTGATAAGAACTCTTTCTCCAAGAAGACACCAGTTCTTGCGACAAACAATTTGCCCTCAGACGGTAGGTAAAAGTAATACCCTTTCGTTTCCTTAAGATATCCCACCAGATAACATTTATCCGATTTGGGTTCCAGCTTGTCAGGCATTTGACGTCTCACGTATGCCTCACAGCCCCAAATTTTAATGAACGACATACTAGGACGCTTCCCAGTCCATATCTCATATGGTGTCTTCAGAACCGTTTTCGTTGGAGCGCGATTCAATGTCATTGCAGCAGTCTGTAAAGCAAAACCCCAAAAGGAAACAGGCAAGTCTGCATGACTTATCATCGAACGTACCATGTCTAACAGAGTACGATTTCTCCTCTCAGACATACCATTATATTGTGGTGTTCTAGGTGGAGTGAGCTGTGATACAATACCACACTCTTTCAGATGATCACGGAACTCATGACTCAGGTACTCGCCACCTCGATCAGATCGGAGTGCTTTAACCCTTTTACCCAACTGGTTTTCTACTTCATTCTTGAACTCTTTGAACTTTTTAAAGGTCTCGGATTTGCACTTCATAAGATACACATATCCATATCTACTGAAATCATCAGTAAATGTAACAAAGCAGAAATACCCACCTCTAGCCATGGAACTCATGGGTCCGCATACATCACTATGTACAACACCCAAGAGATCCTCAGCCCTCTCAGTATAACCAGTGAAAGGAGCTTTAGTCATCTTGCCTAACAAACAAGACTCGCATCGCTCAAATGATTCATAATCAAATGAGTCCAAAAGTCCATCTCTATGGAGCTTGGATATGCGCTTCTCGTTGATATGACCCAAACGACAATGCCAGAGATACGTAGGGTTTGAGTCATTTGTTCTTAGTCTTTTATTATTTTCTACATTACAGATCAGATGGTACAAGTTCAAAACATAAAGACCATTAAACAATTGGGCTACAGCATAACAAACATCATTCTTAAATATAGAACAACAATTGTTCTTAATTATAAAAGAAAATCCAATCATGTCCAAACATGAAATAGATATAATGTTTCTAGTTATGGCCGGAACAAAATAACAATTATCAAGTTCTATTACAAGCCCACTGGGCAAAGAAAGACGATAAACCCCTACGGCTACAGCAGCAACTCTTGCTCCATTGCCGACGCGGAGGTCCACCTCCCCTTTACTCAGCAATCTTCTCCTTCCCAGTTCCTGCACATTTGTACAAATGTGAGAACCACATCCGGTATCCAATACCCAAGATGAAGGAGCAGAAAGGTTTATCTCTATAACGTAAACATTTGAAGCGGAAGTCATACCTCCCCTCAATTTCTGCAGACCCTCAATGTACGAAGGACAGTTCCTCCTCCAATGACCAGCCTTGGCACAGTGGTGGCATTTCCCTTCCTTCACCGTGCTTTTCTTTTTCATCAGTGCAGAAGACTTGGGCTCAAGAAATGACTTAGGTCCCACCTTCGTCTTCTTGGAACCCTTGGCCTTGCCCTTGCCCTTATGCACCATCAGTATGGGGCTGGCAGGCTTGGCCTTCTTCATATTGATTTCGGCAGTTCTCAACATGCCTAGTAGTTCGGGCAGTGTCTTGTCTATTTCATTCATGTTGTAGTTCAAGACGAACTACTCATAACTGTCCGGCAACGATTGCAGGATCAGATCCGTGGCCAATCATCTTGAGTACGTGAGTCCCTACTGAGTCTCGAACTCTCATCTTGCACTGAAACAACGCTTTTGTGATGTCGAACCTCTCTTGACGAGCCTGCCCTTGAAACATTTTCTTGAGATGCTCGTCAATCTCCTTGCACCTCATGTTCTCATGTTGCTTCTGAAGCTCAGAGTTCATAGTGGCAAGCATAAGACATTCGACATCTAAAGCATCTTCAGTATACTTCTTATAAGTATCTTTCTCAGCACGGGAAGAGTTCCCGGTCGGCACCTCGGGGGCTTCTTCTTCCAAGACATAGAGCTTTCGCTCTTGCCTGAGAACAATTCTCAGGTTCCTGTACCAGTCCATGTAATTTGTCCCACTGAGCTTATCCTTCTCAAGGATGGCTCTCAGAGACAACGTGGAGTGTGAAACACTTGCCATGGAATTCTACAAGAATTTATACGGAATAAAATCAGTACAAAAATTTCAAATACAATTTATTTTAATTTGGACTTCAATTAAAATACTCCCACTATTTTATTCGAAATGATAGTCCTCACTAACAATTCGGAGAGTTCATGCGAGCTACTCTCTTAGTGGACAAGATCCGTATTTCACCAACACTATGAGTCCGCTTTGGCGTTCCTCTCACGATGCGGTTATTTAGGTAGGCAACGCTTGCCAATTGCATCCTCATGCAATTCTTGTATGGTTGGTGAATAACTCCTTATTCGCATCCATCATATGGTGCATGCCAACCCTATGCATCTAGGCACTCAACCTTTGAGGTCACCTAGTTAAGTATGACCCGATGTCGACAGTGGGATATCACAATTATCCGCTCGCACCCTTACCAAGATAGATTAATGCAGCTTGCTTTGCCAAGCCCACACTTCATCGATCGAGGCAGGAAGTGTGTCATCCATCGGAAGGCATCCGAACACTTAATATTAGATGAAGGAATTTTCAATTATAGGTTAACAATTAACCATGATCAACATTTGATCAATGTGCACATCCAAAGAAAAACAATTCTAAACCACATGCATCACTTATGTGCACATCCTGACACCATCAACATTTGATAGAAGGAAGGGCTAAATCTGAACATCCGGAAACTTCCAAATCCTCAGATTTACATGCATTGGACAAAGGCAAAGACAACTCAACTTAGAGCAGTAGACAAGCTCATCTCTCTATGTTGGATTCAAAATCCAAAACATACTCGAGGGATGGTTACTGCTAAGGAGACAATAATTTCTAACAATTAGAAATTCCACGCAATTCCAGAGGTTCTTGGCGGGGAACCAAGACTAAATCTAGACATTTAGAACACTTCTAAATCCCTAGGTTTACACGCACTGGAATAACAAAACTTCCAAAACAACAATCATGGCCGAAACCTGCCTCTGATACCACTGTTAGGTTTCTCTATGAGGATGACACAACGCTTGTGCACGCAGCGGAAATAAAAACATCAAGAAAACCCAAAAGAAATGGGATCGGGCCATGATAGTTGAATCAAGAAGTTTACAAATAACTAGGCAAAAATTACCTCGGTGGCGTTGAGTCACAACTTAACGGAGATGCTCCAAACTTTGTCTTCTTGCTTGTGGCGAGTTCTACGTAGAATAATATCCACGTCTCTGCAGAAATCCACACGAGCGGGAGAACGCCGAGCTTTCCGTCACACGGATTATCGGGAAGGAGAGAGACAGCACCTTGCTTTCCCACGGACTGCTAGGTCCGCGCCAGGGATTGCAGCGCCAGCGACGATCGCCGGAGAGAAGGTGGTCGACGGAGCAAACACTGCGGCGGAACTCTTCCGGCGACGGGATCGGGATCGGCGGAATGATCGCGGAACTCTTCCGTCGGGTTCGATTCGATCAGAAGATGTGATCCCGAAAAACCCTAAGTGTTATATTTATACTAAAGGTATAAATAAACCTAGGTTTATCGCTATCCGCAGACCACCCGAAAATAGGGTACAAGAATCGGTGAATATCGGTCGGTGAGAATCGGCGAGAATCGGCGAGAATCGATCAGCGAGCATCACCATGGATCGGCGAGAATCAGAGTACAATACTCGACGATTCTCGCCGATCGTCGAGCCTCACTTGATGATACACGTCGAATCTCGTCGACCGTCGAGCCGCGGTCGACGATACATGTCGAAGTCGTCGATCGTCGAGAATCAGCATATTGATTCTCGACAATTCTCGTCGATCGGCGAGAATCAGAGAGACGATTCTCGCCGATCGGCGGGAATCAGAAGACGATTCTCGACGAATGTTATCGACCCTCGGACGACAATCCTTACCAACCCTGCAAGACAACATTTGCCCAACCCGACGATCCTTTAAGGCAACACTTTGCCCACAACCCCATTCAGGTCGGTGATTGACAACCTTTACCAACACAGTCAATTATCCAGCTTCTCCACATATCTTATGTGCGACCCTGCAGGCTCATATCGCGTTGGCAGTGAGATCATATGTTTGATCACTTCCAGATCACAATGGTAACTCCAACAGGGACTTCACGATGTGTTTTTCAAATATTAATTGAATGTTCTTCCCCCAACAATTTTATCCTGAGCACTTGGGCTTGTTACTCGACACATGGATGCCGAAGAAAGTATGATGAACCCATTGCACTTGCTCATTCCCCCTCCGGCTCCTCGTCCCGCAAGGAGATACGAGGACAGACAGTAGCCTAGTCCCCCCAGCATATGCATCACGCCGGTCGAGATGCTCCCCAACAACAAGACAATCCCATCAATGATGAACCGCCCACCGAGGATTCATCCACCTTGAGAAGTCAATCTCCCCTCACATCCCCTGGCGCAAATCATCGCAACAATCCGCTCCCAATTTCTTCAGACCACCTCCTCCAATCCTCGTTCCACTTCGCCCCTGTAATAAACCTCTTTATTGTAAATATCACCGAGAGACGTGCCACATTACTGATCAGTGTCGGCGGCTGAAGAAGTTTCTCCACCGATTGTTTCAAGAGGGCAAGCTGCAAGAGTTTTTGATGAAACCTCCCTCTGCCAAGGGGAAGGAGAGAGTGGGTGATGAGACCGTGATTTCTAATGTCTCCCCCCAAGAATCCAATTCTGATGTAGGGACCATCAACAAAGGTATCAATTTGAAGCACTAAGGCGATCCAGTGTAAAGATAATGCGAACAAACAAAGTTGCTTTTGCCTCCCTTGTGACTCAGCTTGCCCTAGCGGGAACCATCTCATTCTCCCAAGAAAACCTGGTGTTGTCTAGAGAACCCTTCCACGACGCCATCATAATCAACATTGTTATTGCAAATTCCAACGTTCGACGCATTATGAAGGATACAGGGCGTTCTGTAAATATTTTGTTCAAAAAAACTTTTTTGGTTGTAGCTTTGGAGCTGAGTTCGTTGAAAGTTTGTGATAGACCCCTAGTGAGTTTCGTAGGGGATCAAAGAAGTTGCTGGATTTATTCAACTCCCAGTCTCCATGGCATGGGAGGAGAAAATGGTCACTTTCATTGTGATTTACGACCCCAACATTTATAATGCCATTTTTGACCGACAATTACTCAATGACTTTGGAGAAATCTTGTCCACATGACACCCGATGATGAAGTTCCGAGTGAATAACACGGAGAATGTGGTAGTCAGAGATCCCGCTGTATCACGAAAGTGCTATGTGGAGGTTGTGAATACCATTGATGAAGGTTCCTGAGAAGAGGAAGTATCCCGCATGTTGCCCACCCCGTTCAACAAGTTCTAGCAGTTTGAGAGAGAGATGAAGGAGAAGATGAAAGATGAAGTTTTGCTATGAATGGAGGGCTCGCCGCGTGCCTGCACGAGAATATTGACAGATTTGCTTGGGCTCCAAGCAAAATGCCCTAGGTGGACCTCGTATTGCCTGTTAGGTTGAACATTGATCCTGCTACCCGACCCATCAAACAACGGAATACAAGTTGTTGGCGATTTGTCGGTTCCCTTCCGAGAAGAGGTCTAGAAACTCTTGAGAGCTGAGTTTGTGCCAGAGTTTCAATAAGTTGAGTGGATACCTAATGTTGTGATGGTGAAGAAGCCTAATGGCCAATAACGCATGAGTATCGATTTCTGTAATCTTAAGTCAAAATCCATTCACAGAAACTGACTCAGCGAGTGCCTGAAGCCACCCCCAAAGATTCCTACCAGCCGCCTTCAATTGATCCTGTAATTGATTCCGCTTCAGGGTTTTCCTTTTTAAGTTTTCTTGATGCATATTCTGTCTATCATTAGATCCACTCTGCGCTCACCCGATCAATCCAGAAGAACTTTTCTCACAAATGAAGGTTGCTTTTGCTACAAAGTAATGTCATTCGGGATCAAAACGTAGTTGTGACCTATCAACGGGCCATGAATTTCATGTTTAAATCTCAAAGGGGTAGGAATGTAGAAATCTACGTCGATGACTTGTGGATCAAAAGTAAGACATTCCAAGAACACATTGCCGATTTGCGAGAAACATTCTTTACTCTGCCAAAACAATGAATGAAAGTTAATCCATTTTAACCCTCATGGGATTGAGCCTAATCTCGATAAAGTTGAAGTCATCATGCAAATGAAGTCTCTGTCCCGCCCAATGTTGTTAAGATCGATATCTTACTTAAGATCGGTCGACAGTGGTAAAATCGTAAAGCGTGGGATCGACACGAAACTGTAAGATCTTACTTATTATACAAAATTGAAATATCTAATTTATATATATAAATATTTAGTAGATCAATAATCACAAAATAATATATATAAAAAAAGTTCAACTACATAGTAAATAATAATAGTACATTTAACTCACTCAAAATAAGTCATCTAAGCTAAAGTTCAAATTGCCTAATGAAGCATCTTCCCCGCCTTCATCTATTCCAAGATCTTGTTCTCTTCCTATATGAGCAGCTAGCTCTTCAACATCCGGAGGCTCTATCTCAAGATCTTCTTCATCACCTTCATCGGCAAAAATACACTCATTATCGGATGGAATATCATCAAAATTATGTTTCTGAGTTTTCTTCAACTTGTTATTGGTCAAACGAGAATTTGTCATCACAAAGACAACATCATTCATTATCTTTTGCTTCAAACGATTTCTTCTTTTTGTGTGTACCTAGAAAAAAATTAATTAGTATACAATAATTTTGGTGATTAAAAATATTTAATAAATTGTAATTATACTCTTTCAAATGCACTACAATTTCACTCACATCCAGAAGAATTACATGTCAAGCTCATACACATTTTGCAAAATTTTGTAGTTCCGGATGTTCTTCTCCATAAAAATTCCACCATGTCACCGGAGTTTTGATATTGTAGAAAGAAAATAGTTGGTGCAATTATATTCATCCTCAAAGGGGTTATATAAAGGAAATACATCAAGACACCCAACACCGATAGACGGTGTGGGACTAATAAACAATAGAATAATAATAACTCTAACACTCCCCCTCAAGCTGAAGGGGGACCCTACAGTTTGAACACAACATAAAACGAAAGGTAAAAGAAGGTTGACAACGTGAGCCAAAACAACCGTCACCAAGGCCCAACCCGTCACCGGGGATACTTCAACCGGGCAAGAGCCACACGACGTTGGTCCACAAAACCGACCATGACCACGCTGGAAACACTCGGAGCGGAAACTAGGTCAACCACAAAAGGTCAAACCAACCCTACCAAAACCAGAAAAAACGACGAGGAGACACAAACAACATACGAAATCGACCTGGGGGCCATGTGTGACTAAGGCAGGAGTCAGGAAAGAGGTATCCGAGTCGCCGTTATCACAAACACTCCCCCTCACGTGGAATACGTGCAAGAAGACATATGATATACCTAGGGTACATGTGTGACTAAGACAGGAGTCGGGAAAGAGGCATCCGAGTCGCCGTTATCACAAACACTCCCCCTCACGTGGAATACATGCATGAAGGCATAGACTACGCCTGGAGGCCGTGACGTACACTCCCCCTCACGTAGATCACGTGCAAGAAGGCGGAAATCATAGAGACGCAATACAACAACCCAACAACAACTTTTTTTTAAAAAAAACAACAACATTAAACTACTAAGGGGCCGAAGAAGATGAGCAGCAGCAGAGCAGCGGCTGCACGCTGAAGGGAGATGCAGAGCCATCAGGAGAAGCAGAGCCATCGGGAGAAGCAGTCGTCGGCAGAGTAGAAGCAGCTGTAGCAGCAGCAGGCCAGAGAAGAAGAAGCGGCAGAGCAGCAACGAAGCCATCTGCTGGAGAAGGAGCTCCATCGGGATTGTAGAAGCAGTCGTCGCACAGAAAACAGACGACGAAGACGGCGTGAGAAGCCGACGACGGGATAGTCGTCGAGGAGCAGCGAAGCCATCTGGAGAAGAATCGCCAGGCGTCGGCGTTGTCGATGTCGCGCAGGAAGCAGAGCAGGGCAGCCGCGTCGGCGAGCGGCAGAGCCGTCGGGAGCAGAAGATGACGTCGATGTCGCAGAAGAGAGGCCTGCTCCCGTCTTGGAATCAAGGGCCGATCCCGTAGACGGGAGCAGGGGGTGAGAAGCACTCGTCGAGCCCTAGCAAGCGAGCGGAAGCGGAAGAGGAGAAGGGGTCGGGTTTCAGGAGGGGGGAAACAGTGGCGGAAGCGGAAAAATTTAATTAGGTTTCTGAACCTGCTCTGATACCATGCAGAAAGAAAATAGTTGGTGCAATTATATTCATCCTCAAAGGGGTTATATAAAGGAAATACATCAAGACACCCAACACCGATAGGCGGTGTGAGACTAATACTCAACAATAGAATAATAATAACTCTAACATATATTAATACCAGTTTTGTCTACTATAGAGCCAAAGAATTTTTCTGATTCTTAAAATCTTTCAATTGACCATCAATCTTTGAAATTTCATCAATATCTCCCCCGATCATTCTTTCTAAACAGTCATATAGTCCTCACTTAACCTCATAATCAGCTTTAAATGATGGACTATAGTGAAATTGAGGGTTTAGATAATAGTCTGCAACATGTAATGGTCTGTGCAATTGTTTGTTCCATCGAGCATCAATCACATCCCAAACTGGTTGATAACTAATCATCACAAATAATAGAATTAGTATATAAGAAAAAAAATCTCATATCTATAATACTTAAAATAAGAAATTAATTGACTTACAATTTTTGTACGCCATTAAAAGCATGGGCAATGCGTTATTTTGCTCGATCTATTTTCTCACATATATATATATATATATCTCATAGCAGGCTTCTCATCAGAATCAACCAAACGAAGCACCTTCATTAAGGGATAAACACCGTTCAAGTAAATGACAATATTCTTTCAAAAATCTTTATCCATCACCATCTCCTCAATTAGCTTTCCTTCACTCGAACATGCAGATCGACTAGCTTTTCATTCATCTGAATTGAACATTCTTATCAAAGCAAGTTTGTTCTCATTAAGGCGGCCCAAAGTTAAGTATGAAGTGGCGAAACATGTCATTACCGGTCTCACCAAATCACTGTCTTTAGTGAAGGTTTTCAATAAAAATATAAGAGATGTTCTGGAATAAATATATGTCGTGATTCTATTTGCTTTAGGAATTGTATCATGATGCACTTGTATCTTCTTCCCAAAATCCTCTAGCATCAAATCAATACAATGAGTAGCACATGAAGTCCAATATAATCTTTTCCTCTTTAACATTAACATTTCTCCAGCGACTTTGTAATTTGCAGCGTTGTCCGTCACCACCTGTACAACATTCTCTTCACCCACCTCATCAACAATATCATCAATCATATTGAAGACATTTTCTGTTGTTTTGGATATATGAGATGCATCAATGGACTTTAGAAATATAGTTCTCATTGAACTAATCACTAAGAAATTGATCAATGTTCTTCTTTTATCAATTCATCCATTTGTCATTATAGTGCATCCCATTTTATTCCAATGAGATCTATGTTCAGAAATATTCTCAATAGTCTGTTGATATTGTTGCTTCAGATATTTCACTCTGATATCATGATATGATGGAGGCTGAAAAGTTAAAACTCAAGCCATGCCTTGATATAGATTCACACATCTTATGAAATTCTTCACTTTTACCACAATGAATGGTAAAACATTGTTGTAGATGAATGATGTTATATCATTGCATGTTTCTTCATGCAATCCTTTCTTGAAAATTGAATTGATAGTAGTTTGAGTTGTATTTTCTCCATTTCTCTTAAAAAGTCCAGTTGAGCTTCTATCTTCCCTTTTCCTCTTCAAATCTTCAACATCCTCTTCTTTTTCCACATGGGGGATTGTTTTCTTCAATAACTTTTCTTGTAACCCAACAACCATCTCCCATATCTCTTTCTTTGCTTCCTCAGGAACAACTCTACATGCTCCAGCGTCTTTTTGAGTACCCGTCAAATGATGCTTCAATCTATAAATTCCGCCGGTCACTATTTTCTCACAAAATTTGCACTTTATTTTTCTCGCATCTTCGTAAACTGGGATGCCATACTTCCATCTGATATCACTCTTACTTCCAGGAGCATTTTTGCCCGTTTTAGACCCTTTGCTAGCGGTGGCAGGAGCATTGCTACTCCCAGCTGCACTACCTGAAGCACTACTTGAAGCCATTTTTAACTACCTACTCAATACAAATCAAACCATAAGCACATGAAACAAAAAAAATATTCAAGCATACACTAACTTGCATTTTTAAACTTTATTTAAACATTGAATTTACAACGATCAATGCTAAAAAAAACAAAATTTTAGATATTTAACACCAAGGTTTAGCAGTTGCAATGTAACCTAGGTTTAGATGTTTGACACTAAGGTTTAGAAGTTTAACAAAATTTTAGATGTTTAACACTAATGTTTAGATGTTTAACACTAAGGTTTATGTTGATTTGCACTAAGGTTTAGCAGTTGCAATGTAACCCAAGTTTTCCTTGTACAAAACTATGAATGAGAAAACAATCATGATAGGAAGAAACAAAACTATGTCTGAGATAAAACTGCAGATAGCAGATGTGGTGTCGTGTGATACCTTACTGGAAGTAGGAGGTATCGACGAGACTATCTGATGTTCGCATTGGTGGCCTGGTGGGAGATTGAATGGGATCAGTTGGGTTGCAGCATTGTGAGATAGAGAGAGAGACAGAGAGAGAGAGAGACACACACACACAAAAATGCAGTAGAGAAAAAGACGGGCGGCGTCGACCCCTTCAGCAGCCGGCAGCAGTTTCCAAACTTGCTCTCGCAGCGGCGTCGACCCCTTCAGCAGCCGGCGTCGACCCCTTCAGCAGCCGGCGGCGTGAGCAAAATGACTGATCGAGAGCACCGAGACGACGAACGGAGGAGAGGAACGGATGGCTGCGGGGATTTTTCTGCGATTAGGGTTTGTGTTCGGGATTTGCGAGTTATTATAAGATTCTTCCGTGTAAACGGAAGGATCAGTTGTGATCGTAGGATCGTACGATCCTACGATCATAAACGGCGATCCTATCGTTTCTACGGAACGTGTGATCCAAGTTCGCCCGGGGATCGTTCCCCCCGTAAAAAATGTAAGATCGTACGATCTTACGTGCAAAATTGCGATCTTGACAACATTGGTCCCACCTCGAAGAACCCCAATGACTGACCTGGACGATCATAGGCATCATCCTTTTTCTATCAAAAGTTGGTAAAAAATGCTCGCCTTCTTTCGAGCTTTGAGGGAAACAACTCGTTTTGAGTGGAACAACAATTGCGCGATGGCCCCGCGGGAACTCAAATGATGATTAGCTCCCCTAACACTCTTATAAAACCCTTGCTAAGGGGAAGCTCTATACTTATATCTCATTGACCGACACGAAACAATTAGTTCTATTTTAATTCTGGAGAAAAATGACAGTTTTCTTTCTTTTTTTATGCTAGCAGGTCAATGAAAGGCGCAAAGGTAAAATATCCTATTCTGGAAAACTTGCTTGTCTCTGATCACTGTTGGAAGAAGGCTTCGCCTTTACTTTCATGCCCACGCTATCAATGTCATTACTGATCAACCTCTCAAATCCATTCTTGGAAAAATCAAATGTTTGAGAAGACTTACCAAATGGGCCATCAAATTAGGCTGGTTTGACATCAATTTCATCCCGCAAACAACCATCAAAGCTCAAGTACTTGCTGATTTTGTCACCGATTTTACAAATATGGGAGAGCCCCTCCCCAATATCGCCCTATAGGATGTAATTTTATAAAAAGTTTTGTATGATTAACAACGAGAATTTCTAAGCACATCGAAACCCCTTGGTCCAGGTAAATCGATTATAGTTTCCTATCAAACGACACGTCATGGACCGAACGTGTCTAGAATGATAGATAAAGTTTTAATGCACAATGAAAAATACTAACGATATCCAGTATTTAGAAATGTAGTGACTGCATAAAACGATATCACTTGACCCGTAGACATTTAAATTTATAGCGCTATTCATGGCATCTATAAATTACTTGGTTGAAACCTGATACAATGATTACACACAAAACTAGTGTAGTGCCAACTAAACTAGAATACACATTAGACACATGAATATATCTCTAATTATGCAAAATAAAATGGAAATATATTCATTCACTCATAAAAATCGTAGTCTCAATTCATGATACTTTACAATCACCCAACAAGAGTGTTAGCCTCTCTTTATCGGGCAAATCATAAGAGAACTGAAGATAAAGAAAGAGAATTGCATAATTTCAGATATAAAATAGAGAGATACAAACTCTACTAGGGTCGTCAATCCTCTAGGACATCCACAAGCCAGACTTAGATTAGGACTTCAAAATGTTGTTCCTTCAATCTCCAATGATTTTTTCGGCTCTGGCGGATAAAAAAGCTATATTCCAATCGCCTTAGCTGTTTTTTTTACTGTTTGGGACAGCTCTGCATGCCCAGCTTCTCAAAAATCACGTTTGGTAGAGCTGGTTTTGAGAAACTGTAAGGGGTCAGCTCTGGCGGTTCGAAAATCACGTTCGATACTTGATAGAGTTTTTCCCCATCCCCTCGACCCACTCCGATAGGCGCGAAATTTTTTTTGTTCCTCGATCAATGCTCCCAAGTTCGTTGGCGGGAGCGAGATCATCTTCGACATCGGCGTGCTCCTTCCGGCGGTAGCTGATGCCGGCAGTGCCGGACGCCAGGGCGAAGAATCTAGCTGAGCTGAAATCCAGGGCGGAGAATCTGGCGGAGCCGACAGGGGAGTCGTTGCAAAAAATACCGAGAGGTCCATGGCGAGGCGGCGGAATCTGGCGGAGCCAGCGATCCCTGATAGGTGCGAGATTTTTTTTCTTCCTCGATCATTGCTCCTAGGTTCGCCGGTGGGAACAAGACCATCTTTTACACCGGCATGTTAGATGTAGGTGGGGCCGATCTTGCCTTCTGGTGGTAGCTGATGCCAACGGAGCCGGACGCCAGGGCGACGAGGAGCGGGGAGATGGGGAGGAGATGGAGGGAAACGTGAGAGAGGAGAGCGAGGTGGCGGTATAAGGGTTTTCATGACAGGTGAGGTGAGAGCGGGAATCCAAAGGGGGAGAAAGCTACCAAACAACCTGTAGCTTTTCAAATTTGCTTCTCAAAGTGCTCTCTTGAATCAGCTCTATTCGATGAGTAGATTTTCAATTCGCAACATTTCTCACAAACAGAGCCTTCCTCTCTAAAATCTCCCTACAATATGCCTAAGAACTCTAAAGTGAGGGGGAAGGGTGAAGGAATTCGGCCCCAAGACTGAAGGAAATGGAAACCTCTTTCTCAATAGAGAATTTCACGGGCGTGCATTTTTCATAAATGCATCAAACCACTCACGAAATGGAAGGAACACCCTGAAAATGCCAAAGAGGTGGAGATAACTGTCGGAGATGCACGACTGTTTGTATAAACACACGTTCATGTGTTTTGTTGTAACTGCCAAGGAAATTGGGAAGCACACATGGGCGTGCTTGCTGGCGCATGGGTGTGCCTTTGGAAGAACGCACGAGCGTGCATTTGGTTTTGTACCGGGAACGAACGAACGACCATGCGTCCTAGCGCACATTCATTCGTGGGCTACACATGCTCATCTATTGGCACGTGTGTATGGATGCACGGTCGTGCAGTTGGCCGTGCATTTTCATATGTTGCTCTCATTCCTTTGTCTATGACTTTCTCATCCAAAATCATTTTCTTAGCTCCATTATACTCTCATGAGCTCCAAATTGCTCATTTCTCAGCTCCTAACATAGAAAAGGCAATAATGTGTAAATCCGTCTCTATAATCTTAAAACATGTTGAAATTCAATGCTATCTAGTGTGAAAATAAAAGGGCAGCCCGGCGCGTAAAGCATCTCCGTACAACGAGGGTCCAAGGAAGGGTCCCGCCACAAGGGTGAAATGTAGGCAAACCTTACCCAGCATTTTTGCAAGAGGTCGCGTCCGGGAAAATAAATACTACCTATTTGATGTTATCATAGTATCAATCTCTCTTTCGACCCTTTTTACCTCCTTCAATTTCGCTTGGAATCATGAGATTTTGACATTTTCTTTGGAATGAGAGAATGTTTGAAAAACTCTCGAGTGTTGAATGAGACCTTTGATGATATTTGGCCAACACAGTTGTTCTCAACCATCATAAATTAAGGTCATCCCCAATCACAGACATTTTCAAGTCTAACACGTGCTCCTGTGTGTTTGTGTGTGTATGCGTGTGTGTGTGTGTTTGTGTGTGTGTTTGTAACACCCTACTTCAAATTCGACGTATGTTATGGATTCGGCCTGGCCTCACACACTAGAAATTATACAGAAAGAGTATTAATAAATGATAATGAAACAGTCATCTATCTCAGATTGTGTATTAAGACAAACATAAGCTAAAACTAAACACGATATTATAAAAGAATGTCCGCATCAATGTACATAGTCTAGGAGTAGTTTCGTTGTAATAAATACAATTTTAGAGATAAAAGAAATGGGAACAACCTCCCAAAAGAGACTCGCAGGTCCCAAAGCTAGCTATGAAAATAATTACTTGAAACCAGGCAGCAAGCTAATCCATCAAACTTATTTATCATTTGACATCATGCACTTCAAGCACACACATTTTCTGCAACTAAGTACAAACGAGCGGAAAACGAGGGTCGGCCGGAGTTGACCAAACACTGTGTAACAATCTCCCTCTCCTCAAGCATCCTTGTGGATTTTGGGAAGCAGAAGCCCTACAGATCAATGCATCACAACATGCAAATAAAACACGGTTGCAAACAGGTGGTACAATCATTAAGCATGTTTCTAAGTTGAGCATGAAAATAAAGGGGGTTTATATGCACACCAGGGCAAAAGACTAAATGCTTTATTCATGCACTATATTCCTAATAGCGAACTAGCATGTCCTAGGCTATTGAAACCATAACAAGCAAACACCCAAAATCCGCACTAAAGGTGGCATTCAATTAAGCATCATGGGTCGTACTAGTTGATTCTACATTGTGCAACCCGGAACCACAACATAACACACGATAACGTTCTCTCGCTATGTACACGACACGTCATCCTCACACATCCTTTTCATGTCGAGCTACACATCTGCCCTATTAGAAGTGGCAGAGGTCTAGTTTGTCCCGCGCCCTCAAACGTAGGGACATGAGCGTCAGACTTGCAATCATCAAATCAAATGTGACAGTGGGGGCCTACCTGACTTGTGTCCTTGAACATAGCAACAGGAGTGCACTTATCTCTTTGATCCCTCTCGCCATCTCTTGTTACTCTAAGAAGGAACAGTCTTAAGGCCCATCAATGGCCCAAACACAAGAATAGTGCACTCAAGGTACTCCAATCAAGACTAGGAGCACACAAAACTCCAAGTCCACTAAGCATCTCATCAATCTGGACTATCGCCATACTCACGGTTTCTCCCATGGGTTTGGCATATAAATGGGTACACCCCATGCTATCCCATCTATGGTGTGGGTTCGGTTTAGTCTGTTCTTGTTGCTCGGATCATTGTGATACCTGCACTATGAGGGTGCAACTTTACATCGTCTCGTTCACTAAACTTGCCATTAATTGGCATTTCTCATGTGCTGGTATAATATGTCGATCCACATGTTGCGGGTGCAACTCGGCTTGTGCCCGTGGTCTACCACCATGTCAAACAATGGTCATACCTGAAGGTCCTTTTCCTGCTAAACTACACGGTGCGAGTGTAGCACAACCCATGCTCGTTCCATCATCCAGAAGCAACAACACATAATCAAAACATAAGAAAAATATACTATAAGTGCTATCATATTTGCAACACTTTGGGTTGAGATCTAATCAACTCACATAAGATCTTACATGATCATTCACCATTATTAAACCACTAGGTAGCATCAATCACCTACAAGCTCAAACTCAATATCACGTGGATAATATCAACGAGAGCACTCGCATAACGCACCCTGCTTGAAATGCAATAAAGGTGAATTGGCAAATTAAAGCCCCAACATCCCTTATGGCAAGTTTATCAATATTACAGTCGATCTTATGTGTATGAGTTCACCATCATCTTATGTGTATGAGTATCATCGCCCTATCAATTACAAATTTGGGGGTTTTCACCCAACATCGATAATTATGTTAATGATTTATAAGGCAGGACACAAAATCAACTAAGCATCGTCATCAATTTATATCCACTTCCTTTGTCATCAACCACGCTCCTTTACAGGTAAAAACTACAAATTGACATGATCTCGTTATAAACCTAGTTCGTACACAGATTCCCATGACCACTACCTATGTTGATTCTCAACCCACAAGTGAACACACGACAAAATTAACACAGATAATTATTCAGTATAAAATATGCAATCAGCATCACCGATCTGGGTTTATCACCATGGGTAGGATTCACACAACATGCCTTATCTGAATTGTTCGTCGGATATTTCTAATGCAGATTATGTCGGGGACGGACACAAACGACCCGGAGGTTCACTAGGAACCGTGGTCGCCTCGGGTTCTCTAATTAGAGACATTTGGTGCCACACAATCACATCATAACACAACATGCACAGTCGAATCCTAAACCTCGGGAGATGAAGATCGTTAACTGCGCCCAATCCTTCTCGCGGAACGGTTTCCTTGAATTGGCGGCGATGGCTCGTGTGGCGTTCTCTAACTCCGGCGGCAACCCATTTCTTCTCTCCCACCTTGATCAACAACACAGCTTTAGGCAAGGGCTTCTACAGCAACCCTTCACGACAACACAACTCTGCTCCTCTTCAACCAACAACCGTCCGCAAGGAGGCTCTCCAAAAAGGGAAACTTGGAAAGGAGGGATCTCCGGAAATGGAAGCCAGCCAAGGAGGAGGTCGGCCAAGGAAGTTCTCCGACACAGGGATCTCAGCTTTGGAGTAGATCTCAGCAGTGAACCTCAACTTCTCCTTCTTCCACGACCAACAAACCCCCTCTCCTTTTTCACAGAAAGGCACCACAAAGAAGGGGGAGCAGAGGTTTCAGAAAGATGGGGCACTTTCTCTTCTCTCAGCTTGGATGCAACAATGATTCGAGAACCCTATCAGATTTCAGTCAGCACACGAGCAGGAAACCGATAACAGGGGGTCTCTGCAGCAGCAGGGGCTCAACGCACTTAAGGGCAGTGGAGGTCGGAGTTATCCTTTCAATCAGTACACATGAGCTGGTCGGTGATAGGAATCTGCGACAACAGGGAAAACAATGGTAGACTCGCCCCGCTCCTCTCCGGTGGCGGCATCTCACGTGAAGAGGAGAAGGTCGACTTCCTCCTTTCTCCTCTCTCAAAAGGCGCAAGGCTCCCGCCAAAACAAAAAAGGGGGGGGGGGGGGGGGGGGGTCGAGTATTAGGCTTGGTAGGTTTTGATTTATGTTGTTTTGACCTAAATATATCTACTAACCGCAAACCACTATCCACACTCCAGCATATCAAGTTTATTAAATTTCATTATATTTTCTCAGAGGCATTACAGACTTACAGTGTGTTTACATATATTTAATTTATTTACATGCGAGGCTTTCATTCATATATTGTTGAACGAATGAGCTGAAAAGGAAGAGGCTTTCATTGCGAGGATTAAAAAGCATTAACTTCTATTCATCCTATTCTCTGGTAAATTGATTTTTATAATGACAATTAAAAAGGCAAAGCCAAAGCTTTATTAATAATATCAAATATTTGTGAGTCTAGTCTTTTCTACAACTTCCCGAGGGCATTTCAGAAGAGGGCTCGTCAAGAAAGCGGGCTATTTAATTTATAGATGTTTATTGTCATAAACCAGCTTTAACTCGAGTGAAGAGGAATGGTTATTCAGAAAATGTATATTGATGAGGAATTTGAAAGACGGCAAGGTGCCAAATCAGTAAGATCTATCAAAAAGGACAAATGTGTGGTTATGCAAAAGCATTTTGTTTCTTTGTTGGAATGGTGAGCATTCTTCTATTTTATGCTTAATTCCAAGTGCATTCTTGAATATTTATAATATCGTTACTTCTTTGTTGACCTGGCTCCCAGTCTCAATAACTGATATTCTAGTATACTGTTTTTTATACTTTTGTTGAGTAAAGTATGGCCAAAGTTCCGCCTTCCTCAGATGATGAACTTTACAAAATAAATGTTAGGGTCATTTAACGGGACCTTCCCTTTAAATTTGCTAAATTACAGGTTGCGCCTCTTTTGAAATTATAAAAACCTTTCTTGTAGGAGTACATTTCAGAGCATCCATGCACAATAAGACCCCCGTGAAACTTTACTCCAAGCAGATATTCTTATGCTTGGAAGTTATGAAATGTAAACATACATGAGAGATTTTTGTAATTTCTAAGTAACAGGGTGCAATTTGTAATTATGCTAACTTTCAAGGAAATTTTTGATGATTATTCTTAAATGATATCATAAGTTTTAACTTGCGTAGAGATCAGGTTTTTCACATGCTTTATTAACTTTATTATAATCCTTTGTCACATGGTTATCATTGTTTATGCATTACTCGTCTACTTTCTATTGAGCAATGTATACTATTTGTTGCAGATATAATGGGAAGCAGGTCACTATGACGGAAGACCACAGAGTCACTAGCATTTCAGAGAGGACTCGTTTTAACCAAGCAGGAAAGCCGTTAAAGGATGGGGAAGCTCGCCTTTGTGGTGATCATTGCTCTATCTTTCACCTTCTTTTATTCTTAAAAAAATGTTGCATCTTCTTCCATCTCTCAACTTTTGAAGAATCCTTTTACGACCAAACTTTTCCATCGCTGCTTATAATTTTCATGAGATATTGAGCTAGGCATAAATTAACTAGGCATAATCTTAGAAACTGGTTCTTCCATGATTTGCCCAGGTTTAAACCTTGGCCGCATGCTCGGGGATAAGTTTCTGAAGGAGCAGGACGTGCGCTTCAGTGCCGATCCTTATTTGAGTGAAATCATTCATATTACGATGGGCAGTACGGCCTTCGGTCTAATAGCTAGGTAATTCATTCTGCTCCCGATTAGTTCCTGCTTAAAATACCTCCTAGTATGCATTTCCTACCTGATGAACCTTGTATGGAAATAAATTGCAGTGATGGTCTGTGGGATGTGATTAGCACCAAGCAGGCTGCTCAGCTTGTCATTCAGGTAGGGTATTCCTTCTGGACACTTTCCTTTTTACAGTTTTATTTTATTTAAAAATGTTGGAATATATGCACCAATTCTAAAACCAAAATGTTATATGCCGAGGGATTATATATATAGAGAGAGAGAGGAATTAAATAAAAAACATGTTTTTATATAAGCTCAAAAAACTAGGATCATGGCCGTCCGTCAACATCGGACATGTATTCAACATCGCGGTACGATGTTGATGGGCGGCCATGATCCTGGTTTTCTGAGCCTATATAGAAAACTGGTTCTCTTTAAAATTCTCCTATATATATGGTTATTTACCAGGGCCTCGTCTCGAAGTTTGCGTAACTATAGCTTGCACCCCTTTACTTTAGAAATTACAAAAATCTCCCCTCAATGTTTACATTTCATAACATCCATGCACAAAAGTACTCCTTTGGAGTAAATCTTGACGGAATCTTTTTGTGCATGAATGTTATGAAATATAAACATTGAAGGGGTAATTACATAAACTTCAAGGGGAGGTCCTAGTAAATAACCATATATATATATATATATATATATATATATATATATATATATATATAGTTGAAACAATAGAGAGAAATAGAAAGTACAAGTTTATTCATGTACAAAAGTGCAATATATAGGACATACAAAGAATGTAAACTCAAATTGACAGTGTGTAACTAAACCCATACATACCTTAAGACTATTATATGGACCTAAATATTAATATAAAACTAATAACTTCAACACTCCCCCTCAAATTGGAGTGAAAACCTGTAGCTTGAAAACATCATATAAAGGTAATGGAGGTAGACTAAGTGAGACAAAACATCAAACGGGTTACCGAGGAAAATAAATGTCGTGGATAATCTGTCGGAGATAATCCACGCAAAGGGCAGTTCTATATGGCATGGTCTCACACGACACAAACCCACATAACGCAACCTGCGGGAATACAGACGGGCCACCGGGGATACAGACCCATGCGACACAACCCACTGGAATCAAGTCAATAGTTGAGCCACTGGGGATACTCCCACACGACACAACCCGCTGGGATGAAGACGGGCCATCATGTATACAAACCCACACGACACAACCCGTTGGAATCAAGGTAAACTAATAAAGACCATATCGCATGCCAATCAATGAAGAAAAATTGGGGAGACTCAAAAAACACAAAGTATGAGCTTGGAGGGTTTTGTAGGACTGAGGTTAGAGTCGGAAATACCATCCGAGTCGCCTTCGTCCCAAACACTCTCCATCACATGATGAGATATTTTTTCTCCTTAGTGTGAAAGCGGCTAGCCATTTTGACCATGTTTTTCAAATTTGTGTTGCATGCCAAGTGAGAAAAGGGGTATCCACATTCGATCATGAAATATGACGTGTTTTTGACCGAGGGAAGCTTCCAAGAAAGAGGCCAAGGAAAAATTCATCCACATCTACCTAATGTCATCTACCACCACTACCTCCATGGATTTGTGGTGGAGACCAGCCCCGATCAGATCGACGCAAAAGTGTTCGACGCCGCACCCGTCCGGACCACTACCGCCCCCGAGTTTTACATCATTATTTGTGTCATCTTGTGTTTTTATTATAATGCAATTTATTTTATTTTTATTTTGCAATTTATTTTATTTTTATTTTGCAAATGTTTGTTTGAAAGTATGTGCACGCCTGCATGCGTAGCCGCGTTTGGAACTTTTATTTTATTCTATATATTTATATATATATATACACATGTATACGAGTGATGGGAATCCATCGGATCGTGCACATGATGGGGCGGGACCCACGTTCATTTATTCCCGCCGGAAGACGTGATCGGATCGCCGATCCGACCCCGCGGTTGCGTCCGGCACGTCGCCGCGAATCAGAATTATATATTTATGTATTTTTTTTGGACGCGTACTTATTTTATTTAAGGACAAACCCACCGGCCAATCATAGCCGTTGGATGGGATGCCCTCATGCTTGTTTTCTTATAAATAGGACTAGTGGCTGATTTTAGGTTTTCATTGCTGAAGTTGGAGAGTCTCTTCCCTACTTCCGGTGGTCTCCCGCGGTGCCGGCGCCGTGGACCCTTGGTGCCGACGCCTTGGGGTAAGTTTTCCTCTTCCTCTCCCTCACTTTTCCTTCCCATCCAGGCCGCCAACCCCTCCCTATTTTTCCGCCCAGCCTTTGCCGCCCGGAAACCCCCCCCCCCCCCACCCCCCCCCCCCCCCCCCCCCGCTGTCCCCAATCCAGGCCGCCAGCCCCCTTCCTCCCTCCGCCCAGATCCGGCCGCCGGAACCCCCTCCATCTCCTCCCTACCCAGGCCGGCCATCCTTCCCAGCAACCCGCCGCCTGGAATCAGCCACCCGCCCCCTTTTCCACCTCCTACCAGCCCGCCAACGCTCCGTCTCCACCCCAACTCCGTGGATCCACCCTTCCCGAGCCAGATCCGGCCATCTAGTACCGGATCCGTCCACCCGAGCCCGGATCCGAGCGTATTCATCCGGATCCGCCCGTTTTCGTCCCGATCCCTTCTCCCACCACCAAAAACAGCCCCTCCCTGTCATTTCCACCTCCGGCTCCACCACCCGGCACCCGATATACGCCACCCGCACCCTCCACTTCCATTGCCCGAAATCAGCCCCTAGTCTTGAGTTTTTTTTGTGATTGTGGTGTACTATTTCTGGATATTATTATTGGAGATCTCATATTTGTTTGGAGTTAGTTTGTGGCATTTTGTATCAATTGATTATTAACCTGCAGGTGGATTCCTTCGCCGCACGCTTCGCTTCTGGCCCTCCGAGCGGAGGAAAGCCAACTAAGAAATTTGCCAAATATTAAAATAAACTCTTGTTGTAGTTATTTGTTTGTGGCGTTGCTATTTTCATTGCTCTATTAATCCGTTGCATGAACCAGTTGTTGTGTTGCATCTAGAGCCTAAGTGGTGCACTTCATAGACTACCCTACATCAGTTGGTATCAGAGCCCAGGTCGGGTCATTTGCATGCTCCGTAGTGGTAGGACATTTAGAAGCATGGTAGATCCACCCGTCACAAATGACCGGGCAGCGGGCTCAAATTCGAGCACCGCTACCACAGACTTTCAACGCCTTATTCTAGAGCGTTTTGACGCAATGGGTACCCAGTTCGAGAACGTGCGTCACGATATCGCCGCGGTGACTCGTCGCCTAGATCTGATAGAGCGCGCAAGAAGTACTCCCTCCCTACACGACCATGAGGCGGGTGACCCGGGCGACTCTCCCCGTCGTGGGCAGCGGGTCAGAGATGATCCGCCACCTGCGGACCGCTACCACCGTGAAGATCCCGTGAGAGCCCCCACCCCGCCAGCATGGCGGAACCCAGAGCCACCTCGTGGCCGACCCCCACCCCCGTGGGAGGATTACCGTGTGCCACGACAGCCTGGCCCTAGGAACCGTGTGTCCCGCTTGGTCGCCACGACCAGCGTCGCGACGAGTATTACCCGCCGGGTCGACGTGAGCGCGGACCCCCGCCCGCTCGACACGACTATGACCGTGACGATGATCCTGATGATTATCCAAACCCGCGGAGAGGCGACCGTGGCTTTGACATCACTCGTCGCATCCGCCTCGATGCCCCTTCGTTCGATGGTCGCCTAGATCCAAAAGCCTTCAGCGATTGGCTCTTGGACATGGACCACTACTTCGAGTGGTACGACATGAGTGACGAGCGCTGCGTCCGCTTTGCAAAGATGAAATTGATCGGGCAAGCTAAGGTGTTCTGGATTAGTGTCGAGAGAGCTCTAGAGCGGGATGGTTACTACCCCATCACCAGATGGGACGAGATGAAGGAGAGACTGAAGGAGAAGTACCTTTCCGCGTCATATCGGGATCAGCTATTTGAGCAGCTACAGAACTTACGACAGGGGACACTTACTGTCGCTGAGTACATGGCTCGCTTCGATGAGTTGGTCGTCAGGAGTGATATTTCAGAGGAACCTATTGCCACCGCCGCCCGTTTCAAGGCGGGCCTTCGCTCCGATATTCGGAGAGAGTTGATTCCCCACCGCTTGGAGACGGTTGATCAGATATTCCAGCTCTCCCTCGAGTATGAGCAGTACCTTCGTTCGTCTAGTACGAGGCAGTTCACTTCCCGGACTGATTCCTCGACCTTTAGGAAGCCCGCTCCTCCCCAGACCACCACGGCCGCACCCTCGCGCATCCCCGCGGATGTGAAGGGTAAAGCCGAAGCCACTGATGACCAGCGATCTGGGGGCATTGTATGTTTTAGATGCTCTGGCAGGGGCCACGTGGCGGCGCAGTGCCCCACGCGGACCCTGTTACTTGAGGAAGAGGAGGAACAGGGTTTAGAGGGTGAAGAGGAGGCCCCAGAGGAGGTTAGGGCTGCAGTCGAGGAAGGTTGGGAGAGTGATGCCGAGCGATCCTTAGAGGTGGGAGTGATTCGGCGCCTCCTACACACCCCACGTGTGGACGAGGACTGGCGACGCACGACCATCTTTTACACGTACTTCCCTAGCGCAGGCGGTCCCTGCAAGCTAGCCATTGATGGTGGGAGTTGCGTGAATATTGTAGCCCAGAGAGCGCTTGACCGTATGCAGGTGAAGGCAGAGCCTCACCCCCATCCGTACCGTGTCGTCTGGGTTGACAAGACGGCGATTCAGGTCACCCAGCGTTGTTTAGTCCCGATCACCATTGCGTCCTTTCAGGACAAGGTCTGGTGCGATGTCATTCCCATGGACGTCGCTCACGTGTTGCTTGGCCGCCCCTGACTTTTTGATCGTGATGTCACGTGCTTCGGTCGCTCGAACACGTGTGTCTTTTATGATAAGGGGCGGAAGATCACGTTGACGCCCACCCAGCCCCGAGATCGACCCAAGGGTGTGGTAGAGTCATCTCCGGGCACGAGCGCCTCGCGACCACTGCATATTCTGAGGCGAGGTGAGTTTCTGCGAGATAGTGCCGAGTCCGACGTCATTTATGTAGTCGCCGCTACCCAGGTTACCGAGGACGCTCCAGTCGATTTCCCACTCGCGGTGCGTCCCCTGTTAGGCGAGTTTGCGGACATTATGCCAGACGAGCTCCCCGATGAGCTGCCTCCCCCACGGGACATTCAGCATGCCATTGATTTAGTCCCGGGAGCTTCCCTCCCGAACCTGCCTCACTACCGTATGCACCCGGATGAGCACGCTGAGCTCAAACGGCAAGTTGACGAGCTCCTGCGGAAGCAGTTCATTCGCGAGAGCATGAGCCCTTGTGCGGTTCCCGCCCTTCTTACCCCTAAGAAGGACGGTAGTTGGCGTATGTGCATCGACAGCCGCGCCATCAATAAGATCACGGTCAAGTATCGCTTCCCCATCCCACGACTCGATGACTTACTGGATACTATGTCCGGTGCCCGGATCTTCTCCAAGATCGACCTCCGCAGCGGGTACCATCAGATACGAGTTCGTGAGGGGGACGAATGGAAGACCGCATTTAAGACCAAGGACGGCCTGTATGAGTGGCTAGTCATGCCATTCGGGCTATCCAACGCCCCGAACACATTCATGCGAGTTATGACGCAGGTGTTGCGACCCTACATGGGCAAGTTCCTGGTGGTGTACTTTGATGACATATTAGTCTACAGCCAGACTCAGGCCGCTCACCTCGACCATTTGAGACTTCTCTTTGGCACCCTCCGTCAAGAGAAGCTGTATGTGAACCTGAAGAAGTGCACCTTTCTGTCCGAGTCCGTCCACTTCCTAGGCTTTATTATTTCCTCCACGGGAGTCTCCGTGGACCCTGAGAAGGTCAAATCTATTCGAGATTGGCCTGTACCTAGGAATATCCACGAGGCTCGTAGCTTTCACGGGCTTGCCGCCTTCTATAGGAGGTTTGTCCAGGGGTTCAGCACGATCATGGCCCACTTCACGAGCTGTCTCAAGAAGGGAGAGTTTCAGTGGACCCCCGCAGCCACCAGAGCCTTCGAGGAGATTAAGGAGAGATTGACGACAGCTCCCGTCCTGAGGTTACCAGATTTCAGTTGCGTCTTTGAGGTCGCCTGCGACGCGTCCGGTATCGGCATAGGTGGCGTATTGAGCCAAGAGGGACACCCAGTTTCCTACTTTAGTGAGAAGCTGAATGACGCAAAACAAAAGTACTCGAACTATGATCGAGAATTTTATGCTATTGTCCAGTCTCTGCGCTACTGGCGACACTATCTCCTTCCCCGGGAGTTCGTGTTGTACTCCGACCACCAGGCCCTCTGTTATCTCGATTCGCAACGCAAGCTGGGCCACCGGCATGCGAAGTGAGTTGAGTATCTGCAGGATTTTCATTACGTTCTCAAGCACCGCGCGGGTGTTGAGAACAAGCCGGCCGATGCGTTGAGTCGTCGTGTCTCTTTGCTTCAGACGATGACCGCCCGCGTTGACGGGCTTGAGCGCATGATCTTAGAGTATCCGACGTGCCCTGATTTTGGTGAGATTTACACCGCCATATCCCGAGATCCCCCAAACCCTGTTGAGGGATATCAGATCTTCGAGGGATATCTATACCATGGATCCCGCCTATGCATTCCCCGAACATCGTATCGTGATTTCCTGATTTGGGAGTTGCATGCGGGTGGAGCCGCCGGACATTTTGGGCGCGACAAGTCTATAGCCATTGTGGAGGACCGTCTCTACTGGCCCACGCTTAGGAAGGATGTGACTAGAGTCGTCCGCCATTGCCGTACCTGCCAGACGGCCAAGGGCACGAAGCAGAACACGGGCCTATATACTCCTCTACCGGTCCCACGTTGGCCTTGGGAGGACCTTAGCATGGACTTCGTTCTTGGACTTCCCCGCACTCTTCGGAAGCACGATTCCATCTTCGTGGTGGTTGATCGCTTTTCGAAGATGGCTCATTTCATTGCATGCCGCAAAACGGCGGACGCGACCCACGTTGCATCCATTTTCATGAGGGACGTTTTCCGGTTACACGGCCTTCCCAAGACCATCGTATCGGACCGTGACGTGAGATTTATGAGCTACTTCTGGAAGACCCTGTGGCTCAAGACTGGCACCACCCTTAAGTTCTCGACTGCCTACCACCCACAGACGGACGGCCAGACGGAGGTAGTAAATAGGAGTTTGGGGAACTTGTTGAGATGTCTAGTGGGTGAGCGAGTGAGTAGTTGGGACTTAGACTTGCCGGTCGCCGAGTTTGCATATAATAGCTCCGTCAATAGGACTACTGGCTTGAGTCCATTTCATATAGTGTCAGGTTACGACCCCAGGAAACCCCTTGACCTTATTCCGAGCCCGTTAGAGTCTCGTCCTAGTGAGTCTGCCGAGTCATTTGCACAGCATCTGCATGAGTTGCATGAGTCGGTTCGCCGACGTATTAATATGAGCAATGAAAATTATAAAACCCACGCAGATCAGCGAAGACGAGAGCGCATTTTTAATATTGGCGAACGGGTGATGGTACGAATCCGCCCGGAGAGACTCCCTTCGGGGTCTGCCAAGAAGCTAAGCGCCAGGCGAATGGGTCCTTTCTCAGTTATTAGTCGGATTGGGACAAACGCCTACAAGCTAGATATCCCGACAACCATGGGGATTCATCCAGTTTTTAATATCGAGGATCTGACACCCTATTACGAGCCTCATGACTATGGGGACCCGAGCAGTGGAGGTGCGCCACCTTCTTCCCTCTTGCCCGCCTTCCCCACTGCCCCACCCACACCAGTTGGCCACCACAGCCCGCCCACTACTGACACCCTTTCCCCTGGGAGTTCGTCGCCATTGGTACCACCGCCGGCATCACCACTCACACCGGATCCCACCATGAGAGACGAGAGCATCACGGAGATCAGATCCCACCAGATTGTTCCCACCACGGACGGGCCGCGCCTTCGCTACTTGGTTCATTGGCGGGGTCGTACAGACGCTGACGACGCTTGGATACTACCGGCAGAGCTTGATCGACTTGCCCCCGGACTTCGACTCCAGTACGATCGTCTCCATTCCTCGGAGATGAATGTCTTTCAGTCGGGGGGAGTTGATGGGAATCCATCGGATCGTGCACATGATGGGGCGGGACCCACGTTCATTTATTCCCGCCGGAAGACGTGATCGGATCGCCGATCCGACCCCGCGGTTGCGTCCGGCACGTCGCCGCGAATCAGAATTATATATTTATGTATTTTTTTTGGACGCGTACTTATTTTATTTAAGGGCAAACCCACCGGCCAATCATAGCCGTTGGATGGGATGCCCTCATGCTTGTTTTCTTATAAATAGGACTAGTGGCTGATTTTAGGTTTTCATTGCTGAAGTTGGAGAGTCTCTTCCCTACTTCCGGTGGTCTCCCGCGGTGCCGACGCCGTGGACCCTTGGTGCCGACGCCTTGGGGTAAGTTTTCCTCTTCCTCTCCCTCACTTTTCCTTCCCATCGAGGCCGCCAACCCCTCCCTGTTTTTCCGCCCAACCTTTGCCGCCCGGAACCCCCCCCCCCCCCCCCCCCCCGCTGTCCCCAATCCAGGCCGCCAGCCCCCTTCCTCCCTCCGCCCAGATCCGGCCGCCGGAACCCCCTCCATCTCCTCCCTACCCAGGCCGGCCATCCTTCCCAGCAACCCGCCGCCTGGAATCAGCCACCCGCCCCCTTTTCCACCTCCTACCAGCCCGCCAACGCTCCGTCTCCACCCCAACTCCGTGGATCCACCCTTCCCGAGCCGGATCCGGCCATCTAGTACCGGATCCGTCCACCCGAGCCCGGATCCGAGCGTATTCATCCGGATCCGCCCGTTTTCGTCCCGATCCCTTCTCCCACCACCCAAAACAGCCCCTCCCCGTCATTTCCACCTCCGGCTCCACCACCCGGCACCCGATATACGCCACCCGCACCCTCCACTTCCATTGCCCGAAATCAGCCCCTAGTCTTGAGTTTTTTTTTGTGATTGTGGTGTACTATTTCTGGATATTATTATTGGAGATCTCATATTTGTTTGGAGTTAGTTTGTGGCATTTTGTATCAATTGATTATTAACCTGCAGGTGGATTCCTTCGCCGCACGCTTCGCTTCTGGCCCTCCGAGCGGAGGAAAGCCAACTAAGAAATTTGCCAAATATTAAAATAAACTCTTGTTGTAGTTATTTGTCTGTGGCGTTGCTATTTTCATTGCTCTATTAATCCGTTGCATGAACCAGTTGTTGTGTTGCATCTAGAGCCTAAGTGGTGCACTTCATAGCCTACCCTACATCAACGAGCATCTTCGCACGGGCTAGCCCGTGCGAATATGCTCTCAGGCGGCCTTCAGCCGCATCCAGGCAGGCTTCGCCCGTGCTCGATGCGTTGTTGCGGGCTGCGCCTGCATCAAAGCGGGCTTCGCCCGCAACATATACATATGAGTATTCAAAATGACCGTAAAAGAACAATATTACAATTTTATTTTATCAATTAATTTATATTTTCACTTAAAACAATAAATTTCTCTCTATCTCTCTCTTCCGCCATGTATTGGTGTTATTGTTTTAAAAAATAAAAAACAATTCACGGCTCTCTTCCGTAATGTATTTATATGTTTTTAAGTTCTCATACACTCTCTCTCAAATCCGCCGCTCACTTCTCTCTCTTTCCCTCTTCCCCTCTCTTCCGCCATGTGTCTCTGACTCTCTGTCTCCCTCTCACTCTCTCTTCTGTCAGTATTTATATATTTAAGTTCTTACGCACTCTCTCTCTCCCTCTCTCACATCCGCCGCTCACTTCTCTCTCACTCTTTTCCTCTCTTTCTCTCTCTGTCCATCCTTCACCGGCTATAGCCTTAGGAGGGCTAGAAAATTTTAATTTTTTAATATATAAATATCAGACGACTGCTAAATAATGAAGACAGATCTGACGACCAAAATCTCTCCAATGACTTTATAATTCGGGATTTTGATATGTCTTTATATATGATATATATATATATATCACTATTATAAGGGAAAAATTATCTTTGGTGAAACATTCAAAAATACAAATTCTGCCCTCATTTTTATATTTTAATGACTTGACATATATTATAATCTATTTCAAAAAATTAAAATACAATGTCCATTCAAGCAACTACATTATCAAAAAATAAGAGTGATGAAAATCCATTTAAATTCAAAAAGTTTTTTAGTAAAGCTCATACACATACTATGGTAGGTTGTCATTAGGCATGTCAGCGGTCTATTCAAGGAAGGTTGTCTTTAGGCATATCACTGGTATTTTCAAGGAGATGATATTAAACCAATCAACTTTATTGAAGTCAAAATTAATATTTTTAAGTCAAAACATATATTGCTTTACAAAATAAAATTGTAATATTGATGTATATTTTTCTACGGTTATTTTGAGTACTCATATGTATATGTTGCGTGTGCATCCCATTTTGATGCATGCACATCCCGTCTTGATGCGGGCGCATCCCACAACGATCCATCGGGGGCGGGCGAAGCCCACCGGGGGAGGGCTATGCCGTCATCGCCGGCCGGGTACTGTCGCGCACGGCCATGGTTGGCGAAGCCCCGTGTCAGTCGCTCGCGCACGATGGTGTTGCCGTCAACAATGATAGAGACGATGGCCGAGAGCGATCGATGAGAGATGGCTTGCGGTAGGACAGAGGAGAGCACGGGAGATGCTGATAGGGACCGCGAGGGAGGGGTGTTTAGGGTTTCTTCTTCCAAGAGGCCAGACCGATTGAGGCGACGAGATGAAAGAGAGGTGCCGAAGTATTGGGCTATTGTCGTGCGGGAGAAGAAATAAAGGAAAGGCAGGGATTCAAAATAAAGCGAAAACAGGTCGCGGATTAAAAATAGACGGGCTGATTTAGTTTAGGTTCAAAATAAAGCGAAAACAGGTCGCGGATTAAAAATAGACAGGCTGATTTAATTTAGGTTTTAAGATGGACGGTCTTGATCAAAAAAATGTCTCGTTTAGTTTAGGTATTTTTATTGCCACGGTATTTCTTTATATATATACGAGCATCTTCGCACGGGCTACGCCCGTGCTCGATGCTCTTGGGTGGCCTTCGGCCGCATCCAGGCGGGCTTCGCCCGCCTCCGAACGAGCTTCTCCCGTGCTTGATCCGTCGTTGCGGGCCGCGCCTGCATCAAAGCGTGTTGCACCCACATCAAGACGGACAGTGCCCGCAATATATACATATGAGTACTCAAAATGACCGTAAAAAAATATAAATCAATATTACAATTTTTATTTTATAAAAAAAATTACGTTTTATCGTAAAAACATTAATTTCACGCAATCTTTCTCTTCTGTCATCTCTCTCCCTTTCTCTCTCCTCCCTTCTCTCTCCTCCTCTCTCTCTCTCTCCCTCCTCTCTCTTCCCAAATCTCTCCCCCCATCTCATGCTCTCTCTCATGATCCAATGGCTCTTATTTGATCTATGGTGTGCCTCCAAATACCTATATTGCTTTATATAATAAGATATATATATATATATATATAATATTTAAGTTAGGGTAAAAGTCGATTCAGCTCCAGCCTGTTCTTTTCCTCCTCAATCAGCCAGTGTCTCCTTCCCGATTTAAGCAAAGCCTCAAGATTAGGGCTTGAAACCCGTCTCCGACATTGGCGCAGCATGCATGAAGTCCAGCCGCACTTCCCGTGTGTTACTGTATGGTGATCGAGCGGTCTGGCGGTCTAACCCTGGCGGCTTGAAGACCGCGCGGTCTGGTGGTTTCTCTCCAGCGGTTTGGTAGCCGAGATGTTGCTGATTCGAGACCGGGCGGTCTGGCGGTTTGACGCAGGTGACTTGAAGACCGGGTGGTCTAGCGGTCTCCCATAGCGGCTTGTCCTCTCTTTATATTAGTTGTCGGGCGGTTAGCCTATTCGTCTAATCGCGCTGCTTGTGCTGTCTGTTTTTGTATAGCCGCTTGTACCTGTAATTATTTGTCTCTTCTCTCTTTCATTCTATAAAAGGGAGGCTATACCTTTGTAATACTTACTTTTTTAGAAAATAAAAATTCTGTTATTCCAAATTTCGGTCTATTCTTTCTTGTTCGCACATGATATCAGAGCACTCGATTCTTTCCACCTGATTCTGTGAGATTCTTCTGTCCGCGCGATTTGCCCTTTCTTCTTGCGGCCTGTTCGCGTGGCTTCCTTTTTTTCTGTCTCTGCCCTCTGTGTGCACGGCCTCTCTGATCGCTCTCCCTCCTTATTCGCGACCTATCTTCGCGGTCTCTCTGCTCCCTGCTCTCTCTTGCTTTCGCGCGGACTTTTCTTTGTTCGCGTGGTTTTTCTGCTCGCAACCTATTTTTTGCGACCTCCCTTTCGCCCTGCGATCCCCTCTGATTCGCCCGGCTTCTTTTCTATTCGCGCGGCCTCTTTGTTGTTCGCGCGATATCTCTTTTTTTCCTATTTGCGCGGCCTTGTTTCTGCTCGCACGCCCTCTTTTTTGCCTCTCTCTTCTCTTCTTTGGCTCTCTCCAATACCTCTACCACTACTACTCTCGTGACCCACCCTCCTCCTCCTCCTACTCCTTTGGGCAACCTTGACACCGTTTCCAAACTCATCGGTTCAACTACCCGGACTGTAGTTTCTCCTTCACCTTTCTTCTTCGCTCACAACGCAAACGCCATCATCTCACCGATGACCCTCCTTCTCCAGAGTCCGATCTCTTTGATGATTGGGATGCTAGCGACGCTCTTGTTCGCACTTGGCTGGCTAACAACCTTTTTGATGAGTGCCTCCCCGTCATCCGTCATGATGAAACAGTCAATGTTGCTTTGCTTCATCTCTCCGCTCTCTACTCAAACGGGCCTCAGACGTATCGCATCTATACTCTGTATGCAGACCTCTTTGCATGTTCCTCCATGTCTCCTGCTGCTTCTTACCAACAAGTTCAGGCTCTCGGAGTCGAGATTCTCCAGAATCGCCCCTTCTCTGTGGATCTAGCTGAGCAGCACATGCACTTAGAGGAGTTTTTGGTTGTGTGCTATCTTCTACGACTTCCCGGGTCTTATGACATGATCCGTCAACAGATCCTTGGCGAAGCGGACTCTCCCACCTTGGATGCCACTGCTGCCCGCATCGCCGTGGTTACCTCTCTGCTTCAACGTCCGTTGTTATCCTCCCCTCCTCAATAGGACAACTATGCTCACCAGATTCAGCGGAGTGGCTCTGATGGCCGCAACCAGCAATCCTGCGGGCGTGGTCCTTCCCGCTTTCTCTTCTCTCACCGTGCCCGCACCGGCCATACGGTTGATCGTTGCTGGATGAAACATCCACATCTTTGGCCCTCTGGGGACGCTTCCACCTCCTCTTCGAAGTAGTCCCTCCTCCAATGGTGTCGACGGCTATTTTGGCCACGAGTGCTGTCACGTGGCTCCTCCTCCGGACGGTTTCAGCCCATGTTCCTGCTTCTGCCATGGCCGACCCAGGCAAACAGTTAATTTTTTTTGTTTATGAAACCCTATAAAATGGGAAGTTCTGTAATTGTTTAGGGTGGTGATTGATGAAAAATATGGAGGTTGAATATTGCTGTATGAGTTTCCTGTGTGAAATTGCTAGTGTTTGATTCCATGTTAGGAGTGTTGGGTTGAAATCTTGTTATTGATTTTTGTAAGATTAGGTGAGTGTTGATGTAGGTGATGATGAACCGTTGAATTGAATCTGATTTCACTCTTCAAACATAGTTTCCTGTAGTGGTTAATGATATTGTAATAGTTGATTGGTTCCTTTGATCCCTGTTGTAGAAGTGGTAGAGTATTTCTAGCCTGTTCTGATTTCCAGATTTTAGAGACCTGTAATATTGATTTCCTGGGTTAATCGTTTTAGATTCCTGCTTAGGAGTTGATGATTAGAGTTTAATTTGTTGCTGCTTTGTTAAATCCGTTGGAACCACCATAGGGATGAGTTAATGTGTTATTAAGTGCTTTCGTGAACAGTGAATGAGATTGACGTGTTCGGTTTGTGCCTTCTGTGTAAGGTTGAGCGATTGAGATTTCGTGGAACCTCTATAGTATGAGAGAGTGAAATTTCTCCGTGGTGCCCGTGTTCGATACCGGCCGACCTCGGAGCGTGAGATCGAAGGTGACGAGGAGTTGCTCACAGGATCGCCATCGACTTCGAATATGAAAAGAGACCTCTTTTAGTGCGTAACTTGATTTTTCCCTTCTTTGCGCGTGTCTACATTTTCTCTTAGGATTTTAAATTCATTGCTGGGTTTTCGCCCGAATTTTGTCAGCGAACGCTACGTCGAAAACTCCAAACGGAAACGTATTTGTATTTCACGATTTCCATTTTGCTACGACAAGGGGAACGAAATAAAAGTTGTGAATTTCCTTCCCCGGATTTAGAAATTGAACCATTTTTTTAAGAAAATTCATTTTAAACAAAATAGTGATTTTGTGCTTTATAAAAATCTAGTTGCTTAAATTGTCAAAAATCGTGCAACGTCCGCTCAAAATTACAGTCATTTATTGCATGTATTTAGGGTTTCCTACAAATAGTCGATAGATGCGCAAACCATACGCGCCATCCTGCATCAATTTGGCCCTATAAATATCCATGATGGAGGATGAGAAAGACATCAACTTCTCTCTAAACACAACCATTAGAAGATTTCTTTTGAGATGCCTTTGTGGCAAATGATCTTAGTTTGAGAGAGCTTTTAGACATCGTTCTACGACGTTGATGAAGAATATTTCGCCTACACGGATTGGATCTGGACCGAATTTGGGCAAGGATTCAAAGAGACATCTTGGAAAGGATTTGTGTAATCCGTCTCGTCCGTCATTGTCGGTAACTTGCACTATTTCTGCTACTGTTGTTTGTGTATTATTGTGTGATGCGAAGTTGGTGAAGATCTTGTGTGGATCAAGGAGAAAAAGTCTTGCAATTGTCTATTTGTTTTGCACTTAATTTTTGGCGGCTTTACGGGTTGGACCCCGATCGTCCCGTGGTTTTCACCATATTGGGTTTCCATGTTAAATCTGTATGTCGTTTTTATTGTTGTTATTTTGTGTTATGTTTTGGTTGTGTATCCGCATACTGCTAAGCGGTCGTACAGGTATTTGCTCAAACTAATTTATGAAGACTTGTACTCTGGTCTCCCCAAATGATTCGAGTACCGAGCATAGTTTCAGTAAAAAGATCGCAACATTGAATCAAATTAAACATCCACAGTACAAAAAAATATATAGCAATAGATTTTTATTCATTGATTTTTTTGTATACAGAAGTTTCTACAGAAATTATGAGTATTTAACCATACTCATTACAGAATTTACAATTATAATCTCTACAGACGGCTTTATGCTTTTCTTGAGCTTCATTAATTCCTATGAAAATCTTGAGTCATACCTTCGCCAGTTCTTCAGTGGGAATCCTTTATGGTGCACTGGAAGACGCTCTTGTTGCCTAAAAAATATGTCCACGATGGGTTAGTCGTAAAAATATGACTATGTGAGAAAAGTGTTTCGTGAACTGTTATACATACAGGCAAAAAGATGTAACAATATGCATGCATCATGATAAACATTTCTTTATTTTTAGTTACATAAAGTATGAAATATTAAGGTATGCAAACTTGAATTAGACCTTCATCCCTTTATGGCAAAAATGTAGGTAAATCCCTTACTGGTGAATCCATCAGTATTTAATCTCTACATCATAGGATTCAATCCTGAACATTTCTTTATGCAGAGTTTTTTATATTGTTCTTATCTTTTCATAATTTTCATGAAAACTTGAGTTTTTAAAATAAAACTTCCCCTCAGAAATTTGGATCGCTTTCATTTCTCTCGCCCATATTTATTTTATAGTGATATATCATTGAGTTTAAACTTATATGCACATGCAGTATTATCTTTCAAAATAGTAAAACAGGAAATATGAAATGTACTTGAAATAAACATATTTCAGGAAGTAAGAAACTCACCAACGACTTCCCTTTACCCGTATCCTTTTCTGCATTATCATCACGCTTATCCTGAGATGTCATCATCTTGGTTCTCGGTCTCGGAAACCACTGAAATAACACGCACTTAATTAGATTGTGTATCTTATATGTGTAGCATTAATGTTTAAAAGTGTTAGAAACCACGGTGGGGCCCTCGTCGGGCACATGAACCCAGATCCGGTGGTCGACTGCAGTCTGGCTAAGTCATCCCCAACCAAATCTCCCGGTCCCACAAGGGATAAATCCGGGGAGGTTGTTGGGAGCCGTGATAGAACCCGGGACCTCCCCTTTATCAGACAACTATCTCAAGTCCTGATACCCAACTGAGCTGCAGCGCAGTTGGGTATCAGGACTTGAGATAGTTGCCTGATAAAGGGGAGGTCCCGGGTTCTATCCCGGGCCCCAACAACCTCCCCGGATTTATCTCTTGTGGGACCGGGAGATTTGGTTGGGGATGATTTAGCCAGACTGCCACCGTGGTTTCTAACAAAAGATGACCATCTTATGTTAGAAACCAGGCCCGGGGGTCCCACACATTTTGGGTAAAGGCCCCGGTCCTGGCCGACTGCAGTCGAACGACACAACATCGCCAACCAAATCTCTTGGGTTCCACTTCGGTTTGATCCCAGGTAGGTTGTTGAGTCCTGGTCTCGACCCCAGGACCTCCTTTATAAGAGGCGCCTTAGCCAACCTCTCATACCCAACTGCACTGTAGTCGGCCAGGACCGGGGCGTTTACCCAAAATGTGTGGGACCCCCCGACCTGGTTTCTAACAAAAGACCCAACTGAGCTGCAGCTCAGTTGGGTATCAGGACTTGATCTTTTGTTAGAAACCACGGTGGGGCCCTCGTCGGGCACATGAACCCAGATCCGGTGGTCAACTGCAGTCTGGCTAAATCATCCCCAACCAAATCTCCCGGTCCCACAGGGGATAAATCCGGGGAGGTTGTTGGGAGCCGGGATAGTAAAAGTTCTGATACCCAACTGAGTTGCAGTCTGGACTTGAGATAGTAAAAGTGGCTCGGGCAAATCTGGCAATGAGAGGAATATATTGTTCACTTATATATTTGGGTTCATGGTGGGGCCCTCGTCGGGCACATGAACCCAGATCCGGTGGTCGACTGCAGTCTGCCTAAATCATCCCCAACCAAATCTCACGGTCCCACAGGGGATAAATCCGGGGAGGTTGTTGGGAGCCGGGATAGAACCCGGGACCTCCCCTTTATCAGGCAACTATCTCAAGTCCTGATACCCAACTGAGCTGCAGCGCAGTTGGGTATCAGGACTTGAGATAGTTGCCTGATAAAGGGGAGGTCCCGGGTTCTATCCCGGCTCCCAACAACCTCCCCGGATTTATCCCCTGTGGGACCGGGAGATTTGGTTGGGGATGATTTAGCCAGACTGCAGTCGACCACCGGATCTGGGTTCATGTGCCCGACGAGGGCCCCACCGTGGTTTCTAACAAAAAATGGCCATCTTTTGTTAGAAACCACGGTGGGGCCCTCGTCGGGCACATGAACCCAGATCTGGTGGTCGACTGCAGTCTGACTAAATCATCCCCAACCAAATCTCCCGGTCCCACAGGGGATAAATCCGGGGAGGTTGTTGGGAGCCGGGATAGAACCCGGGACCTCCCCTTTATCAGGCAACTATCTCAAGTCCTGATACCCAACTGAGCTACAGCTCAGTTGGGTATCAGGACTTGAGATAGTTGCCTGATAAAGACGAGGTCCCGGGTTCTATCCCGGCTCCCAACAACCTCCCCGGATTTATCCCCTGTGGGACCGGGAGATTTGGTTGAGGATGATTTAGCCAGACTGCCACCGTGGTTTCTAACAAAAGATGTCCATCTTTTGTTAGAAATCAGGTCGGGGGGTCCCACACATTTTGGGTAAAGGCCCCGGTCCTGGCCGACTGCAGTCGAACGGCACAGCATCCCCAACCAAATATCCTGGGTTCCACTTCGGTTTAATCCCAGGTAGGTTGTTGAGCCCTGGTCTCGACCCCAGGACCTCCTTTATAAGAGGCGCCTTAGCCAACCTCTCATACCCAACTGCACTGCACCCCCCGGTCTGGTTTCTAACAAAAGACCCAACTGAGTTGCAGCTCAGTTGAGTATCAGGACTTGATCTTTTGTTAGAAACCACGGTGGGGCCCTCGTCGGGCACATGAACCCAGATCCGGTGGTCGACTGTAGTCTGGCTAAATCATCCCCAACCAAATCTCCCGGTCCCACAGGGGATAAATCCGGGGAGGTTGTTGGGAGCCGGGATAGAACCCGAGACCTCCCCTTTATCAGGCAACTATCTCAAGTCCTGATACCCAACTGCGCCGCCCATCTTTTGTTAGAAACCACGGTGGGGCCCTCGTCGGGCACATGAACCCAGATCCGGTGGTCGACTGCAGTCTGGCTAAATCATCCCCAACCAAATCTCCCGGTCCCACAGGGGATAAATTCGGGGAGGTTGTTGGGAGCCGGGATAGAACCCGGGACCTCCCCTTTATCAGGCAACTATCTCAAGTCCTGATACCCAATTGCGCTGCAGCGCAGTTGGGTATCAGGACTTGAGATAGTTGCCTGATAAAGGGGAGGTCCCGGGTTCTATCCCGGCTCCCAACAACCTCCCCGGATTTATCCCCCGTGGGACCGAGAGATTTGGTTGGGGATGATTTAGCCAGACTACCACCGTGGTTTCTAACAAAAAGGAATTAGACTTTTTATTAAGGGTGTCAACGGTTTTAGGGAAAAAACATAGGTAAACAAAATCCATCAAAATTACGAAAGATAGCTCAAATAAATGGTCAAAAATATTTATACTTGTTGTCCAACACAAACTCAACTCTCAAACAAGACTGCCATTCACAAAATCAGCCTCCAAACAGCACAAAATCAGCCTCTAAACAAGGCGGCCAACACAAAATCAGCCTCCAAAAGGGTTGTCCATCAACACAAAACTGATCCAAAATTGCAAGGAAACAATACTGCTTAACCAACCCCCAAAATCAGCATAATTAGCCCGCAAAAATAGCACAACCACCCCGCAAAACAGTATAGAAATATGAAATCAGCAATCTAATAACGAAATCAAGCACAAAGAATTGCAATAGCCGACTAACAACAATAATAATTCCAAACCAGCAAAGTAACAAAAACAGAAAAAAATAAGGAGAAAAAAGTATCCTTACAGTGGAAGAGGGAGGAAAAAAGTCGTCGCACAACCGATCCTTCTTAGACACGCAGAAGTGTGACGAAATTCTTCCTAATTCTCCGGAAGAGGCACTCAAGAAGGTAGGAAGCAGAGAGACAAGCAACAGCAGCTCAAAACTTGTGGCGGAAAAGCCTTAAACTGGCGACAGAGTGTCGGCAGCACAGGGTCGATGGCACAAAACAACGACACAGAGCAGTTGCAGCAGCAGCTACTGAGAAGAAGAGAGGCAGAAGAGGAACATCAGCCAGGAAGGAGAAGCAGAGCACGGAAAGGAGAAATCGGGAGAAGCGACCGAGACTCAGCGACAGAGAAATAGCACAGAAGAGACGGAAATGCCGGATTAGAGAAGGGCTCGGCTCATTTTAATAACATGAGATAAGCGGCCATCGACAACATGGAGCCAACATAAATTAATTTCACCGATCCAGGTGCCACCCAAACATGCCCAAGCTAAACCACCAGCCAACAACAAGCCACTCATATGTCACAATCCACTTCCAACTCGGCCACCATTTAAATTCTAAGTGTCAGATGTATCCAAGCCAACACAAGCCCAAATCACTAATGGTAGCCCACATACACCAAATCATCATTTGTTTCAAACCAAAAAAAATGAACCATCACAAACATTTGGCTATTGACACCCCCACAATATAAGAAAAATCAAATAATGATAAAATAAAGAAAAAATTTAGCACATAAAATCGTACTGCCTTGCATTCACATCATCAGGGAAATTAAAAATATTTCGTTGCGCAAAATTTGGATCGTCACATAATTTGCAGGTGTTCTGGTCGGGTTTGCGTATTCTTTAGCCCAAACAAGTGGTATCAGAGCTATATTCATTATTAGACCAGTTATCGTGTCGACCTGTTGAGATTTGAGGCGAGCCGATTAAATATTTTAAGTTTGTGATCAGGTGCGGTAGGTGATGACTATTGGTCTGCTCCCTATCCTCTTTGATTACTTCTTGGAAATAATTGGCTCAGAGAACTGAGGTCCGTCTGATCAATTGACAAAGCACAATGGAGTGTACTTCATGTTTAGGTTCTGAGCAAATGGTAAAGTTAAACGGTTCAAATTACCGTCAGTGACACTCATTGATGAAAAATCTCATCTATGTCAAGGGATGGTATGCTCCCATCTTTGAGATGTCCAAAGATATGGATCTCAATAATTGAAAGTGGAGCATCAGAAGCTGTGTGGATTCATCAGACGATTCGTAGAGTCGAACGTCTGTAAACATGTTACAAGTATCATTAATGTGAAGATTCTTTAGAAGACCTTGGAGATGTTATATGTCAAGAGCACTAACATCAATAAGTTATATCTATTGAAGAAATTTAGAGAGTTCAAATATAGAGACGACTCATTTATCTTGGATCATGTGAACAAATTCCACGGTATTATTGATCAACTTACTTATATGAAGGTGACCTTCGAGAACGAGATCAATGCACTGTGGCTGCTGAAGTCTCTTCCAAATTCTTGAGAGATGGTTAGAGTTTCTCTAATCAACTCCTCTTCCAGAGGCATCATTACTATGGAGATTGTTAAGAGTGACATCCTGAACGAAGAGGGGAGAAGAAAGTTTTAAGGGATATCAAGCTCTTCTTCACGGGAGAGGCGGGAGCAAGAGTAGAGAAAGGAAGAGCGAGATGAGCCAAAACAAGGGGAAGTTCAAGTCATGTTATCAAAACGTGCAGTGCCATTATTGTCATAAGAATGAGCATATTAAGAAGGCCTATTATTTTTTGAAGAACGATGAAAGGAAGAAAAGAGTGGTTATTAGGGGTGAGCATGAATAACCGAAAACCACCCGAGCTGAGCGAAACGCCCAAACCGAACCGATATCCACACTGAACCGCTCGGTTCGGTGTAGGTGCAGTTTTTCTTTTAGGATAATCGCCCTAAACCCTTATTTCAGTTCGGTGCGGTTATCGATTTTCAAAAATCGATAAAATTGCACCGAACCGAAATAAACTAATAATACATAAACACATATAGTCTATACTCTAATCATATAACCAACCTTCACAAAAGTCAAACTAAGTTTTTTTTTCCGCTTCTTTAGTATTTTCCTCAAAATCCCACAACCCCATTATATCAACTTTGCTTATATGTGTATCTTATTAAATTTATCGCATTGATTTGGTGGAATGCTAAATTTTAGAATGATGATTGAGAAATGAGAAGCAATGTAGATATCATAATTTTTTGCATTTTATTTTCACAACTTTTCATAATTAATACCGATATTTGTCTTAAATACATTCTATTGTTTCACTCTTTCTTTGAATATTCAAAATTTCCTAATATTTGTTTACTTATGGTATGTTTTACTCTCTTAGAAATTTTGTCAAAGATAATATTCTTGACTCATAAATTGATTGAAACAAACATGCAAGTAGTTAATTTAAGATGAATATTAGTTTATCACAATTATCAACCATACTTATACATCGTATAATATAAAAATAATAATTTCAATTTTGTGTTTTAAAAATTATTCTAATATAACCGAAAACCGTCCTAAACCACAATGATTATTGACCCGCACCGATTGGTTTAGATTTGTTTTTTTGGGGACAATTAACCGACATTTTTTGGTTTGGTTTGGTTTGTGTCCAAACTGACCCAAACCGAACCGTTTTTACCTCTAGTGGTTACTGATGATGAGGAGGAGTCACATTGCAACTATTGTATGTATAAAAGAGGACGATGTCATGATTATTGAAGATAACATCACAACTGCACTTTCATGTGATGGTCGAAGCTAAATTGTTGATTCAGGTGCTTTTGCACATGTCTCTCATAATATGAGTTATTTGCCACCTATACCACTCACGATTGTGGGGTGCTTAGGATGAGCAATGATAACACTTCTAAAGTCATCAGGAGATGAGACATGCACTTGAAGAAAAACACTTGAAGATTGTCGATTTTAAGAGATGTGTGGCATATACCTGATATCTGCTTCAACATAGTTTCAGTTTCGAAAGCTCGGTGATGAGGGATACTTGAGTGTCTTTGGTAAAAATTTTTGAAAACTAATCAAGGGGTCGCTAGTAGTAGATAAAGATTATAGAGCGATTGATATATACTATAAGGAGAGGAGACCTGAAGCTTCTCAGATCAACACTGTTAGAGTTGGTGTATCCACATCCCTATGACATAGAAGACAGTCATATTAGCCAGATCAAGGGCCTGAGATGTCTCGACAGGAAGAAGATGATCATTGATCTATCTACAAATCAGTTTGAGAGATGCGGCCATTGCATAGCTGAGAATAGGGCTGATATCGAGTCGAGTTCGAGCGATTTTGGCTCGGCTCGAAATCGAAATTTTCGACTTGAACTTGGCTCGAAATCGACTCGAAATCGAAATTTTCGTCTTGAACTCGACTCGATTTTGATTTCTAGTCGAGTCAACTTGACTCGAAATGACTCGATTCTGAGTCGGCTCGAAATCGAATCGAGTCGGCTCGAAATTGAGTAATTTTCATCTTTATTTCTTGTTGACTCAAAATTAAATTGGGCAACCTATAACTTTAGCAAGTGAAACTCTTAAAATCTTCATTCTTTTTATTTGGGTTTAAATTTTATTATTTTTATTTTAAAATAAGAATATATTAATAAATACATAATATTATTAATTAATTCGAGTTGATTCGAATCATATTTCGACCGATTCATGGCTGGCTCGAAATCGACTCGAAATTAGATTCGAGTCAAATTGAATCGACCCAAATTGAGTCGAGTCAATTTTAACCGATTCCGATTCAACTCAATTTTTTAGTGATTTTCGAGCGACTTTCGAGTTTCGAATAATATGCTCAGCCCTAGCTGAGAAACAAAATAAAGTATCATTTCAGAGCCACACATCCACCAGAAGATCTGAGCTGCTAGAGCTCATACATGTTGATGTCTGTGGGCCTCTGAAAGTCCAGACATGAGGAGGAGCATCTTACTTCGTGACGTTCATTAATGATTACTCGAGGCAATTTTGGATATATGCTATTATGATCAAAGATGAGGTCCTCAATACTTTTTGAAAATTTCACGTTGAGGTTGAGAGATATTCCAGGAAGAAGTTAAAGTGTGCATCAGGTCCGATAATAAGAGAGTATATTAGTCTATTTGATGAGTACTACAGAGATCAATGGATCAAAAATGAAAAGACATCGCTCAAGACACCACAACTGAATGGCGTAGCAAAAAGAATGAATATGACACTGATGAAAAGGGTAAGGTGCATGTTGTCTGAGTCAAAGCTACCCGACATGTTTTGGGATGATATTTTATACATAGTTGTATATGTCATCAACCTCTCTCCCAATTATGCATTACAGAAGGATGTTCCTGATAGGGTCTGGTACGGGAAAGACCTTTTATATAGTCACTTGATGACTACGAAGCACGGATACGCCAAAAATAGAGCCGTACCCGTACCGGGTACGTTTCCGGTACGGATACGCGTACCGAACGGCGCGATTCGCTGTTTATTATCCCGTCTCCCGCGTCGCAGCAGCTCCCGTCTCCCGCGTCGCAGCAGCTCCCGTCTCCCGCGATTCGGCTCCCGTCTCCCGCGATTCGGCTCCCGTCTCCCGCGCGTCGGCTCCCGTCTCCCGCGCGTCGCAGCTCCCGTCTCCCGCGCGTCGCAGCTCCCGTCTCCCGCGATTCGCAGCTCCCGTCTCCCGCGATTCGCAGCTCCCGTCTCCCGCGATTCTTCTTCTTCTCCTCCTCCTCCCCTAAGGACTGGAATGTTCCAGGTTTCTGGACTGAATCCTGGACATTTCAGTCCAGGATTCAGTCCTGCACTGGAATGTCCAGGATTCAGTCCTGGACATTTCAGTCCAGGATTCAGTCCTGGACATTTCAGTACAGGATGAGGGCCTTAGGAGTTCATGGACTGATCAGTCCAGATTTCCTGGACTGAATCAGTCCAGATTAATCTGCATTTGTGATATATAAATATATAATTATTATATTTAATACAGTGTATCCTACCGTACCCGTATCCTTGTTTTTTAAAATTTGCCGTACCGCCGTACCGGATACGTATCGTACCCGGTACCCGTACCCGTACCGGTGCTTCCTAGCTTGATGATCTTTGTTGTAGAGTCTTTGTGCATCTCCTTCAGGACGAAAGATCGAAGTTGGATTCTAAGATCCGACAATGCATCTCTCTGGGATATGGACGCAACGAAGAGTTTGACTACAGGTTCTTTGATCCGGTTGAGAAGAAAGTTGTACGTTGTCGTGATGCTATTTTTTGAGGATCAGACTATGATTGATCTTGAGAAGATTGAAAATATTGACTCCCGCACTGATGTAGAGTCTCCAATGGTTGGAGGTGATGATGTTAAGGAGGTTGTAGAGCCAAAGACAGTACATGGTACTGATGAAACACTTCCAAATCATGAGGACACTATCAACAGTGAGCCTATAGTTGAAGAGGATATTATTGATGATATACCCACATCAGTTGCCGAGTTTGCTCCACGGATGTCTGATAGAGTAAGACACCTTCTTCAAGATACTCTGCTACTTAGTATATTTTATTGACCGGTGCAATGGAGCCTTGAGAGTTATGATGAGGCAGTGGAGAGCTTAGAGAAGAAGCAACAGATGATTGCTATGCAGGAGGAGATGCATTTCCTGCAAGTGAATCACACGTATGAGTTGGTGAAGTTGCCTAAGGGCAAGAAGGCCAAGAGAAGCTTCCGGGAAAGAGGTCAAGGGAAGCTTCATCCACATCTACCCCATGCTATCTACTGCCACTACCTCCATGGATTTGGCCCTATAAATAGTCATGATGGAGGATGAGGAAAACTTCACTTCTCTCCAAACACAAACGTTGGAAGATTTCTCTTAAGAGGCCTTTCTGGCAAACGATCTTAGTTTGAGAGAGCTTTCTGACATCATTCTACGATATTTACGAGTAATACTTCGCCTATACGGATTGGAGTTTGAGCAGATTTGGGCAAGAAATTCGAATAGGCATCTTGAAAAGTATTTGTGTAATCCGTCTTCTCCACCACTGTCGTTAACTTGTATTTTTTTTGTTATTGTTTATTTTGTATTTTGTGTGGTACGAAGTTTGTGAAGATCCTGTGTGAATTGATGAGGGAAAGCCTTATAATTGATTATTTGTTTTACACATAATTAATATTGGCTTTTCGGGTTGAACTCTGATCGTCATGTCGTTTTTACCCGATGTGAGTTTTCACGTTAAATCTGTGTCATTTTTATTGTTATTATTTTGTGATATGTTTTGGTTGTGTATCAGTGTATCGTTAAGCGGTTGTGTTGTTACTTGCTCGTACTAATTTTCAGGTGCTCTTATCGGGCTTGCGTGCTCTCTAGCCCAAACATCACGTGGGATACACTTGCATGAAGGCATACGGTAAACATACATAAAGCAAGAACAACGAAAATGCAAAGATTATTAAAGACACATTGAAACAACCAAATCAAGACGAAGCTTCCTCCCTCATATGTGAGAGATCAACACTCCGAGAGGGGTAGCAGTGGTTGAAATTGTCGGAAACATGAGGGTAGTGGCCGGAATCGGCTGGAACCGATGGAGAGTAGCGGCAAGCGGGAGAAGTAGATGAGAGCAGCATAGGGAATGTCGACTGGAAGAAAATCGTCGATAGCAGACGGGATCGATAGACAGGATCAGGATAGGCACCGTCATCAACAGCAGTGGGCGGAAGAAGTGCGGCTGACAGATGATCGTCGAGGACAGCATATGGAGATGATGCAGACGGGAGCTGAATGAGCAGTTGGAAACGACGATGGAGGTACCATACAGGATCGACGATGGAAGCAACATACGGGATCAATGAGATTAGCGGAAGCTGTCATCAATGAGTTGCGATGGTGTCGACGTTTGGAGCAGAAGCAACGGTGAAACTCGATGTTGGGATCTATGCGAGCGTCTAACGAAAGCGGTGAGACGAATCGTGGATCAATGAACAAAATTGATACCCCTTTCACGACTCGCGGAAGACGCCAAAGCACGCTCACGAGAACGGGAGAAAAATATCAGTGCTAAAGCAATTTCTGCTCGGTTACCATGTTGAAATTTTAAAGGGAAATAGAAAGTACAAGTTTACTCATTCACAAAGGTGCAATATATAGGACATGCAAATACTCGTAAACTCAAATTGTCAATGCGGGACTAAACTCATACACAAAAAACATTACACAAACAGTTGTGCACGAGCTTGCCTCATGCTCCGATGCGATGTTAATACACCTGCCATTAGTCATCTCTTTAAAAATTTGTCTCTTCAAATACAAAAGTTAATAGAAATTAGGGTGGTGATAACACATTTTTTTACATAAAATAAAAAACACATAAAATCACATATAAATTTTTTTAATAAAAAGAGGTAAATGTTTCACCGAATGATATTTTTTTCTTAAATATAGTACAAGTAGTCCTGCACTGGTTCTCCCTTGCCCGGAGGCGATTATACATTCTCTGTTAGTTGTACCTGTAAAAATTAAAAAAAAAACAATAAAAAACTTGCAAATTAATTCACCAATGAAAATTAGAAAATTTTGTAGTAGAAGTGTAAAATCGAAAATTTGAATGTTTCAATATTTTTATCTTTATATAATAATGACTAATAGGCATGGGGCTCCGCCCCTACGGCCAACTGCGACACTACCCCAATCGCGACTACTATGGGGCTCCGTTCCTATTAATTAATGCAGCTTAAAATAAACACACTATCAATTCATGCAGAAACTCTTCGGTTTTTGTCAAAAAAAAAATCTTCATTGTGATACATATATTATCGTCCATGTCAAATCAACTTTAATAAAGTTTGTTGGCTTAATTGTAGCTCATCGAAAATACTGTTGACATGCCTAATGACAACATTCAAAAATATTGATGATATGCATAATGTCAGCCTACCTAGGCTTGTCCAAAAAGCCCGATGGGCCCATCTTTTTTTACTGTGAACACCGCTCCTCCGAAGCAATTTTGGGAGGACATTTCCTTTGTCGTGAGGCGCCTACTAACTTAATTTTGTGTTCTTCTGAAAACATGCCCAGACAAGGGAGCGGTATAAAGCCTTGAACGAAAACTCGGCGGAGAAAATAGCGAATTATGTACTGAGCGAAGCTCGAACATTGCGAACCAAGGACAACACTTCGGTTATCTTCTTAGACTTCGATCTCATGAGAACGCGCTCTCATAGACCCAATTGATGGCGAGCCCGCATTATAATTTGTCTTTTTTTTTCATCTTCTTCCATATAAAACTCTCATCTTCTGCATTCTGTACAATATCTCTGTAGCAGCAATAGTTCAGATGGATGAACTGTATTGCTCTTTTGAACTGCTGCCCGGTTAATATTCCCGCAGCAAAGCTGTTTTTTATGTATCTTTGTGATTCTAACCATTTTTGGGCGGTGCGAAGAAGCTAAAAAATGTTGTTATTGTTGTTGGTGTGCTGGTCTTTCAGCACACACAATTTCTTCTAGTTTTATTGCTCTTTTGGAGAATAGAGAGCTTATTATTGGAAGATGGGTGTAAAGTTCACAAATAATTTTATCATTTTATTTGATGATCACGGCGATTGCGGCATTTTTAGGATCGTTGTTATAATGGATTGAAGATCACTTGAAAATTGGCTCTATTTTTGTTCAAATCGAATCCAAAGTCCGAGCCATGAGCCAGAACTCGAGTCTGTCATACTTTAAGAAGTTTATGCATACTCAAGCAGACTCTAAATTTAAGAAGTTTATGCATACAAGCATGCATCACCATTCAATACACAAAAATATACATACATATATGCAGTGTTTTAAGAATCGAACCAGACGGTTGAACCGTGGGCCGGCTTATAATAATATTCTGAGGTGTCAAAATATTTGGTTTGAAATAAATTATGATCTGTCAAAATATTTTAGCATAATTATAATAAAATTTAAATAATTTAAATTATGTTATTTAATAAGTTAAGGCAATTTAACAATGGCTGAACCCATTAAGCTATTTTTAACCTTGAAGTTCGATCCCTGATCTATATCTGGTCTCTGGTAACTGGTCTTTATTATATGTTTTGGCTATTTGCAGGCCGTTTTTAAAATGGTTATATGCAGGAATTTCTATAGGATGTAGGGCCTGCAATTGGAATTGGCTCAATTCTAATTCCTGCGAGATTTGAAATTGAAGTCAATTTGAATTTTGTTGTTTGGCTGAATGCAAGAATTCTATCATAGGAATTGAAATCGATAATTCCGTTGTTCGCCTGTGTGTTAGAATTTAATGGACGGAATTAAAATTTAAAAATATGGATACATGAGATGCGGGACAAGCAGGAATTCCAAGTCCGATCTAAAGAGGTCGGAAATGGAAGGAGGAAAAATTGTCTATGCTGAATTTCCATGGAATTCAATTGAATTTCATTTCCCGTCAAAAAATTTGGTTGCTGAACATCGGAATTAGAAGCAACAATTTCAATTCCAATTCTTTTGTCCAATTTCGCCCAAACAACGGGTGTCTCTGTCTTTGATGACATTCGGTTGTCCCAAAATTCCATTCAGAGCTTTATTTTCAGTTATGCGAGGTTTTTCCACTATTGATTTTTCGAGCCTTGAATCTTGTAAAAAATTTTTAAGCCGGTTTGAAATTATTTGAACCAACTCAAAATTGATAAACTTCAAGTTGAATTGTAATCAGCTTAAACTCATTTGAGCTCAAGTATATCTTGAGTTGGCTTATGCTTCGTTTGGGGGGACTTATTTTCACCGGTCAAGTGGTTACGACCGCATGAATCGGACCATAATTAAGGTCCGGTTCATGCGGTCGTAACCGCATAATCGGTGAAAATAAGTCCCTCCAAACGGAGCCTTAATCTCTTCAAGCTGACTGTGAGTGAACTTGGCATGACTCGAAATTGTATCGATAAAGACCTAAGTTCTCGTAAATATGCTTAGGCTCCGTTCATTTGGCAGGAAATGAGATGCAGGAATAGGAATTAGCCCAATTCTGATTCCCGCGGAATTGGAATTGAAGTCAATTTCAATTCTGTTGTTTGGTTGAATGCAGAAATTTTGTTATGGGAACTGGAATTAGTAATTCCACGGTTCGGAGCGAAAAATTCGCACCGCGGCATAAAATGCTCTTCCGGGAAAATAACAGAGTTGGCGTTGAGGTCTTTTTGGCAGAGTCGGGGGCGCGCCGGTAGGGGTAGGAATCACAAATGAAGATCTTGTGAGGTCGAAATTGAGGGAGTCGTGTTTTCTCTATAATCAATTCCAATGGAAATTGAAATGAATTCCAATTCCGAGGTGATTTTATGGCCACCAAATGCTTGAATTGGAATTATCAATTGAATTCTAATTTCAACGTTTCAATTCCAGCTTAACGAACAGACCCTTTTAGTGATTATGGTATATGGAGGGAGGGTGACAAATAATCAGTAAATGGATTTTTTTCTGATAATTAATAAATGTAGCAATTAAGCGCCATCTCCGTGAGCATGTTCCTTGCATACTCTTAACATCCAACTCTGAAGTTAAATTTCAAAATAACTTTTATGCTCCGTTCGGCCGACCGGATTTGGAATTCAGAATTGAATTCGGGTGAGGCGGGATTCATTTTTGGCATTCGGCATGAAGGCTTAGAGGCGGAATTGGAATTAGGGCAAATTCCTCGTTTTTCATTTATAGCGTGACCGAATTCCAATGGGTCGGACTGGTTTTCTCGGAGTTTTACTGTGCCGTATTACGCGAGCGAAAGGTACTTCTCCGCACGTCGCTACTTTTCTGCTCCTCCCAACTCACTGGTCATCCCGCCGGCGGTTTGTTCCTCCTCCTTCCTCCTCTACTTCCTCTTCTACATCTTCTTCATCTTCCGCATCTGTCTAATGTGTTGCTCGAGCCATTCATGATCGTTCATGGCCGGCGAGCCCAAAAGAGAGATCCTCCTTCCAGATTTGATGGAGGAATGCTTTCCTCCTTTTAGATCTGCAGATCGGATGGACAAATGCTTTCCTCCTTCCAGATCTGAAATTGGGGCAGATTCTTCCTCTTCTACATGTGAATGTCAGTTAATTTTTTTTACCCTAATTGTGCTGCTCTAATGTAAATGTCAGTTAAATTTTTTTTCTCTAATTATGATGCTCTAATGTGAATGTCAGTTAATTTTTTTGCCCTAATTGTGCTGAGGTATTGAAAGGTTATATACTTTTCTGCCCTAATTGTGCTGCTCCCAGAATGTTGTAGGTTACCTGTGAATGACATTCATGTTATTTTTTTTTGGTTAATATTTTTTTGAGGTCAAGTGCATATGTGCTTCAGATTATATATTTTTTGTTTAGATGGATGAATTTGAGTTTGACTCGAATTCTGAATTTGAGTTCAAAGTAAATATTAAAGGCGTTGTGCTGGCAATGCTTGCCACAGCTGCTGCCACACTGCAGAAAATTCCAAGAGAACCAGTTAACGTTGCATCTAATAATGTGTTACGTTCTATATTACTTTCTCGCACTTATAATGGACCGAACATCAACTGTTTCAATTTGCTACGGATTAGTAAGATGACTTTTGGAGAGCTATGTGATATTCTATGTGCAACAAATTTAGTTCATGAGACGTTACATGTTTTAGTCAAAGAATCTGTAGCATTATTCTTGTATGTCTTTGACCACAACACAAAGTTTCGTGATGTTGGCATGACCTATTTAAGGTCCACTGATACTATTAACAGACACTTTGGCATTGTGCTGAGAGCAATTCTTAAAATTGAAAAAGATTATATTAAGTTGCCTGAGTCTAGACAAGAATCAACTTCGAGGTGGTTTGAAAACTGTATCGGTGCACTTGATGGAACTCATATTGAGGTTACTGTTCCAGCGAAAGATAAAGGTAGATTTAGAAATCGGAAGCAGGCAATTACCACAAATATTCTGGTGTTTGTGATAACAATATGAAGTTTTTATATGTGTTGCCTGGTTGGGAAGGTTCTTCTTCAGACTCTAGAGTTTTACGTGATGTTATGGAGTGATCTGATCGCTTCATAGTACCTACAGGTACATTAATGACTCTAATGTTATATATTTTGTTAATGTGAATCATGACATAAAATGTATTTAATTACCATGACATTTAAATGCGTGTAGGTAAATAATATTTTGTTGTTGCCGGGTATATGAATGGTCCTAGGTTTCTAGCTCCATATCGTTCAACGCGATATCACCTAAAGAAGTGGTCGCCTCAGGGTAATAACCCCACAACTTGTAAAGAGTTATTTAACTCACTTCATGCTCGGAAAAGAAATGTGATAGAGAGGATGCTTGGGTTGCTTAAAAAACGATGGGCAATACTGAGACAACCATCATTTTTTGAATTTAAAGTACATGTATATTTTAAATTGCATGTACTCTAGTTACATTCATTTGAGGTGGTAGTAAATTATTAATGATAATTGCATATTACAAGTGAAAATTATTAATGTGTGCTGCATATTACATAACTTTTTAGTTGAGAGAAGATTGGAGAGTGACTAGATTACTTGATGAAGTGGATGCAGAGTTACTGGAAGCGGATCATGAAGAAGAGCTGTATGACTACGATGAAGGCGTCAATCCAATTCATAATACAACTGAGTGGACCAATTTTAGAGATAATTTAGCGATGACTATGTTTAATGATGATCAGACTCATTGAGGTGTTATGTAATTTTTGGAGATAATTTAACGATGACTATGTTCAATGTGCATGGTTAATGTGTTAGAGATAAATTTTGGAGTTAAGTAAATGATGAGTATGGTTAATGTGTTATGATTGTTGTTACTTTAATGTTTAATGTGTATGACTATTGTTTACTGCTTAATATTAATGTTAATTTGTAATATTAATTGTTAGTTTAATGTTTAATGTGTATGACTATTGTTTACTGCTTAATATTAATGTTAATGTGTAATATTAATTGTTAGTTTAATGTTTAATGTGTATGACCATTGTGAATTATAGAATGAAGAAGTCAAATGAAAATTCTTCGATCAAGAGTGAACGATCCTACATACATTGGACTCCACAAATGGATACCGCTCTGTCAAATGTGTTGCTTGAGCAACATAACAAGGGTCACAAGACACCCAATGGATGGAAATCTACTGTTTTCACGGCGGCCATATCAGCGTTGAAGGAGATTTGCAATGTGGATCTTAACAAATAAAAGATCACAGCACGACTTAAAACATGGAACAAATACTTTAGTGATGTCAGTGCTATGTTGGATACAAGCATATTTGGATGGGACTGGGAACGACGTATGGTAAAGGTTGATAGTGAAGAGGTGTGGGCTAACTATGTCAAGGTAACCAACATGCTACTTAAGGTTATATTTTCTTATATTATAAATAACCAAAACTATGTTTGTGACGCTCACTATTTGGTGTAAATTTGCAGGCTCATTTGACGGTGAAACATTACAAAGGCAAGGTTATTATAAACTGGTCTGATTTGGGAGTGATATGTGGCAATGATAGGGCCAATAGTAGTCAGGCAGCGACAGCTACGGAGAATGCTATCGAGGTAGACAGAGAATCCTTTGTGGAAGAAAGTGAGACTCCAGGAAATCGATCGGGGTTTAAAGGAGAAGGAAGCGTCAACAAGAAGAAGAAGAAAGTTGTTGGGATTGATGCACTGGCAGATGCCATATTCAATGTTGCCACTAGCATGGATAAGTCATTTCAAGCAAGACGGACAATTGTTGCAGATACATCAATGGCAAATGCTCAGGCCATATATGTTGCTCTTGGTAATCTTCAGAATCTGGTGAAACATGAATTACTGAAAACCATGGATATACTCTCTCGCGATACGATTAAGTTTGGGGTATTCATGACATTGCCAGAAGACTTTAAGTTGCAGTGGCTGCGCATGCAGCTTAATTAGAGAACTGCTTGTTTTTTGTCTTCCTATTTAGATTTTAATGTGTGAGGACTAGCGTTATGTATTTGGATTTTACTGTGTTTGAACTTTAATATGTGTTTGGACTTTAATGTGTTTGGACTTTAATATGTGTTTGGGCTTTAATATGTGTTTGAGCTTTAATATGTGTTTGGACTTAATATATGTTTGGACTTTTAAAATTTGTTTTTATACTCTATTAATTCCAATTCTAAATTTGAATTCCATTTTACAGCCAAACAGCGGAATTGGCCAATTCCAATTCCAAATGCAGGATTCTGCACAGCATCCGAACAACAGAATTGGAATTTAGTCAATTCCAATTCCAGCCGGATTTGGAATTGGTTGAATTCCAATTCCAGCCGAATTTGGAATTGGCTGAATTCCAATTCCAGGCTGCCGAACGGACCGTTACGGTCTGTTCGGCGGGACGTAATTGGCATTCTGACATTGGCTTTTGGATATAGTAAAGTCATTTCTTGTATTCAGCCGGCCGGAATTGGCGTGGATTTGGTTTTCGGCTTAAATACGTTGATTTTAAACCTAGGTTAAAAAAGCTGATCCCCCAATTCTTACCTCCCGAGATGAGTTTTCGCGCATTCTTCTCATGTGACAGAGTTGTTCCTCCTAGACGCGCGTCTTCATCATCCCCGATCGCCCGCCTCCTCTTCTTCCGGCGCAGGTGTACCTCCTCCTCTGATTTTCTTCTCCCTCACCTTATCTTCTTCCTCACCTTCTTCTTCCCTGTTCTTCTACCTCCTCCTCTTCCGCTTCCTCTGATTCTCTTCTTCCTCACCTTCTTCCCTGAGCTTCTGTTATTTCTTTCCGATGTTCCTCTCTTTCTTCCTCACCTTCTTCCCAATGTATTCCTGATTTTATGATGGGTGGGATTGTTTAATTTTTCTCAGATATTGATTTAGATTGTGATGGTCTGCAGAGCATCACACAGTTTCCTCTCTTTCTTACTCACAGAATTCCTGCCACCCGTGTGCTGATGTGAGTTATTGTGTTCGGAAATAATTTGGCTATACCAAAATCTCCAATTCTAGGTAGTAGATCCTTCTCCAGTAGGACTTTATTGTTTGAACATTTTGATTTAGGGCTTGTTTGAGACGGTGGTGGCGGTGAAAAAATTATATTCTCACCGTCATCACAGTTTTATAATTATTAGTGCATATCTGCATAGTAGTGGTTAAAACATCTTTTCAAAAAAAAAGTTTTGAAGATTTTTCAAAAAGTTGGGGATTTCCTACTTTCAGAGTCAGTTTGTTTCGGCGTTGGCGTTGGCAAAAGGAGCTGTGAGAATGAAGCTTTAAGAATTGAGCTGTGAGAATGAAGTTTTTTAAAATGGAGAAACAGTTTGGTAAAACAACAGTGACAGAGCTGTTCAGAATGGAGAAACAGTTTGGTAAAACAGCGGTAACGTTTCTGTTAATTTGTATAATCATATTCAATATTTAATTCTTACACGATAAATATACCGCTCATGTTAAGCCCTAGTTTTTTAGTTACTGAAATAATAAAATAACATAAATATCATAAGCAAATAATAATAACTTTAAACAGTTTTATTCAATAATATTTAGTCATAAACATGTCCCGTGAATGAAAGCAAGAAACATTATCGCAGATCTCTGTCTTCAACTCGCAAACATGTGCATCACCTGTAAATTACGACCAATTAGAAATGCAAGAATACAAAATTTTAAATTTAGTTATTATGAGAAATAAGGAAATTTTAAATACCTATTAGCACAATGTATTTGATCAGCAATTGCATCTCGTAATGCGTACATCTCTGTTGTCCCTACACTAACACTTCTACTCTGACGCATGGCAATGGATCCACGTTGGTCTGTTCTAATTTCATTGGCCCCTGGATATATCAAATTATCATCTTCGTCGCATGCAGTAAAATCAAGGTCCGCATTTGATGAATGTCGTTGAATGAAATTATGAACTGTCATCGTAGCGACAACAATATCTCACTGTTTATCGAAACTGTATTGCGGCATATCCCTAATGATTGCCCACTTTTTTTTCCAGATACCAAATGTGTGCTCTATGACACTACGCAAGGATGAGTGTGCCCGGTTGAACATTTCTTGACGTCCTCGAATAGGACGATTGTCACGTGCAAAATCTGCTAGATGATAGCGTGTTTCTGGGTAAGGTTTCAAAATTCCTCTTTCCAAAGGATACGCTGCATCAACCAAGTAGTACTTGCCTGCAAACAGTAAAACAGAATTTATTTCCAAATTATAAGCCAGCAAGATTCTCATGTGATTTTTTTAAATTACCTGCAGGAGGATGAGGAAAATTCCAGCAATGTTCTCTTGTGACTTTTTTAAAAATCTGACTATCATGCGCTGAACCCTCTCATCCGGCCATGACGAATGTGAAACACATGTTGAAATCACATACAACCATAACATTTTTGGTTCACCCAATGTCGGCCAATATATCTAACTTTATTTTCCGGAGAACTTCGAGCATCGACGTGTGTTCCATCTATTGCGTCAATACAATATTTGAAATATGACATGTAACGAGAATCATTCAAAATCTGTGGTGGAATATTTTTGAATTCTCTGTCGGTTGCATCTATTATTTTTAGACCGAGATATATAACACTGTATGAGCATTTCAAAATACAATATATAGCAGTGTATGAGACCTCATTTCTAGCAGTTTACATTGGGAACCTACAACAAAAAACAATAGAAGATCTATGAACAAACAGTAGTAATGTTATCATCCGTGTTTTCAAAAAAAGCTGTAAATTCAAATTTCTATGTTTATTGCCCAATATAAACCATACATTACTCCTAAATCTGATTTGAAACAGTTCATGGATCCTATCCAGGCCTTACATGACATGATCCAAATCATTTGGAGCCAATCTACGCTCATCTGTTGCCGGCAACATGAAATTGTCATCATGGAAAGTGGATAGCATAAGCACTTTTGCTGTTAGGGAATCCAACTATGATGAGAGGTCCAAGGAAATAAAATGTTTAGGACAACCCTATTGTATTGTTTAGATTAACATTAAATTGTCTCTTCACAAGAGTGACTGCGTACGAAGCTTTCATAAGGCCGTCTTTTAATTATTTCTATAAGGGTGTTTTACATTTTGCTGAAGTGCACTGATATAACTTCGCTTAGTTTCGATAATGACCAACACTTTCATATTCAGGAAAATGGTGCAAAGTTCAAAACTATTGTTGTAATACACTACTCCTGGAGGACCCTGCTTACGAACTCTATAAACAACATAAACATTAGTTTCTTATGCTCATCTGTTGCCGGTAAATGGCCGGAGAAGAGGAGAAGAGGGGAATGCCCAGATCTGGTGCTAGGGTAAATGACTGGAGGAGGAGAAGAGGGGAATGGATAGATCCGGTGCCGGCGAGCTTCACCGGCACCGTATCTGTCGCCGGCGTCGTCATTAAAATGTGGCGGCTTCTAGGGTGAACGACCGGAGGAGGAGAAGAGGGGAATGGACAGATCCGGTGTCGGCGAGCTTCACCGGCACCGGATCTGTTGCCGGCGTCTATAAAGCGGCGGCTTCTAGGGTGAACGACCGGAGGAGGAGAAGAGGGGAATGGACAGATCCGGCGCCGGCGAGCTTCACCAGCACCGGATCTGTTGCCGGCATCGCCGTCAAAGCAGCGGCTTCTATGGTGAACGGCCGGAGAAGGAGGAGGAGAGGGAAGGAGTTACCTGCCGGGAAGGATCCACCTGCAGGTTGCCACAAGCTTTGACACTGGAGCGTTGAAAAGGAGAGTTCACTCGCTGTTGATAAAGCTCTGATTCAACGGAGGAATTGAAGACGCGTTGTTGTCGGAACGCCCAAACAAACTGTTCAACAATTAAAGGAGCGTCGCGGTGCGAACGGAACGGAGCGAATTCGCTGAAACAAACGGGCTCTCAATGAAGAGCTTTAAAAAAACTACTTTTCATAAAGGTGTGTTTGTTTAGCTGATATTTTTTTGCCATGTGGCGTATTTTGTTCGGACGCATATTTTTCTTATGGACGCATTTTTCGTCCAAACATACATTTTTCGCCTATGCGCGTTTTTCCACCCGGTTGCTCATTTTCCATTCGGGCTCACAATTTTTCCCAGATGCGCACTTTTCACCCAGGCGCGAATTTTCTGCTCAGGCTCATTTTTTCCTCACGGGCGCACATTCTCTCGCTAGACACGCATGTTTCTCTCGGGCACACATTAACTGCTCAGGCGTTGATTTTTTTTTCTCGGGAGCGCATTTTTCAACCGGACACGCAATTTCCGGCTGGGTACGTATTTTTGGCCCGGGAGAGCGTTATCCCGCCCGGGCGCACATTTTTCGCCCAAATGCATATTTTTTGGCTGAACACGTATTTTTTGCACGGACATGCATTTTTTCGCCTAGGCCCGCATTTCTCGCCCTAACGCACGTTTTTTGCCCGGGCTCGCATTTACCACCCGGATGCTCATTTTTTCTTCTGAGCACATATTTTTCACCTAGACACACATTTTCTGCTTGGGCGCGTATTTTCAACTCGAACACACATTTTATGTCTCGGACGCGCATTGTTTTCCTGAACGTGCATTTTTGCCTTGGAACATTTTTTTGGGCGCTCATTTTCCGCTCTGACACACATTTTTTGCTCGAACACCCATCTTTTTATGGGCGCGGATTTTTTTGCCTGGACGCGCATTTTTTACTCGGGTGCGCATTACCGACTGGGTGTGCATTTTTTGCTCGGGAGCACATTTTTTCGTATGGGCACACGCTTTCTTCCCGGACACACATTTTCCGCTACTGCGTGAATTTTTCCCTTGGACGTGCATTTACCCCAGACGCACATTTTTTACCCTTGCGTGTATTTTTTGCCACGGCGCACAATATAAAAAAGCCATGTTTTAAGTATTTGTTTTATCATGATTGTTTTTTACTAATCCGAATGTAAATTAAAAAAACTGGCTACATAAATGCTTGGATATGGTTGGGACATGCTTCTTTGACTCATGCATCAACTACAACAACACTGAAGCCTTTATCCCACTATAGTGGGGTTAGCTATATGGATCCTTTGTCGTCATTGCACCCTATCTTTAGTCATAATCTAACCAAAAGTACCCCTCCCTTGTTTAACATGCCTAGTGACTAAACTCTCACAATTCCTAACAAGTGTCTCTAATGGTCTCCTCTGTATACGTCTGAACCATCTATCTTAGTCGAGCTTCCTGCATCTTCTCTGCAACTGGTGTCACTTCTGTCTTATCCCTGATTCATTCATTCCTAATTTTATCAAGTCTTGTATGTCCACGCATCCACCTAAGAAATTTTATCTCCCCAACTCCCATTTTTTACTCATGTACACAATTCACTGCCCAACACTCATAATCGTAGAGCATCGCTGGTCTAATTGCAGTGCGATAAAACTTGCCTTTATCTTTTAATGGTGTTTTGCAATCACATAAGATCCCTGACACACATCTCCACTTCAACCATCCTGCTTGGATTCTATGTATCACATCTTTTTCTACACCTCCGTCCTTTTGAACTATTGATCTCAGATATTTAAAGCACTCACTGTGTGAAATATCTTGATCACCCAACTTAATAATGGAGTTATCCGCCCTTCTTGCACTGCTAAATTTAAGCTCCATATACTCCATCTTTGTCTTGCTCAACCGAAAATCCTTTCTTCTAAAGTGTCTTGTCAAGATTCAAGTTTCAAGTTTACATCCTCGTGCATCTTATCAACCAAAATAATATCATCCACAAATAATGAAAACTAAGGTATTGTTTGTTGGATATGTCTGGTGAGCTCAACTAAGATAAGGTGATTAAAGTTGACCACCTAATGTAAGATAACAGTGATAGGAAATTCATGTATTAAACTTCTAGATGTCCTCACCTCGTCGTTGAATTTGTATACATATCTTTGATTATGTCAACGTACGATACCTTTCCATATTTCCTTTATAAGACTTTCCATAAGATCTCTCTTGAAACCATATCATAAGCTTTCTTAAGATTGATAAACAACATATACAAATATCTTCTTCTTTCCCGTAATGAGTCTACTCAAGAGAAGTATAGCTTTTATGGTCAACCGCCCTGACATGAATTCAAATTGGATTTCCGAGATACCACCAGTCTCTCGCCCAACTCTTTTTTTTATTACTCGTTCTCATAGTTTCATGAAATGACTTGTTAATTTAACTCGTGGCGCATAATAATTGATCAAATTAATAATTACTCGTTCCCAAAATTGCATTATAATAATTTCACTTAATTCTACCCGTGGCGCAAAAGCATTGATCAAATTAATAGTTTTTTTTTCATATGACCAATTTAAGAACTATGATTCTACCATCTTTTTACTTACTCTAACAACTCCATCCCTTCAAGTGATTTACCTAATAATACATACTTCAGTCCTTTTCTTAATTTACCATAATTTAAAACATAAATTGTCTAGTTTTTTTTCTTTTTCACACACTCATCTAGTCTCACGAAGACATAAGATATTTATTTTTCTCATAATCATCATATACTCTACTTCCATCGATTTTCACATTAGCGTACCTATAATCCAACTTCCTAACTTAAGTCGGTCGCAAATCCTACAATCTACTTTCCTAGAATGTCTAATAAGTGAGGGATCTTGCATATTTAACACTACACTCAAATCTTTTTAGTAGTGCAACGGTCCTTGCTAAGATGTCACATTCGGGCTATATGATGAAAACTATTACATATTTAACATTATACCCAAGTCCTGGAGATGTAACGGTGCTTGCCAAAATGCCGAATTCAGGCCCATGCATCAACTATCATTAAAAAGGGTAATTATATGGGCAACTCATAATAAGATATTGACAAACCAACTAATCTAAAAACCAAGTTTATGCCCCCCCCCCCCCCCCCCCCCCCCCCCCCCCCGATATCGACTACTAGCATCCTTGTTTTCCGCAATGGATAACCCTAGCCCGCCTCACCTTCAAGCAATCGGCCTCCGCCGAAATTTGTCGTCGCCCATTTCTTCCTCACGATGGCGCCGCCAATTTCTTACAGCGATCGAACTCCGACGCCCAGCCCTCCATCAACGGAAGCCCCTAGCACTCCATCGTTGTTCTCTTTCTTGTCTTCCTGCGATCAGAGATCAGAGCAGGATGATGCATCCTGCCATTTCTGTTGGAAGCCGCGCCCAACTCCTTGTCCTGCAAATAATAATTTGGTTTGACATAAAATTTTGGTATGCCATTAACATTTCTGGTCTTCCATTAGCCAAATCTGATTTGCCCATAACACCACCCTCAAAAATAACTAATTCAAGCCTACCAGCCAAGCATGCAACGTTGATGATGAGCATGCAATCTTCCTTTATAAAAGGAACCATGCATGAAGGAGGAGAGCATTTCTGAGAGTTCAATCTTAAAGATCTCATCAAATTAATTTACATGTGCTCAGGTAGAGTTTGCACGCTCGCAAACCCAATTTTGCACACAAAAAAATTATTGTTATTAAATATTGTGTTTGATATGCATTGTGCCTCAAATGCTAGTTAAATAAAAAGGATTGTTATATACAAACTACAAATTATTATTCATACAGTTTTTATTAATTCAAGCACTATATTTCAAAAAAAAAAATTGTAGATACTTTTTGTTGGTTTTATTGGCTCATACCCGGTTCAAGTGAACCGGGCCACACACTTATAAAACAAAAAAAGGACATAACCGCCCGTGCCCCCTCCATTTTTCCGCTCTCCCCATAACCGATCTCTCTCTCTCCCTCGCGCCGCCCCAGCCCGCGCTGCCGCTCGTGGAGGAGAAGAGCCGCCGTTGCCGTCCGTGGAGGAGGAGCGCCGCCGGTGGTTGCCCGGTTTGAGGTGAGGTGGAGGTTGGCTGTAGCCGTGAAAGGAAGAAAACGAGGGCTGTTTTGTGGAGGCTTTGGAGAGGAGAAGTTTGCGTTGAGGACGGGCTACAAGTTCGTGGCGAGGTCCGGGTCCGAACTTGGAGTTTTCTCTCCGGTGGTGGCGGTGGTGGCGGTTGAACGTCGGAAATCAACGTTGAAGGTTCCGACGAACCTTGTGCGTCCGTTAGTCGGATTGCAGTCCAGTTTTCTACACTCACGCGGATCGTGCGCGTCTGACGCATTCGCGGTTTTATCGGACGGTCCATTTTCTCTCCCCTTATTTTCGTATGTGTATGCATTTATTCTGTTAATATACACTGCGTGGTTGTGCCTCGGTGGGATTGCCGAGTGTCTGCATTTTATTTCATATTGTTGTTGCTTGTATTTACTGTATTATTTTAAGCAGTGTCTGTCTCTCAGCAAGTGGTACCAGAGCCAGGTTCGGTAGACGACCGTGATTGGACGTTCTAGGAAGGGTTTGACTGCGGTGGTGAACGACTAGGTCCTCTTCCCACTCTTTCAGATCCGACCTTTGAACGCAATTTTGGACAGATTTTCGGTTGAGAAGTTCGATGACAGTGGGAATTTTAGCATATGGCAGATTCGAGTTAAGGATATGTCGGTTCAACAAGGTTTGATTCGAGTCTTGCGGGGGCGCGACAAATTAAAAGATGAGGAATTGAAGGATCTTGATGAAAAAGCCACGAGCATAATCAGGATGTGTGTTGCTAACCAGGTGCTCTTCAACATCAGGACTGAAGAGACGGCAGTCGAGCTTTGGGAGAAGCTGGAGCGACTGTACTTGGCAAAATCCGTGACAACAAGATTGTTGCTGAAGCAGCGGCTCTATGCGCTGAAGATGCAGGAAGGTGGCAACCTGCAGGAACACTTCAATGTGTTCAACGGTCTTCTAAGCCAATTGCATGTGGTTGGCTCGAAGGTAGAGGAAGAAGACAAAGCCCTCTTGCTTCTTACCTCGCTCCCAGCGTCATACAAGCACATGGTGACTACGCTCCTGTATGGGAAGGATACGGTGGGGCTGGAAGAAGTCACGTCGGCGTTGTTATCCAGTCAGATGTTAAAGGACCCCACTCCTAGGGTTGACCAGATCTTGGTAGCGCATGAACGCGGGAGGAGTTTTAACAAAGGATCGAGCAGTGCACGAGCTCGGTCGGCGTCGAAGAAGGCAGTGACGTGTTACCACTGCAGACAGGTTGGTCATATTAAGAGAAATTGTCCGCAGCGTGCATGAAGTTCTGGAACTTCGAAGGATGTCCAAGATGCGGGCATGGTGACACTCGACCTGGAAGGAGATGACGAATTTTATTGCGTCACTGAGAGTCAGAATGACTCTGATAGCTGGATTTTGGATTCTGGTGCTTCGCAGCACATTTGCTCAGATGCGGCGATATTCAGTTCACTGGAGGTGACGTCTGGGTCGGTCTTTCTGGGTGACGTCTCAGCATGTAAGGTCACAGGGATTGGGACGGTGAACTTACGGACGCATGACGGAGCTATGCGTAGACTTGATCAGGTACATCTGGTACCTAAGCTGCGCAAGAATCTGATATCGTTGGGCAGATTGGATTCCAGTGGTTGCAGTTTTGCAGCGAGAGATGGAGTTCTGACGGTGAGGCGAGGGCGCACCGTGCTCATGCGAGCTTTGCAACATGGTAGTTTGTACCGGCTGATGGAGACCACGATGCGAGGTGGTGAGCCCATGTTTTCTGCGGTCGACAGAGGTGACAGTCGTGGTGCAGTGGATCGCCTTCCAGGGACTCGGGTTTGACGAGTTAGTTTTTGCGATCCGTTTGCGACGACGTTCAGAGGTTGAGCCGAGCAGGGATGAGTCGACTGGAGCAGGTCGGCTGACGCCTCAAGTCGTTGAGGTGGTGCTTCGCGCAGTTGTGTGCTTCGTGCAGGTGGTGGTAGTGGAACCGGGGTATGAGCCAAGGTGGTGTTTGTTAGTTTTATTGGCTCCTACCCGGTTCAAGTGAACCCGGCCACACACTTATAAAACCAAAAAAGGACATAACCGCCCGTGCCCCCTCCATTTTTCCGCTCTCCCCGTAACCGCTCTCTCTCTCCCTCGCGCCGCCCCAGCCCGCGCTGCCGCTCGTGGAGGAGAAGAGCTGTCGTTGCCGTCCGTGGAGGAGGAGCGCCGCCGGTGGTCGCCTGGTTTGAGGTGAGGTGGTGGTTGGCTGTAGCCGTGGAAGGAAGAAGACGAGGGCTGTTTTGTGGAGGCTTTGGAGAGGAGAAGTTTACGTTGAGGACATGCTACACGTTCGTGGCGAGGTCCGGGTCCGAACTTGGAGTTTTCTCTCCGGTGGTGGCGGTTGAACGTCGGAAATCGACGTTGAAGGTTCCGACGAACCTTGTGCGTCCGTTAGTCGGATTGCAGTCCAGTTTTCTACACTCACGCGGATCATGCGCGTCCGGCGCATTCGCGGTTTTCATCGGACGGTCCATTTTCTCTCCCCTTATTTTTATATGTGTATGCATTTATTCTGTTAATATACACTGTGTGGTTGTGCCTCGGTGGGATTGCCGAGTGTCTGCATTTTATTTCATATTATTGTTGTTTGTATTTCCTGTATTATTTTTAACAGTGCCTGTCTCTCAGCACTTTTTTATGCCAATATCCCACAAAATGAAAAACAAAATATGACACTTGACTATTTCAATTTTTCACTTGACACTTGACGAACAGGCTTGCTAGACTTCGGAACCGTGATGACTGAGAGATGGTCGATTAGAAAGGCAAGAATGCGAGAAATAAAGAAAAGATATAAGGAAATGAAGGCTTGTGAGGTTCTCCGTAATATGTAATAAGAAGAAAGAAGACAAGTTGGAGGTCAAGTGCCGCTTTCCCAAAACTGTACATGAATTTTCTCTTTTAAACCAAAGACCTCTAGTTTAGGCGAGAGAGTACTAGCAAGAGATATAACTTTAAAAGGTATCTTCTTCTCACTACAAAGGTGTTATTTATAGATCTTGAAAAACTACCGCTTGTCAGGCAACTCATCTGTTTCGCGGCTTGCCCAAAAAATAGGACTCATCTAAAACAGTATTTTGTAACCCAGTTGTCTTCTCATTGAGCGCGATCTCTATGCCTTTTGCTTGCTGCCAAGTCCCGGCCCAAGGCATGGGTACCACGAGACCTAAATCCCACCACAACCATTTAAATGTTATGATTGAGATAGTCTTGATGAGCATCGACTCTTTCATGTTGAGATTTTCACATTGGACGATGAAGAAATATATGACTTAGAGCCTTAGATAAAGATAGTGTGCTTTTAAATGTTTGATTGATATTTTTTCCTTGACAAATATTGCAAGATTCATCCCATAGAAAACTTGCAATTAAGCTTTACATCTATAAAACTTTAGTTATTCTTCTTCAAAAATTGCAAGCTTCTAAATGAACATCCCATGGGTATGAGCGTAGTGATTCTTCCTCAGTTATTCTTTAGGATACCCTTCTTATTTTAATTTCAAGATAAACTTCAGCCCTATCGGAACTAAGGATAACTCGAGATCAAGATCTTCCCAGTTATAGAGATCACATTTGGTCACAATAAAATCAAAGACACTAGCAGCATTGCGAACTCAAGATATTGGGTTTTCTTTGTTGAGGTATATTTATATTCGTGTTAATGAGCTACTTAACGGGTTGGTTAGGATCCGATAGGAATCCAAACCCGTAGTCGGGGATTTAGGGTTTCGTCTATAAATACCCTGCTGGGGGCAACGGGTAGACCATTCCAAACTAGATGGTCACGCGGATGCTTCGAGCACTCTAACATTCTCGAAGTTCTGCCCTAGCCCGCTCCCGTCCTCGTGACCGACCCCCGCTCCTGTGCGTTTTCCCCGATCGTGAAGGGATTGAAGGTGTTGCCATCGCCGCTGCGATATCATCTCGTTTCGCGATTTTCTGCATTGCCATCGCGGCTGTCGATCGCGTTGGAGGAGACCTGTCGCTGTTTTCACGGAAGCCCACTCCGCTCCCGTGACCTAGCCGCACTCCCGATCGCGATTTCTGCTGGATCGCCGTTGCCGATCGTGAAGGAGAGTCCCGCCGCTGCTTTCGTCGATCGTGGAAAAGGTCGATTAACCCGTGCCGGAAGTCGCTAGCCTGCGTCGCCTGGAGGGTTTCGGTCTGCCGCTCTTGCAACAACGCGCTCGGTCTTCGTCGTTGGCCGCAAGGGTTCAGGAGCCTGCTGTTCTTCCCCGGATCTGCCGCTCCGGATCAAAACGACAGGGAATATTTTCTTCTGATTTTGTTTCTTCACGGCGGCGGCGCTCTATTTTTCCTCGATTATTAGTTGCTGCCAGATTCACCGCTGTTTGGCATCCTCCAGTTACGCTTCCGGATTGTTTCTAGAGATTTTTTGAAGGTTTTATTGCTGTTTGAGCAGTGATTCATGCCCTTATGATTTGGTCCCGTCCCAATCACACTCTTTGTCGAAGGAGGCAGAGAGGTCATCACCCATCTGGATCCTTGTTTGCATATCAGTGAAGCAAAGCCTGTCCGTTTTTCACCTCTAAATAATCTTGTACTGAGTTTTGGTGTGGAGTTCTCGTCTCCTCTGTCTTGCTTGGAGGAAGCTGTGACTTCAGTAGTTTGCTGCTTGATATCTAGTCTTTGGCGACTGTGCTCAGCCGAAGAAGAGGACCAAATCTCTTTCTCTGGATTGGATCCGAAGTTTCATCGTATCCGCGGCTCAGGTGATCTCTTTCTAGTATTTTTTGCTTGTAATTTATATTGCTAGTAGAATACCATTGTAGTGGAAAGAAACACAAAAATGTCAAAGGCGATCAGTCATTCCTCTCCCGTGCCGATGATCAAGCTGGAGAAATTCTCCAACGCCGAGTTCAGTGCCTGGAAGCGCAACACACAGTTCGGCATGAAGTACCTGAACATCTTCTACACAGTGCAGACTGTCTTTGAAGAATTCAAAGGAAGTGATGTTGAAGATCAATGGGTCAACGATGAGGATTTCTGCAGAGACTACATCCTGAATTGCCTCTCCAACAGGCTTGCAGAGACGTACGGCAAGATGCAAAAGGCCAAGGAGATCTGGGAAGCCCTATAGGAGCAGTTCAAGGAGGAGGAGAACATGTCCAAGACGCACCTGGTGGACAAGTTTATGGCATTCACCTTCACTGAGGAAAGGGAAATCCTACCACAGGTTGCTGAGTTTGAAAATCTGGTGGACAAGCTCAACAGTGAAAACATCCCTCTGTCAGATGGATTTGTTGCAGGGGCGATCATTTTCAAATTGCCCTCGGCCTGGTATTCCTTCAAAACTGAGATGTACCGGAAGAAGACACAGGTGAGTCTTAAAGACCTCAAGCGCTTCATCTGCATTGAGGATGAGAACCGGACTAGGCACGCTATAGAGACGATCAGCAAGCAGTCCTCTACTGCTAACATGATCACGCATCCTAAGCGGAAGCCTAAGCCTGGCAAGACTCGCCCACCGACCAGTGCACCCGCAGTTGCTGCCACTAGCAAGCAAATAAAGAAGAAATTCAAAGGCAAGTGTTACAACTGCAATAAGTGGGGTCACTGCGCTTCTGAGTGCCGTCAGCCCAAACGGGGCAAATCCAGCACACCAAGGACCGATAATCAAGCCAACATGGTTTATCAGACTGCGCCTACCGACTTTGTTGCCATGGTCGGTAACGGGACGGCCAGTTCAGAGTGGTGGCTCGATTCAGGTGCTACCTGCCACGTCTGTCACAATCCAAAGCTTCTGGAGGATGCAAAAGAGGTGCAAGAGACTGTCACTGTTGCAAATGGAGCTGTAGCTGACGTGCTGAAGGTCGGCAACGCTACCTTGACTCTCTCCTCAGGTAAAACTCTTACTTTGAAAAATATTAAATTTATACCGACATTAGCTGCTAATTTAATTTCTATTAGCCTGTTGTGCGATGCGGGTATGTCTTTTAACATTAGTGGTGGTCGGGTAACCCTTATGGTTCACTCACATTACTTTGGTTGTGCATATATCGTTAACGGGATGTATAGGCTGAGTCTAGCACACGAGGTAGTTAATCAGGTTAACTCTAATTTGATAGATCCTAAGACTTTACATGTAAGACTAGGACACGTCAATTATAGAAAACTTCTCCTGCTAGCTAGAACTCACAACATACCCCTCGACACAAAAACCAAATTTGAAAAATGTGAAATTTGTGCTCAAACTAAGATAACTAGAACACCTTTTAGTCAGGTTTCTAGGAGCACACAATTGCTAGAGTTAATACATTCCGATATTTGTGACTATAAAAATTTTGTCACTCGAGGCGGTCGGAAGTATCTGATAACATTATCGACGACTACTCTATATTCAGTCACATTTACCTTCTTAAAACCAAAGATGAAGGATTTGAAAAATTCTGTATTTTCAAAAATAGGGTTGAAAATCAACTTGACATGAAAATAAAAAGGCTAAGAAGTGATTGAGGAGGAGAATACGTCTCGGGGGAGTTCAGAGACTTCCTTGCCAGCAATGACATAATCCCTGAAACCACCGCTCCATATTCCCCACAATCCAACGGCATCGCTGAAAGAAAAAACAGAACTTTAACATAAATGTTGAATTCTATGTTGTTGACTGCTGGCATGCCTGCGGCCTATTGGGGTGAAGCCGTCCTCACGTCAAATCACATTCTTAATAAAGTTCCCCATGCAAAGTTGACTAAGACACCCTACGAGCTTTGGTTTAAGAGACCTCCTAGATTTGACAATCTTAAGACCTGGGGCTGTATCGCTTATGTTAGGATACCAGACTCTAGAAGAGCTAAGATTGGACCCAGGACTAATACCTGCGTCTACCTAGGATGTGCAGATGATAGTGCTGTAGACAGGTTTCTAGATCTCTCCACTAATACTGTAATAAAATCAAGAGACGCTGTCTTTTTTGAGGATGAGTTCCTTAAGGACAAGAACCTGACACTGTCAGATCTGCCAGCCACTAGTACTGAGCCTTTAGTTGAGCTAGGACAACGTAACTCTGACATTGAGCCTGTAGACACGAGTGGTTTAGATACCAGAAGGCTATCTAGTAGAGAGAAAATGCCTAAAAGCTTTGGTACAGACTTCGTGACTTACCATGTTGAAGCTGATCCATCCACTTATAAGGAAGCGATGCGATCTAGAGACTCTCTATTATGGAAAGAAGCCATAGACGAAGAGATGAACTCTCTCATGCAGAACAACACATGGACTTTGGTCGATTTGCCCAAAGGGGCTAAAACCATTGGCAATAAGTGGGTTCTGAGGAAGAAGCTTAATCCTGATGGGAGTATCGCAAAATACAAAGCATGTATAGTTGTCAAAGGCTTCACTCAAGTGAGTGGTGTAGACTACTTTGATATATACTCACATGTATGTCACTATGCGACTATTAGGATTCTTCTCGCACTAGCATCTATTGAACACTTCACTGTTCATCAGATGGATGTCAAGACTGCATTTCTGAATGGAGATCTGACTGAGGAGATCTACATGCACCAGCCTGAAGGGTTCGTCATAGAAGGTCTAGAAAATAAGGTCTGTAAGTTGATTAAGTCACTATACGGATTGAAACAAGCACCCAAAATGTGGCATGAAAAATTTGACACATGTGTAAAAGGCTTGGGTTTCAAATCCAGTCTATCAGATAAATGTCTGTACGTTAGAAAAGTGCAAATAAAGTAACCATCATATACTTGTACGTTGATGACATGCTAATTCTGGGCACTGATCAGTCTGAGGTGAAAGACGTGAAAGTTGCCCTGACGACACAATTTAGCATGAAAGACCTAGGTGAGGTGAAAACCATCCTAGGAATGGAAGTGAACTTCACAAAAAAGGGTATTACCCTGAGTCAGAGTCACTACATTAAAAATCTACTGGAAAAGTGGGGTTACGATAAGAGCAAAAAAGCTGAGACTCCATACGATTATAACAGTAGACTGAAACCGAATGAAGGTTCAGCTATCAGACAGTTGGATTATTCCAAACTCATAGGAAGTCTCATGTACGCTACTACCTGCACTAGACCTGACATAGCCTTTACGGTCGGCATGTTGAGTAGATTCACCAGTAACCCAGGGAAGGACCATTGGGACGCCTTAGACAGGCTAATGAGATACTTAAAGTATACTGAGAAGTACGCTTTATGTTACAGTGGACATCCTCCAGTGCTTGAAGGGTACTCCGACGCATCTTGGTGCTCGGAAATAGCTGATTGTCGATTCACTAGTGGCTTTGTGTTTACACTAGGAGGAGCTGCAGTAGCTTGGAAGTCTAAGAGGCAAACGTGCATTGCACTATCCTCTATGGAATCGGAACTCTATGCTCTCACTTCAGCTGGAGAAGAAGCAGAGTGGATAAGAGATCTGATATTGGACATTCCAATGATGAGTCTGAAAATGCACTCTATTTCGATTTATTATGACAATCAGGCCACAAATACCATTGCTACAAATACATTGTTCAATGGCAAGCAAAGACAACTTAGGATAAAATAGGCCTGGTTGACCTATCTCACCAGTCAGGGGATAATCTCCCTATTGGACGTGAGATCAAAAGATAATGTAGCAGATGTCCTTACTAAGGGCTTATGTAAGGTTCTCACATCTAAAACATCGGGGGAGATGGGATTAACGTCCATTTAGGAGGACTTAATACCTAGCTTATGTTTTAAATTTAAGAACCGTTGTCTGCTTACATTCAAGCATCTACGTTGAACACACTAAAGTATTTCAGATGTTATCTGATGAAAGCTAGAGGTGAGATAGTTGTCAGTCATTACAAACTTGATGACTTACGTAATTATTCTTTGTCAAAGGCTGAATCAGGTATCATTCCAAAAAGGAGTACTGAGGTTGCTGATATGTGTCCTGATATTATGATTATTAGTTATATCATTCCAAACTTATGATATAATAGTCACAGCTTGTTGTATCATTCCAAACTTGATGATATAGCACAATTGTGGAACGTTAATAATAATCTTAATAATCGAATAAACATGGTTTGATTCTATGAAATCAATTAATCTAATTTTGTGTAAATTAGATAGAGATGCTGTTTTGAGATTCTTTCCTCCCAGTTAGAGTATTAAGTTCACCCGCTGTTAGAACTAATCACTTTATTTCTGCAAATGTTTGAATTCATAGAGATTTGTCTCATGACATTCTTGTTGTAATTGTTTGCAGGAAAAGTGGAGATTGGAGGAGAGACAGTTGATTTTGACCCAGATGATGATGATCTGCTTTTCGCTTAAGATCAATTATCGGTTTGAGCTTTCCAGTTTATTGCTTTTTCATGTTTGAAACATTTGGTTTGAGTTTAGTATTTTGTTATCTAAAACTCATATTTATATTTCTGGAAAAACTCTTGTTTGTTTGGTCATCATTAATTTTTGGATAAGTAACACTTTTCTTATGCTAACACTTATATACAATATAGGAGGAGATTGTTGAGGTATATTTATATTCGTGTTAATGGGCTACTTAACGGGTTGGTTAGAATCCGATAGGAATCCAAACCCGTAGTCGGGGATTTAGGGTTTCGTCTACAAATACTCTGCTGGGGGCAACGGGTAGACCATTCCAAACTAGATGGTCACGCGGATGCTTCGAGCACTCTAACATTCTTTAGATGACAAAACCATGTTGGTCATAAAAGCCTCTAGCAACATTGCCAAAGCAAGTTCATTTTCCATCGTTTTAGGCTTTGACCATCTTTTGTTAGAAATCAGGCCGGGGTAGACAACATCACCCACCGGTCCATGACCGACTGCAGTCGAATGACAAACAAGCATCCCCAATCAAATCTCTCGGGGTCCCACATATCGGGTAAAGGCCGGGTAGGTTGTTGAGCCCCGGGGCTTGATCCCGGGAGCTCCTTTATAAGAGGCGCTTTAGTCAACCTCTCATACCCAACTGCACTGTAGTCGGCCATGGACCGGTGGGTGTTGTTGTCTACCCCGGCCTGATTTCTAACAGTTTGACAAGACCAGGGCGACTGGAGAAGCAAAGGGGAAACTGTTTGGAAGAACAATGTTTGCAGTGCTGCTGTTTGACCTAGGAAAATCAAATTTCTGCCAATTGACCTAGTGAAAAAAAAAATTAATTTGTGCATTGCAACCGGAGCAAAAACTTGAGTAAAATTTGGGCCTCAAGTTCTGCATTCTCGCTGGAGATCTGTGCATTCCAGTCGGAGAACTGTGCATGGAGGGGGAGCTGTGCATTCTTGCCGGAGAACTGTGCATGGAAGGGGAGCTGGTAAGTTCACCTGCCGGGAAAGCAGTGCATGGAGGTGGAACTGTGCATGGACGATGCCAAGTTCAAGCTTGTTCTTTCCTCTCCGCCGTTGATGCTTCTATCGTCTCAGTTCTATATGCAGAGAATCGGAGTCCTATTCTTTCTCCTCAATTCTCTCTTAAGCTTGAATTGATCGGTTAGGTTTTAGTTCAGATAGTTCTCACAGGCCACTTCTCTAGCATCCATGGCGGCGGAATCTCAAATTCTTTGCTTTGTAGATTTCGGCAAGGTCAGAAACTCCGCCCGACGGAGTGCGGAGGGAAGAAGCGCGAGAGGAGAAAAGCGAGAGGGCGCTGCCATTTCAGAGTTGTGAAAAATTTTCAGGACTCAAAACACACTAAATTTGTGATCTAGCGGCTGGGGCTGTTTTCACCATGCCCCCAAATTTTTTACGTGGCACGGTTATTGAAAATTGTACTTCAAAATCTTCTAATTTTTCGTGTTTTTTTTTAAATACGTCATGTACATACAATTTCAAGAAAAGTGCTCAACATGAAAGTTGTTGATCAGATCTCGAGATCTACAACTTTCGTGTTGAGCACTTTTCTTAAAAATGCATGTACAAGACGTACTTTGTAAATATGTTCAATTTTTGCGTCTTTCAGAAATACGCCTTGTATATGCAATTTCAGGAAAAGTGTTCACAACGAAAGTTGTAGATCTCGTCGAGATCTACAGCTTTGTGGTGAATACTTTTCCTGAAATTGTCTGTACAATGAGTAATTTGAAAAGGAGCGAAAAATTAGAAGATTTTAGGGTGCGACTTGCCAATAACGAGTTACGGTTAACAATCACCATTTTAAAAGGAGTGGCACACCACACTAAAATTGCTGCGCAAAACAGAGCATTATTCTCCAAGTATAAATAATGAAAGGATAGAAGGTAAAGTAACATGATCATTGCCTAAATTCTCTTCCAAGCATTCTATTCTAAAAAAAAAAATCTTTTTGGAATTATACATTCCATGCATGAACGATAAACTTGTTTTGCCAAACTCATGTGAAAAGAAAGTGTATTGCGAAGGAGAAACAAGGAATCCTTAACTTGTTTTAATAAATACCCATGTTGCGGGTCACTCGATTTTTCTCCTGTCCGGAGAATTGAACCGTCTTAGCTCGGAGTTGTATCGGACACGCAAATAGTAAAAAAAGCAACAACAAATGACTAAACACTTTTTTGATGTGGATAACCCGGAAAGGGTGAAAAACTGTGGCTGGATATGTGTCGAACCAAAATTCACTATTTTCATGGATATTACAAGAGTTTGGGATGCTTTCTCGGAGCGTGACAAGTCACCTCTCCGTTACAAGTAAAATTGTAAAAAGATGAAAAAGAGACTAAGTCCCCGGAGCCTTGATGGAAACGCTCCGACTTGGAAAATGGCTATGTCCACTGAGGCTCGATAGTAGCGCTCCTACTGAAGCGGGGCCGTGGTGGGAGGGTTCTCGCAGTAAACAGATGTCGTGTCATGGAAGCCTAATAGAACCTTTGTACTAGAAGGGGAGCAGAATGAATTCTTGAGCGGAGGATCGCCCTAAGTCCACGATCTCGCTGGAATATCTCAGAAATCTTTCTAGCCTCTAGAGTTGTTTGCCCTCAAATGAAGGCATGAATGTCTATTTATAGTTTTCTGGATGGATACATCGGTAATTGTGTCGGGGCGAAATTTAAGCTGGCAAATGGTGTCGCACTGTTTCGGTCACTTGGATGACCAAAATTATCAAAATGACGAAAGTAACCCCCCCCCCCCCCCACCCCCCCCCCCCCCCCGAGCGGTCCTGGCAGGCCAGGCGAGGTGTCGTTGGACCATGCATTTTGCACTCCTTGGTTTGAAAATAACAAATCTCGAATGTATTTGAGCATAATGTGTTTATGGTGTGCAAATATAACAGGTACAATACTTTAATGATTTTGGATGGCGACGTACAACAAACTTTTACAAAGCAGAGTTATTGCAGGAGACAACTCCTATCGCCCCGCGATAACATGCTGATGTCATCCATGACGTAGGCCATGATTCTCAACGGTTACCACAGATCACATAGCTCGAGATATTGCCAAGCAATATCAAGCTATTATGGCGCGATAGGCCCACAACCGTATACATTCTCCAACTTCTTGGCACGGTTATTGCAGAGTGGGACACATGACGGCAAACGGAAATATCACATTCAATATCGAGCTATCGTCGGGCGATAGTACAAAATCTATATAAAGGCTAGATTTTGAGAAATTGATGTTACATATCTCCAGGAGTCTTCATCATATTCATTCTCAGCCTTATAACTTCGTGGAATCAGAAAAACTCCTAAGTGTTCGAGCAAGTTCAAGAGTGAAGAAGGGACCATTCGAGCTTTCCAACTCTGGCGACCTTTGCAAGGATTTGTCGTATTCTTCAGCGCTCAAGACCAGAGGGATTTTTTATTTTAGATTTCTTTTCTTTCCATTCATTTTGCAAACGGTAGAGAAATCGCCGCCGTGAGAGTGACGACTAGGCCCTTGTGTGGTTTAGGGAGAAATCGACATCTTGTGTGCAACTACTAGGTTGTGGAGAGATTTAGGGGGAGGCTAATTGTTGTATCTAGGGAGAGATAAACTTATAGCCGGTCTGTCCTTGGGAGAAGGACCGGTGAAATAAAAAAAAAGACTATTCATCACAGCCTTGATTTCAAGCTTTATTAAAATCTATTATTTATGTTTTACATCACTTATGAAATAAATTTTCATTTCATTTTTCTTATAACTTTTTAAGTGTTTGTTGTGAAAAAATTTGCTTGATTTTTGTTTTTATTTGGCTAAGTAAAATAGTTAAGCAAAATTATTGTTTGCCCTTATTCACCCCCCCCCCCCCCTCTCTAAGGGCGCCTCAATATCCAACACTTGATATCAGAGCAAGTTTCTCCAAAACGGTTTTACGACGAGGAGAAATGGTGCATAAAGATCACACATTTTCTGAGGGACAAAGAATTAGTAGACCTCTCTTATTAACTGACATGAATTACAATTACTGAAAACTCGAATCTGATGTTTTCTAATCGCTTTAGATATTGATGTATAAGGTATGATAGAATAATGTTACACTCAACCTGTAAATGTTTGTTTTAGGATTGTGAGTGACCAAGAGGGGGGGTGAATGAGTCCAATTTGAATCTTAGCTACCCTTTTTAATTCAGAAATATACTTTATTGAGTTAAGTATCACAACTAGATAAATAAGATAATTAGAACTATCACAGCATACCAAACACATCATACACAGCACAGTACACACAGTTTTATAGTGGTTACCCAATTTATGGGTACATCCACTTTCCCTCTTCTCCTATCTAGCAATGAACTAGATTCGGCCAAACTCATTCTTCTTCCTTTACTCAGATCCTCAGATTTTACAGCTCAGAGCCCAGCTGACTCATACAACTCAGACTTTACAAGTATTACAACTCAGATCACCAAGATCCTACACCTCAAGTTCTTCCTAAGAACTCTACCTCAGAATGTATCCACACTCCTACTTCTCAGACAAATCTTGCCCTACAACTCAGAGAAATTTCCACTTCTCCTACCTCAGGCAACCATTGTCCTACCTCAGCCCTTATAACATAGACTTACAATCTCAGAGAAAAAGTTTCACCTACACTCAGATCTACATGTAGATCTTACAAAATTAATAAAAGTAAAAGAGAATGATTCAGAATATTGCACCGTTTGGGGGGACTTATTTTCACCGGTCAAGCGGTTACGACCGCATGTATCGGGCCTTAATTAAGGCCCGATACATGCGGTCGTAATCGCTTGACCGGTGAAAATAAGTCCCCCTAAACGGAGCCTAAGTCACCCAGCAAGAGAGGAATGGGTGATTGCTTCTTGATCTGATCCTGATCTGTTTGCTTCCTTTGATCTTGAAGTGATAGATTTAATTCTGCCCTTCTTAGCTTTTCAAAGCTTCTTGAAGATGAAATTAGGGTAGATCTAGGCTGGAGAATGTTGAAGATGATTCTTGATTCAGCTTCTCTCCACCTGTTGTATTCTAGCAGATGGCTTCTTAGATCTGGACTTGCCAAATTTTTTTCTCTCTTTTATGAAGAGTTGATCCCTTTATATAGGCTCTATCAAAGGTAACCGGTTGATCCAGTTAAAAACTGACATATGACAGTTCTGACAGTTGTCAGACCCTCTGACTTGATTTTTGTACTTAGGAAACAAATCTGCTTGAGGTGTTGAAACTTGACTGTTGGATGTGTCGACACCAGTCCTGGGTGTCGACACTACTCTTGTAGTGATGTAGACATACTTTTAAATGTGTCGACACAACCTTCACCTTGTCTCGACACCATTGATGTTGAATGTGTCAACATTGCTTGCTTCCAGTCTTGACTCAACCTGTGAAGTATGTCAACACTTCTCTTGAGTGTCGACACAGTTGTCTTCAGTCTCGACACTGCTTGTATAGAGTGTGTCCACACTTGTCCTTAGAGTCGACACATCTTTTCTTTGTCTCGACATAACTTGTGCAGTGTGTGTCGACACTAGTCCTGAGTGTCGATACAGTTATTTTCTTGTATCATAGTGTCGACTCAAGTCCTAGATGTCGACATAACTTTTTCCTTGACTCAACACTTCTTGTTTAAGTGTGTCGACACTAGTCCTGAGTGTCGACATAACTTTCTCCTTATCTCAGCACATCCTTGACAAAGGTGTCGACACATGTCTAGTGTCTTGACACTTTTGTACTTAACTTTATTTGCATGCACGCATGAACTTAACATTCATCAAATACAATTATGTGTATATCATTGAACTGAAAGGGCTTCTTCAAATCAAGTACATTGTGACCAATGTACCCAACACCACCTACAATGATAGTTAGAAGTGTCACTGTGAAAAAAACTAAGGATAAATGAGACGATACTTGATGGGGATGAAGCCCCACTTGTAGATTTAGGGGTGCAATTAGCCACTCCCCCATGATCACCCCCATAAGGGGAAATCATGGGTTTGATCGTTCAACCCACTTCCCGTGATCTCTTCCACAATAGGAGGATCATGGGGGGGCACCCTTTCAATAACTACCGTCACCGGCCGCCACCGGTCGCCGTCGCTGCCGCGCCGGCCGCCGCGGCCGGTAACCACATGCTAACCACCAAGTTAGTGGGAGGGGGCATGTCATCATTAAAATAAATAATCCACTAAACTATGAAATTAATGTTTATGTAGGTGGTTACGGTGTGCGAATAACCGCGTAACCACTGTAACCACCTCCTTGAGGCTATAAAAGGAGCCTCATGCCTCCTCATTTCTCACTTTTTGCTCCTCCAGTCTTCTTCTTCCTAAGACCAGAGCTCTGCCGGATCATCGTCTACCAGCCACATGCGAGCCACCCTCAGACCGCGATCGAGCCGCCACCAAGTCACCAGCGAGCAGTGAAGACACCCAAGTTCTAAAGCGCGCAGCTCAAGGAAGAAGACAGCTACCGTAAGCACGCGCTCACAGGCTCCGCCTTGCAACCAGCACTCCTTTGGCGCAGCTTGTTGCCCGACGCGAGTCATAGAATTCTCTCTCTCACCACAGAATTGTAACTAGGAGCGGCATGTCGCCCTCGATTCCCCAAACGCTTTGTAACCGTAAGCGAATAGTGGATTTTGACCGGCACAGACCTGGTCACGTAGTTTTTTACCCAGTTGAGGGGTTTTTCCACATTAAAACCTCTTGTGTACATCTGCTCATTTCATTGACTGTGGGTGCGCTCGACGGTGCCGAGAGCTAAGGCGGTCCAATTTACTCTGGTCCTACCAGGACGCCGAGTCAGTCCGCAATAGTTTGGCATCGTCTGTGAGAACGATCCCCAACATCCTTCAGAAGCCAAGACCTCCATCTTTGCCACATTCAGGTTCCATTTCATTGGCAAAGAGAAGCGCCCGCACAGCTGAAGGATCCGTCCCAGAAGGACACCCTAAACCAGCACACTCCCACTCTCTAGTGGACATGCCATTGGTCGCAGAGGCTGCTTTCACACACGTTACCGCCCTTGAGGGGCGTGTTCCCCAGATGGAGGTGCAGTAGACTAAAATGCTCACTCTGCTCAGAAATTTAGGAGCACCCCCAGCTCCTCCTCTGCCACCAGCACCAGTTATTCCCCTACCTCTGCCAAATCATGGCCCGATGCAAGAAGTTCCGCAAAGAGAAGAAATATCAGAAGAACTCTCTGATACCGCTAGCTCCACTCACTTGACTCCACAGGGAGTCGGAGCTGGTCGCCATCACCACAACTTAGGAGAAGAAGCCTGAACGCCGCCATGCGAGAGGATCACTCGAGAAGAAATTCGAGTAGTAATTGTTGAGGAATACAGACAACTTGGGCGACACGACATCCTCGCATGCCGCCAGCTCTATCAGGGCTCTCCACCCGCACCCCAGGTTCTAGCACATCCGATTCTGCATGGGCTCAAACTGTCAAGCATTGAAACGTTCGATGTGATGAACGACCCGCTAGAACACATCAACAATTTCACCACAATTATGAGGATCTATAACGCAACAGACCAACTGCTCTGTCAAATCTTACTAGCTACCCTTAAAGGCCAAGCTCCTACCTGGTTCCAATCTTTGAGAGAGGTAACTATTGCAAATTTTGCAGAACTGTCAAGACAATTCACTGACCAATTCATTACCAACCGAAGAATTGTTCGTGATCCTTCAGATCTTTCTGGCATTCGACAAAATGAAGGAGAATCCCTTAAGGACTTCTTTCGCCACTTCACCTCAAAGACACGTCAAATTCCGGGCGTCGACCCCGAACTTCTCAGAGGCATCTTCCTTGGCGGACTCCGCCCCAGCGACTTCTATTCATCCCTCATGAGGGAAACCGTGCCCGGTTATCCAGATCTTGTTCACCGTATCAAGGCTCAGATAGCAACCGACGAGGCCATCGAAGCACACTGCCAGCAGTTTGAAGGTAGACAAAAAAGGAAGACAGGAGAAGAACAAATTTTCATAGGATAAGAAGAACGGGGTCAGGCTTAGCGCCGTAGTAACAACCGTTGACGCGACCCTCCAAGGAATGGGGGGCAACATCCACTTCAAGAATACACCCCTCTGAATACCACCCGTACTAATGTGATGTACGCAATTCAGAATGATCTGGCATTCCAACGGCCAAGAATACCACGACTAAACCCTGATGCTGGCCAGACAAGGTACTGTGAGTTCCACCGCACGCTTGGTCACAACACCGAAGAGTGTGTCGTGCTGAAAGATGAAATTGAGCGCCTCGTCTGCCAAGGGCTCCTTGGGAAATTCTTGCAAGGACAAGCGTAAAACCAACAAACGCAATGTCGTGAAAGAGATCAGCAAAACCCACCACATGGAACTAGTGGGGGAAGGCAGATGGTGGGCAACATAGAGACCATCGTCGGGCCCCTAACACAGATACTCTCAGTAAAAGGATCAGATATGAAGCAGAATTAGGATATAACCATCACATTCGACGACAAGGACCTGGATCGGGGATCCCTGCTTCAACGTCAAAAGGATCCTGGTATACCACGGAAGATCGGTAGATGTGTTGTTCCTCTCCACCCTGGAAAGCATGAAGCTCACTATGCATCATCTTATCCCCGCAGAAGGCCCCATCTATAGTTTCGACAACCACCTTGTTTCAGTCCAAGGCACAATCACGTTGCTCGTCACGATGGGAGATTTCCCAAAGCAAGCTACCCATGATGTCAACTTTGTCGTGATCAATTCAAGTTTAGCATACAATGCCATTTTGGGAAGGCCAGTTCAGTCCAATTTTGGAGCAATACCGTCAATCCCCCATCTTGCAATGAAATTTCCAACCCCCAGAGGAGTGGGAGTTGTTCGCGGAGATTAAGAAGAAGCACATGCTTGCTACGTAAGATATGCACAACCAATATCTGCTACCACCTTCAGTGTTGATGGCATAAACCTACGCCCAGTAGTGGATTCCTGGGAAGGACGCTCTCACCGACACAGGAAGATCCCCTGCAGCATACCAGCAGCTTGCGACTTGCATCGCGTATTTCCCTCTGCATTTTTACTTTATTTGTACTCTTTATTATCTGTATCCTCCTGCATCTTGCTTTTGTCACTTTGTGATCGTAAAAGTCGTGAGCTCAGACTCGCGCAAACTATGCTTATTTCTAAATCCAATATTGTATTTGTTTCAGTAATATCAATCTGAAATCTTTAGGTAAAGCCGTGCTTGCAAGCCAAACATCTTAATATATCCAGGGCTTACCCCCCTTACGATTGCACCCGGATCGAGTATTTACACTCTCCGACAATCAACTCATACCCGGGCTAGGTCGCACAACCGGATTGAGTACCTACATTCTCCGGCAGTCAGATTGAGTACTTACATTCTTCGTCGTTACTGCAGACCATCGCCCTACCGTAGTCAGCGCCTGCCCCCTCGCGATTGCACCCGGATCGAGTATCTACATTCTCCTGCAATTGGCTTATTGCCAGGCTAGGTTGCGCAATCGGGTTGAGTACCTACATTCTCTAGCGGTCGGATTGAGTACTTACATTCTCCGTTGTTACTACAGACCATCGCCTTGCGGTCGTCAGGGCCTGCCCCCCTTGCGATTGCACCCAGATCGAGTATCTTCATTCTCCGTCAATTGGCTTTTTGTCAGGCTAGGTCGCGCAACCGGATTGAGTACCTACATTCTCTGACGGTCGGATTGAGTACTTACATTCTCCGTTGTTACTACAGACCATCACCCAGCCGTCGCCAGGGCCTGCCCCCTCGCGATTGCACCCTGATCGAGTATCTACATTCTCCGGCAATTGGCTTATTACTAGGCTAGGTCGCACAACCAGATTGAGTACCTATATTCTTCGGCAGCCGGATTGAGTACTTACATTCTCTGATGTTACTGCAAACCAACGCCTTTTCGTCTCCAGGGCCTGTCCCCCTCACAATTGCAATCAGATTGAGTACCTACATTCTCCGGAGGCAGGATTGAGTACTTACATTCTCCGTCGTTACCGCATGACAACACCTTGCTCTCGCCAGGGCCTGCCCCCTCGAATTTGCACACAGATCGAGTATTTACATTCTTCGACAATTAGTTCATAGCCAAATCGGCCGCGAGCCAGACTTGTGCAAGCTAAGCCGCGAATCCAACTCGTGCAAAATCGCGAGCCAGCCTCGCCCAAACTTTTCCGTAGGCCAGAATTGCGAGAACAATGCTCAGGAAAAAGAAGCTGTGTAATGTAAAGGTAGCAATGTCATACAAATATGCGCGCAAAAGCGCTAACTACAAACTGCAAAACGTGAAAACAAAGTGCAAGACATACAAACATAAAAGCACTTACCACTTCACTCATTGCCTTCAAGGAAGAAGACATACGTGGTGCAGCCGCCTCCACAGAAGGAGTCCAGGGGAAAGACACTCAAGTACCTGTACCTCAGGAGTAGTCTCAGGACGAGCATCAAAAGAAGCCACCGTGATCACCATGTCAACATCACCAGAGGAAGCCGCCATAGCCTTCCTCTTCCGGTCTCCACTTAAAGGAGCTTTGGTAATCTGCAATGTATCCTCACCTCAAGGTCAGCAGGAAGCTCGAATTGTTTTCCTCCAAATTGCAATTTGGTCATTGGAAAGACAAGAGCACATGCGTATCGGTCTTGCATTGCACTTCGAAGCCTGCCACCAAAAGTAAAAGAAAAGGGGGAGAAAAAGTTAGATACAACACAAAGGCGCACCATGCGTGGCAAAATTGAAGTCCAGGCTTACTCAAAGGAGAAGCAAGCCGAAGGCCGCGTGTACTCGCAAAGCAAAGGCTTGTGTGGGAGCACGAGAAACAGGATGCACACACACGCACACCGCAAGGGTGCACGCAGGCGCACCCCGCGCCCACGGCCTGGTGCGCGCGCGTGTGGCCTGGTGCGCGCGTGCGCAGCCTGGTGCATGGGCGCGCGATCTGGTACGCGCGCACCCCGCGTGTGATCTGGTGCGCACGCCCCTCACGTGTGTGCGGCCTGGTGCACGCGCGGCCAGTCACGCGCGCCCGCATGGCCAGATGCGCGTGCACCCATGCGGACTGGAGCGCGCGCCGACGTGGTACGCATATCTACACTGGCTGACCGCCGTCGCACCGCTCGGCCCCGGGAATGTCGGGCGCCTCCCTCTGACGTATTAGCACCTCCTCTCGCTCCTCCTCGGAGCACCTTTTTTCAATATATTAATTACCTGAGTTCGCAAGGCGCCGCCATTCGACGTCTCCAGCCTTTCACTGATTGTCATTATGCATACGAGAGATGAAGGAAAAATCGCTGTCTTCTTAGCTTGTACCGACCTTTGGCAACAGAGGATTTGGGGGCAATTGATAGGGATGAAGCCCCATTTGTAGATTTAGAGGTGCAATTAGCCACTCCCCCATGATCACCCCCATAAGGGGAAATCATGTGTTTGACCGGTCAACCAACTTCTCATGATCTCCTCCACAGTAGAAGGATCATGGGGGCCGCCGTTGTCGGTAACCACCCGCTAACCACCAAGTTAGTGGGAGGGGGCATGTCATCATTAAAATAAATAATCTCCTAAAATATGAAATTAATGTTTATGTAGGTGGTTACGGTGTGTGGATAACCGCATAACCACCGTAACCACCTCTTGGAGGCTATAAAAGGAGCCACAAGCCTCCTCATTTCTCATCTTTTTGCTCCCCTAGTCTTCTTCTTTCTCACGCCAGAGCTCTGCCGGATCATCGTCTCACAGCCACCTTTGAGCTACCCTCAGACCGCGATCGAGCCGCCACCAAGTCACCAGCGAGCAGCAGATACGCCCAAGTTCCAAAGCGCGCAGCTCAAGGAAGAAGACAGACGCCGCAAGCATGCGCTCACAGGCTCCGCCTTGCAACCAGCACTCCTTCGGCGCAGCCTGTTGCCCGACGCGAGTCATAGAATTCTCTCTCTCACCATAGAATTGTAACGAGAAGCGGCATGTTGCCCTCGATTTCCCAAATGCTCTGTAACCGCAAGCGAATAGTGGATTTTGACTGGCACAAACCCGATCACGTGGTTTTTTACCCAGTTGAGGGGTTTTTCCACGTTAAAACCTCTTATGTACATCTGACCCATTTCAATTCATTGACTGTTTTCATGCTGGATGGTCCCGAGAGCTAAGGCGGTTCAATTTACTCCGGTCCGACCGGGACGCCGAGTTAGTCCGCAATAATACTGATAAACTTAAATGCAAAAATAACGCTAAGGCAATGAACGTTATTTTATGTGTTAGATATAACTAAATTTAATAGGGGTTGTGCATATGAAACTGCATATGATATTTGGAATTTACTTGAAGTTACTCCTAAAGGTACATTAAAGGTAAAGGACTCAAATCTTTTTTAATTAGAGTCAGAATTTGAAAAGTTTAGGATGGAAGTTGACGAAGATGTTGATTCTATGTATACAAGATTTACAAAGATCGTCAAAGACTCCAATATTCTTGGAAAAAAATTCTCCAACGATGATTTGGTGAGAAAGATTTTAAGATCACTTCCCCGAAAGTTCAATCTGAAGGTGACCGCTATCTCAAAATCACATGATCTTAAAACTCTCCAAATTGAAAGCCTTGTCAGAAATCTAAAAACTCATGAAGTAGAACTGAAAATTCAACAACCAGAGTACAACTTGGAGCCGAAAAAGAAGGCGCTGACATTGAAGTTCAAGAAAGAAGTGGAGAGTGAAACAGATGAGGATAATAAAGAGGATGAGGAGAGTATGTTCGTAAAGAAATTCAAGAGATTTATGAGGAACCCGAAAAGGAGAAATTCGTTCAAGAAGTATTTTAACAAGAAAGAATATGGATTTAAGAAATGAAAAGGAAAAGCTGATGTTGAGGATGATGAAGAGCGCCCGCCACCGGAATGTTATCGATGTAGAATGATTGGACATATTTATAGAAAGTGCTCAAAGTATATAAAAGAATAAAAAGAGAAGAAGCACGAGAAAAAGAAAAAGAAGGTCTTAAAGGAAGAGACTTGGGATGATACTTCATCTTAAGGTTCGAGTGGATCAAGTTTTGAAGATAGCGAGGAAGCCAACATGTGTTTAATGGAAAAGAGCGTTTCTCCATCTGAAGACGAATGCAATGTCCAGAGCGACACTTTGGTAACTCCTCCAACTTATGATGAATTGTATTCTGAATTTTTACAAACTTGTAGATTTTTTTTATAAAAGTTTAAAAGATATTGATTTATTAAAATTTGAAAATAAAATTTTGTTAAAGGAAAATAAAAAATTTATCTATTGAATTGAAAGTGCTTGGGAAGGAGAAGCTTGTTTCTCAAGAGTGTGATCACTCTTTGGCAAGGGTAAAGGAATTAGAAGAAGCTCTTGCAAAGTATCAATCAAATGTTAATTCTCTTACCAAAGAAAAAAAGAGACTTAGAGAGATCTATGAAACCTTCTCAAACTCAAGTAGAAGATGGTTAAAAGGAGTTTTCAAATTAATGTGCTATGTTAGTCACTGAAAACACCGTTTTGAAAGCCTGAATCCATGATTTTAATGCGGCAATTAAAATGTTTGGAGTTTGCCGAAAATCCCTAGATATGATTTTAGCCAACCAGTGTCATGGATCTGCAAAGTACGGACTTGGATACGTCGCTGGAAGCTATCGCCCTATGATAAATACTACTGTTGGCGATATCACAAAGTCTAGAAAAATAAAAATAATTTCTCTGCTGATAACTCATCTTCTAGTAAAAGTTCGAATTCAGTTATGAAAAGGGCGTCATCACCTTTTATCACTTATGTCAAATGCAATAGGTTTGGACACACTACTGACTCTTGTAGGAGGAAATGTCATAGTCTTTTTAAATAAGTCTAGGTACCTAAGACATTCACCTATTTTATTGGAGGAACCACTTGGGTAACCAGATCTTTACTCTCATCTCTTTTTTAGGTGTGTTGGCAGGCTAAAGACAAGGAAAGTGTGTGGTATCTGGTGTAACTTCTCGAAATCGCGTTGCGAGGTTAAATGAGTTTGGTGTGCGGTTAACACCTTAAGCTAGGGTTTTAATATAAAAGAAACCTAAACCTACCCCCCCCCCTCTCAGCCACATTTCCCCTCCCCTCTCCCGATCTCTCTCCCTCCATCTCTCTCAATTTACCTCTCGCTCTCTCTTTCTCACTCGACAAAACCGAAGGAGCAGAGCACGATCGGCTGCCGCTGACGAGCCCCGCCTCCCTCTCTCTCGATCCCTCTTCCTCTCTCTCTCTCTCTCTCTCTCTCTCTCTCTCTCTCTCTCTCTCTGCGGCGCTAGAAGGAGGAGTTGAGCCCTATTCCGGCCGCCGCAAGTAAGGAGCCAAACCCGGCCTCCCATCCCGTCGCCGCTGGAAGGGCCGACCTGAGCCGTCTCCTTTTCTAGGAGCAGCCCGAACCCACTCACCCTTTCTCCTCCATCTGTCCTGGCCGCTTCCAGTAAGGGGGAAACCACCAGCTAGGGTTGAGGTCGTGACCGACCTCCCTCTCCTCTTGGCTGACCAAGAGGGTTAGGGTTGGGTTTACTCTTACGGGAGGAGGCCGTTCGGAGTTGTTGGTGGTGAGCAACTCGTGTTCGAGCTCGAATCGGCGTGTGCAAGCCTGATCCGTACGTGGACAGCCGCTGCGAATGTCGTTCATGGCCGAGACATGCCTCAGAAACGTGCATCAAGGGTAATGACTTTTCTTCTTGGGTAGGTGAAGCCCTTAATTAGCATATTTGCATGGAAGCCCCTCTCCACCGACAGGTGGGGGAAGGGTGCTCTCCGACGGGTCGATGTTTACATCCCCATTATTAATTGCATTAGCACCCGGAAGCGCGAGTACGGTTTAGGCATGTTGTGTGAAGTCCATCCAGACATGTTGGTCTGGATTGGTAATGTTCTGGGGTTCCCGGAGAAGACTCTATGGAAGTTGAATATTTCGTAATGGGGGTCTGCCTGGGGCAGCAGTTAGTACTGGAGGTGTGCTCCAGGAAATACCCTAATGTTTTCACGAAGTCGTTGGATTGTCGGCATTAACTCCCGGGGAGTTTTGTCGTGTTTGTGCAAAGCCCGTCTCACGGAGACCGTAGGGCTAGTGTGTGGAGTTGTGTGCCTTGAGTGCGCAACTCAGGTGGTCGCGAGTGCCACCCTTGTTACATAACAATCAGTTATGTATGCAATAACAGGCAGGGGGGGGTTGTCCTGCGTCGTGTATGTTGGGTATGATGATTTGAGCATCGGGCTTGACTGAACTGTACCTGTACTATGTGGTGTAGTTCAACTACCTAAGGAAATTGGTGTGTTGCTACAGGCATAGGAGAGATCTGACGACCTTGAGTCACGACTAGAGAATGCTCAATATGTTGTCATTCAGTCCAGGACTGAGGATGGTGGTGGGACCCGGGAAGTCCGGTACACCGTTAAGGTGCCCTGAGTGCACAAGATGTTAGGCCGGTCGCACGAACGTTTGTGATGATTGGTGCTTAAATGGCACATTCTAGTTATGTAGTTATGCTAATCCGCTTACAGGAAAGAAGCACCGCCACCCCGAGAAATGGGTGGGGTTGTTATAATTTGGTCAGCCTTTGCTGACTGTTGCGTTGTTTGTCACCGCTTGGTGGAATATTTTCTTACAGGTGCTGCGGAGCCAAGTGGGAAATAGCGGGTTGAAACCCTTCTTGCTGAACTAGCCCTCGAAGGCCCAATTATTTATTTAGTTGTTTCTCATGTGTTGCCGGCCTACGTGTAGATGTATGTAAACTATTTTTTATTTGGTTAAACATTATTGATGTAAGACCTTAAGGCCAAATCTGTGGATGTTGTATTTCATTCCTATTGTGGTTAGTGGACATTCGCCTTTGGGTGTGGTTTTTATAAAACTTCTTTTATTCCTCTGCTAGAATGCAACTCTGTGTTAGGATTGTGTTTTCAAAATCTTTAAGGGTTTTTGGTTTCATTTAGTAACCCTTTTGTCAGTCTGTTTCATATGACGTGGGTCCCCGACCGGACCTTCTGTTATATTATTCGTGACGGATGAGGGGTGTTACACCTAGACTCTAGATGTTCAAAACATATGACGATCAACAAATCAAAGTTCCTTAACCTAGAAATGAAGAAAGGAAGAGTAGTGACGTTTGACGACAATGGTAAAGGAAGGATCACGAGCATTGGTGTAGTGGGTAACGATTTCTTTATTATTTCAAATGATTTATTTGTAGATGGTTTGAAACATAACTTAATTTCAATAGGTCAACTGTGTGATAAAGACTTAAATATTTTATTTGAATCGTCAACAAACCTTTGCAAAATTTTTGTTTCACAGTCACAAGAAATAGTTTTTATCGCACCTAGAATTCACAATGTTTATATGAAAACTTTTCATGGTTTCTCTCAATCTTCACTTAAATGTTTTATTTCAAAGAATGATGAATTAGAATTGTGACATATGCGACTTGGTCATTCTAGTGCAAAACTTGTTGCAAAAATTTCCAAAAATAAGTTGATTAAAGATTTATCTGTATTAGATGAAAAGTTTTCTTTTTTATGTACATCATGTAAAAAAAGAAAATTTTCAAAATCATCTTTCAATAGCAAAAACATTGTTTCCACTACTAGACCTTTAAAATTAATTCACCAGGATTTATTTGGTTTAGTTACTATATACACAAAGTCAAGGATGTAGAATATATACTTTTGTTTTGATAGATGATTATTCACGTTTTTGTTGAACAATATTTTTAATTTTCAAATCCAATGCGTACTTTGAATTTACAAAATTATGCATACGAATTCAAAACGAGCTTGATTTAAAAATTAAAGGCATACGCTCAGATCATGGAGGTGAATTTGAAAATGATAAATTTATTTCATTTTGTACTGAATTAGGAATTAAGAATGAATTTTCCGCTCCTCGCACACCACAACAAAATGTTGTAGTGGAGAGAAAAAATAGAAGTTTTCAAAAACTAACGTGTGTTATATTATCTGAATATAAGATACCTAAATATTTTTGGGCTGAAATTGTTAGTTATGTTATAAATCGTGTCATGCTACATCCATTTTTGAAACTTACTCCATATGAGCTATATTATCAAAAGAAGTTTAATATATCTTATTTTAGAGTTATTGGATGTAAATACTTTATTTTAAATATAAAAGATAATTTAGATCAATTTGATGAAAAGTGTGATGAATGAATTTTTATTGATTATTCTTCAACTAGTAAGGCTTATATAGAGTTTTTAATAAACAGACAAAAATAGTTGAAGTATCAATTCATGTTAAATTTGATGAGTTTGTTAATTGTGTGGAGACTAATCCTACATAAAATGATGAAAACCTCTTCCTCCTTTGGAGAAGGATGATGAAGAAGTACTTGAAGAACAAGAAGGAAAAGATAAAGAAGAAAGAGAAGAAGAAGTGGAAGAATATGTGCCTCCAAGTGAACTTATATTTTCAAAAGATTATCCACAGGAATTGGTGAATGGAGAACCACCAAGAGGGGTAAATACACATTCTTCTTTACATGATTTATTTTCAAACATTTGTTTTGTTTTCAATATAGAACCAAAAGATATTTCAACCGCTTTAAATGATGAATCTTGGTTTTTAGCTATGGCTGATGAACTTAATCAATTTGAACGTAATAAGGTTTGAAAACTTATAAAAAGACCATCTGATCATCCTGTTGTAGGAGTTAAGTTAGTCATAGGCATAAAGCCCGACCGGACCGGCCCGAGTTTTTCTCAATCGGGCCGAGCCTGGGCTTTTCCTAAACCGGGCTTGGGCCCTTGCCCCGAAAAGGGGCCTAATCCTGCCCTTCGGGTTGGGCCGGGCTTTGTAATTTAATTTTTCAAAAATATATATAATAATTTAATTATTTTAAAAAACTTATATACTAAAAAAATCAATACACTAAAAAAATTTCACTCGCATGGACAAAAAAATTTCAATTTCATTAATATTAAAAAACTTTTGCAATTTACAATTTACATTAATTGAAAAAAATGAAAATTATTATCATTTTTAATTTTAGATAAAAACTACAATATTAATTAATTTAACAAAACAGAAAAATACAGTTTTAATTTTGAAGACAGCTACTAGATGTGCGCTTGCTTTTCAATCATCTTGTAAATTCATCGCGTCCATCTTGTCTTCGATCTTCTCTGAGCTATCCTCTAATGCAGTAATACGTTGTTTCTTCTTCATAGCATCCAAGTAGTTCTTGTAGCAGATGCACATTTCCAGAGATTCTTCGTTGAGCCGGCTCCTCCGCTCGTTCAAAACTCTGCCACTAAAAGAAAAAGCGGACTCCGAAGCTACCGTACTAGCTTGCATTGTTAGTAAATCACGAGTCATATAGGCAAAAATAGGATACGTATTAACTTTACCTTTCCATCAATTTAAGAGATCGAAGTTTTCAATCTCCTCCGTGCTCATAAAATCATAGAATTGTGTTTTAGTGTGCAATCATAATTCATTTAAACTACTAGATGTGTGCGCATTTTTTCCTAGCTACTAATTCTAAAATTTTATTTTAAAAAGTATCCTTTATTTTTAGTTATGATATTTCTTTCCGGGGCCGGGAGCCGTATAAGTTATCATAATAATTATAACACTCGGTAAAAAGAGAATTAAATTTTATAATACTAGCATCGTCACAATCATCGAATTTAAATTTAAATTTACGTTTATATTTATTTCTTCTATCAAATTGTTTACGTCGTCTACGCTGAATAACTGATTTAAAGTGGCGGCGCACGAAAACATTGCAGACATTTCTCTATAATATTTTTAAAAAATTTCTTCCATTATTTCAATTAATGGAAGTCACCCATCATGTTGCTTATAATAATTAAATTTTTGTGTGATGTTTACAAAATTTTCAATAACTAGTGAACTAGTCGGATAGTACACGCCGGATAAAAAAACGGTCGTCCTATAAAAATATTTTAATAAATCCATATAATGTCCTAATATGTCTCAATCAGCATCGGTCAAATCATGACTATTTATCATATTATAATATTCCATAAAGAGTGATTTTTGTTGAAACGCTCTTTTTAACATTTTATATGTTGAGTTACATCTAATAGGCATATCAAATTGTGGTTTCAAATATTTTTTAACCTATGCGTTTACAAAATTTTTAAAATCCTGAGATCATTACCTAGAACTTTAAATGACTCTAAGCATAAGACGAATTTTTTCAATATACAGTTCCATAGCGGCTAAGTTATCTTTACTACTAAATTTAAAATATGACAAACATAATGAGTGTGAAAAAACGCACCGTTTAGCATTGGTTTTAAATCGCGTTTTAACCAATCAATAGATATGTTATTATTAGAGGCGTTATCAAAAGAAATACTCATTATTTTATCTTTTAATTTAAATTCGCGCACACATTTCATAATTACATTATATATAGCTTTACCAGTGTGCAGATATTCGAAACCTTCAAAACAAATTATGTGTTTATTTAACTCACATGAAACGGGATCGATCCAATGACACGTGATACATATGTACGATAATCCTACTTTTATGCTACTGCTCCAAACGTCACTCGTTAAACTTACACGACCCTTGAAATTTTCAAAAAAAATTATTAATAAATATTTTGATTCTAAATAAGCTTTAAGGATGTCGCGGCTAAGAGAATCTCTACTTACCTGTTGATATTTGGGCTGAAGACCTCCATGTATGTATTTTGTCGCATCCTCGTTGTTGTAATGGTTGAATGACCACTCACGTTTGATGACATGTTTCATCTGCAGGTCTCGTTGGCGAAGTTGATCATATGTCCAAATTTGTCCTGCTCCTGAAATTTGGGTCTGACTGGACTCGGGAGCTTGTTTCGACACACAAGACATAAGGTATCTTGATAGTGTCGAGTTCCCGATAAGGGTCAGCAACTTAGAACATAATTTGCATCGCGCCTGACGTTGAGGAGGACGAAGTCATGCTGTCATTGAGGGAGTGGGAGCCTTGGAGAGTGAGAGAGTGAGTGAGTGGGAGAGAGAAATAGAGAGAGTGAGTGGGAGAGAGAGCTGAGAGAGAGAGTTGGAGAGAGAGAGAGTGGGGGGCTGCTCGGGTTGGGGAATGAGATAGAGAGTGAGAGAGAGAGAGAGAGTGAATAGGAGAGAGAGAGTGAGAGAGGGGGCGGGTTTGGGATTCAGGATGGGAGTGAGAGAAAGTAAGAGAGAGGGGGGTTATAAAAATTTTTAATTTTTTTTTTAATAATGAGCCTAGGGCTTAGGTTGGCTAGCCTAGGCCCTAGGCTCTGTACAGTAGTACAATAGCTTCGATACTGCTGTACGGCAACGACCAGCATGGCAGCTGGCCGCTGCTAACGACTCCTATTAAAGCTGTTAGCAGCTAACGGCTCTTATTAGAGCCGTTTAATTAACGGCTCTAATAAGAGCCGTTAACAGCTCTAATAAGAGCCGTTAACAGCTCTTATTATTGGGTCGGGCTTTGCCCGGCCCTCACCCGGGCCCGAGCCTGGGCCGACCCGAAAATCGGGCTTTGCCCGGCCCGGTCCGGGCCGGGTATTGGGCCGGGCACTTGCTCTAAACATGGGCCCTGGACTCGGCCCAGGTCAGGCTTTTATCGGGCCGGTCCTAACCGGGCTTTTACCGGGACGGGATCGGGCCGGCCCACGAGGCCCTATTGTTTTTAGAAATAAATTAGATAGTGAATCTAGGATCACTAAAAATAAGGCTAGGTTGGTAGCCAAAGGATATGCTCAAATTGAGGGGGTAGATTTTGATGAAACTTTTGCATTCGTAACACGTCTTGAAGCAGTTAGAATATTTCTTGCTTTTACTAGTTTCAAAAGGTTTAAATTATTTCAAATGGATGCGAAAATGCATTTTTAAACGGGTATATTAAGGAAAAAGTTTATGTAGAATAACTCCCAGGTTTTGCGAATGAAAAATTTCTTGATTATGTTTATAAATGAGAAAAAACATTTTATGGTTTGAAACAAGTGCCTTATGCATGGTTTGAAAGATTAACTTTGTATTTATTAAAAAATAATTATAAAATGAGTAGTGCTGATTGTGCACTCTTCATTAAGCAAGTTAATAATGATTTAGTAGTTTTACAAATTTATATTGATGATATTATTTTTGAAGCTATTAATGAAGAATTATGTAATGATGTGTAACAGTTGTGAAAAATGAATTTGAAATGAGCATGGTAGTAGAGCTTACATATTTTTTAGGTTTTCAAATAACTCAAAAACATTATGGTATTTTCATTTGTCAATCAAAATATATTCATGATGTTCTTAAAAAATTTATATTTTAAAACCTTAAGCAAACTAGTACTCTTATGAGTATTTCATTAAAATTAGGAAAATATGAAAGTGGTATATCTATTGATCAAACTCTATACCGAGGGATAATATGTTCTTTATTATATTTAACAACATCTAGACTTGATATTATGTTTGTAGTTTGTTTATCTGCTAGATTTCTGGTTAATCCTAAAGAATTACTTTTAAAAGCGGTTAAACAAATCTTTAGATATCTTATTTGTACTTCAAAATTAGGTTTATGGTATCCTCATAATGATGGTTTTATTTCACATGGTTATTTTGATTCGGAGTATGTTGGTTGTTCTTTAAATCGCAAGAGCACTAGTGACACTTGTCACTTTTTAGGTCCTTCACTTATTTGATGGTCGAGTAGGAAACAAAATTTTGTCGCCCTCTCCACCACTGAGGCTGAATATATTGCACTAGGTAGTTGTGCACAATCCGTATGGATGAAATAAATTTTAAAAGACTTAGAGATAAATCAACAAACCATATAATTAAGATGTGACAATAAAAGTGTAATTGATCTAACTTACAATCAAGTACATCATTCACGGTCTAAATACGTAGATGTTCGACATCTTTTTATAAGAGACCATATTAAAAAAATATTAAAATTAACTTTATAGGGACTGATTCACAGATTGCCGATATTCTCACTAAAACACTCTCTGATTCACATTTTTCAACACTAAGACTAGAGTTGGGTGTCCTAGATATTTCAAACTAAAAAATTTAACTGCATATAAGAAAATTATTAGACAACCTAACAATGAGACTAAAATTAAACATCATTAAGACAAGATTAATTAATTCAAACATAATTAAATATAATTAAACATCACAAATTGTCTTAACACATATAGTAGTCTCCCAGAAGTCATAACGCATATTACAAAATGTCTCAGCACATACAAAATAGTAAACATATATTTTCACACTGTCGCCGGGCGACAGCTGCTACTGTCGGGTTGTAACACCTTCTCTGTAATGACTATATAATATGGGTCCGGCCGGGGCCCCACAACATACGTACGCCACAGCTTTAGCATTAAAAGATGGTATTAACTACCCAACTCAAAACTCAGAATAAAGCAACAGCAGAAACATATCAACAAAACTAGAAGTTATCCACTAGCAATCAGGAGTATCAAAATGGCCTTAAGGCCTTACACAAAATAAGTCCAAAACTGAATGACAACAAAGTCAAACATCAATGTGCAAAAGCACTCCTAGGCTACCTCGGCATGCAAGCCGAAAATATCAATAACATGGAGCATCACAGTCAAGAAGAAAACAAGCTAGTAAGCATGGTAATCACTTCATAAGGCTTAGGCCTTTTCGGCCGGCGCACTTGCTCCCACTTGCGATCCTTGTCCTGTAAAAATTTGTGGTAACGTGGGTCAGCAAAGGCTGACATCTACTGTGTAACCAACACATCTCCTCTCGGCAGCCCCTAACGGACCCCGGGGTACACCTCCAACCTACAAGTCAGTGATGAGTATAATTTATAGGTATTTTATTATAATATTTAGTATAATTTTACTATAAATTTATAAAGATCATTTTTGTTTTAATTAATAAATCTTATATTTTAATTTTATCTCACATATTTATGTTTTGATTATTTTTGTAGGAATGTTATTGCGGTCACACTCATTGCGATGGAGAATAATAAAATGTTCAATGTTGTCATCGCCATCGCCGCGCCATGCACAAGTCAAGCCCTCAACTTGAAGTACACGTACAGTGTAGCCCCTCTACAACCCGAGATCACCAACATGGAGCATCCGGAGCTACTCTCCAAGCCCAAACCCGAGCCCCTACAACTATCAAACCCGAGCAGCCCATGCAGCTCACAAATAATATTTCGGCCCACATTATGAAGCCCATGCATGGCCGGCCCTCTCTCTCCCCTCCTCACTAATTTCTCCATGCATGCACCTTGCCACTCATGGCCCCCTCTTTTCCCCCTTCATTATTCCTCATTCATCCCCTCTCTCTCCCCTTTATTATTTTCTCTTCTCTTCATTTTTCATGCATCTCCCCACTTCCCCCCTCTCTCTAATTTATTTCTCATTCACCCCTCTTTCCCCTTCTCTCATTCTCATTTAAACCCATCCATCCCCCCTCTTCTATTTTATTTTGTTCTTTTTCTATTTTCCAAAATGAAAATGCAAATGCATGCATGTAGCCTCTTCTCTCTCCCCCTCATTTAATATCATGCATGAACATCTCCTCCCATGCATGGCCGGCCACATCCTTTCCCCCTTCATATCCACTTCCATCTAGAACCTTCCCCCTCATCTATAAAAGGAGCCCTTACCTCAATCTTTGGAGGAGTTGGATTTTGGAGAGCAAGTGAGATAGCTAGTTCAAGAGAGAGTTCTTTCCTTTTTATAACTTATTGATGTTAAGTTTTTTTTAGTGTAACCATTTTCGTGTTAGTGTAATATTTTTATTAGTATAATCTTGTCTCTTTATCATTGTGTACCTCTTTTTAACTATCTATGAAAATGAATTTCTTTTCTCTTATTTTGGTTTTCTTTTCAGTTATGCGTAGCTAATTTCTCTTAGCATTCGATCGTGAGGATCCATGAAATGAGATGAGGTTTTCCTTTATTTTTTTAGCTTTATTTTTATCTAAATTATTCTCGATCCTTCTTTGATTTATCTTGTGTCGACTCCGTATTTTCGGTATACGGTAGTAGACAATTTGATCTCATTTTATAGTAGTCGAGAGACTCGTTGATTTGAAAGATCACTCAAAGAAGGAAGGAGTTGATCGCAACCCTAGAGATAAGATGACGTAAATCCTCCGGATTGGAGTCAAATTCTAATAGTGCGGGTCACTTCGGTAAAGCGACTTTAGGCCATTTTGACTTGTAAAAAGATTTCGGTCAAAACGTCTATTATAAGTTAGGGGATTTAATGCTCTAGCGAGATTACTTCCTAATATCAGATCCGTCACGATCGAGGTTAATTTGCAAATTTAAATCTATATTTTTTTCTTCTCGTCTCATTCCATGGTGAATCATTGATCGAATGCCAGCTTTTTATCATAAGTTTTCGTTTCAAAAAGTATCTTTAGTTTTAATTTAAAAATTCTCAAAGACCCAACAATCTTTCGATAGAATAATAGTAGAAGCGTGAGTAGCAGTACTTAACAGCCCCGAGTTTAAATACGACCTTGGTACTACAATTCGATAAGTACACTTGCCTTTTCGGGTTGATAGCAATCAACACACCAAGTTTTTGGCGTCGTTGCCGGGGAGGCTTTTTCGTCAATATTAAGAAAACGCTTTCGCTATTACTTCTGCAAAAAATAATAATAATAAAAATTTCTCTTTCTTTTTTGTAACAGTTTTTTTATGGAATCTTTTTCTTTTGGCACTTTTTGTAATTTTTGCAGGTCGTCCGACTACTTTTATTCTGAATGTCTTTCGGGAACCCCTCCCTCTTTTGATTTCATTTTTTCTAGAGCAGGTCAAAGTGGCCAATTTGACCCTTACTCCAATTTTTATCCTACTTGGGAGGTGGGGAACCCGTATTATTTTTTGCATGATTTTGCCCCGCAAAGCGCCGTGCCTCTAAATTTTAATTCAATCGATAATGGGTATTTTGAATTGCAAACTTCTCTTGATAATATTAATTCGCATTTCAAGACCATTATCGATTATTTTTCTCGTGAGGCTGCTTCGTTTTCTTCGTCTCCTCCAATTTCATCGTGTAATGAGTCACCGGATATCCCGGCTTGTCTTTTTCCTCTCGATGAGGATAACTATTCGGATATTCCGGATTGTTTCCTTCCTCCTTTGGATGACACCCCTATGGATACTCCGACGTGCTTCTTACCTTTTGAGGATGACGAGACGTCTTATCCTTCTCTTTATTTTTCTAAAGACGTTTGTGATTCCATTTCGCTTCAAATTTCAACTGTTCCAAATTTTTCTATTTTTAGCGAATCTTTTTCTTCTATTTTAGATAATTCTTCTTTCGTTCTTTCTACCGCTCCTTCTCCCGAAATTTCACAAGTCCCTCCTTCTCCTTGTGAAATTTCCGTTGATGAAATTTCTTTTTCTACTTCTTTTATTCCTCTTTCTATTTCTTCTTCTTCTTTTGACGACCCATTCTTTCTCATTTTACATACGGCAGAGTTCTTCTATAACTCCGTCCGTTCATTTTCGGGCGTCATTCCATTGAATCTTCCACCCCATGTCGGTGCGATTCTTCAATTTTTCTCTTTTTTGATGTACTCTCCTAAGCGCATACTTAGGGAGTCACCTCTTCACTTTCGTTTTTATTTTCCATTTAGCTAACCAATAACGTCGGGCTCAGACGACGTTAAACAAAGAGCGCTCTTGGGAGGCACCCCTTGCTTATCTTTTTTGTTATTTCTTTTTCATTTTGTTTGTTTATTGTGTTTTGCAGGAATAAAACCTCCGACGGTTCGTTTGGCTGCATCATTTTTTTTCCTATTCCTTAGGCCTGAGCCGGTGTCCAGCTCAAGCCCGGGGGAGCGACATCTGCATTCAGCTTTACGAATCTGGGGAAGTCGTTTTCTTTTTAAGTATTTACTTTATTGCATCCCCCTCCCTTTTCTTCTTCCTTCTTCTTTCTTGTTTTTATTTTTCATTGAGGACAATGCAAAGTTTAAGCCTGGGGGAGGGCTTCGCTCTTTTTCCTTTTCTTTTCTTTTCTTTTTAGTTTCTCTTTTTCCAAAAAAAATCTCTTTTCTTTTTAAGTTTTTCAAAAAAAAATGTTTGTTTTTAAGTACTTTAGCTTTATCAAAAATTCAAAAAAACTAGAAAAAGCAAAACCTAAAAAAATCAAAAATTCAAAAAAAAATCAGATTTCAAAATTTAAAAAAAAATGAAAAATCTTAGAAAAATCCAAAAATATAATTAACCCCTTGCTTAGTCTTTTTGTTGTTTTCAGAAATTTTGTTTGAGTTTGTTTATAAGCATTTTTACTATTTTTGATTTGCTAATCTTTTGTTTTATCATGTTTAGTTAAATCTAATATTTAGTGATTTAGTTTTGAGAATTATCTTATGGTTTTAATTTGCTTATAGTAATTTATTTAGCACTTTTTCTCTTTTATTTTAAATAGTTTCAATTTTGTAGTAATTTTGCTTAACAATTTTAGATTCTAATTATTATTACCTCATGCTTTTAGATTCTTAGGAATTCTCAATCTACTAGTAGTTGCTCTCTAGTATTTTAAGTTTATTTTCTAAAATTTTGTTTAACTCTTTCCTTTTTCTTTTTATTGTTAGATCATATGTCATGAGAATAAGGAGATGTTAGTTCCTTATTCTCTGGTAAACATATGCAACCCAGATGAAGAGAGGAATTAAAAGTTCATATATGTCATGGGAAGTGATAGGATGTTAGTCTATCATTTTCTGGTATTATATATATATTTTATTTAAAAGTTCATATATGTCGTGGGAAGTGATAGAAAGTTAGTCTATCATTTTCAGGTATTACATATATATTTTATTTAAAACTTTTTGGTGGGGTGTGAAAAAAATAATGATGATCACCTCCAATCAAAGACCTCTTCATGTTGATTTCCTCCCCAAACCCCTTAGCCAATATTATTGTCTTAGATTTTAAATTAAAATATTGGGAGAGCATAAGTAGTAGGTTGCATTCTTCCTTAAGTTTCTTTTAAGCTATGGTTTTTATAATTTTAATCTAACATTGTTTGCAATTTACTCAATTTTGAGTGCTAGTTAATTTATTAGAGATTTTTTGGCTAAATATTTCTCTCTTTTCACTTTAATTCCATAATTTAGGACTTAATTCGTAAATCCCTAAATTTTATTTTTGGCTTGATTTTGGTGTAAATAAATTTTTAGTTTAATTCAAAATTTTATAAATGTCTTATAAATATTTCTCATACTTTTGTTCTGGAATAGCAAAAGCCTAAGCATGGGAGTATTTGATGAGTATAATTTTATAGGTATTTTTATTATAATTTTTAGTATAATTTTACTATAAATTTATAAAGATCATTTTTGTTTTAGTAAATAAATCTTATATTTTAATTTTATCTCACATATTTATTTTTTGATTATTTTTGTAGGAATGTTGTTGCGGTCGCGCTCATTGCGATGGAGAATAATAAAATGTTCAATGTTGTCGTCGTCATCGTCGCACCATGCACAAGTCAAGCCCTCAAGTTGAAGTCCACGTACAGTGCAGCCCCTCTACAACCCGAGCTCACCAACATGGAGCATCCCGAGCTACTCTCCAAGCCCAAATCTGAGCCCCTACAACTATCAAACCCAAGCAGCCCATGCAACCCACAAACAATATTTCGGCCCACATTATGAAGCCCATGCATGGCCGGCCCTCTCTCTCCCCTCCTCACTAATTTCTCCATGCATGCACCTTGCCACCCATGCATGGCCGGCCCCCTCTTTTCTCCCCTTCATATTCCTCATTCATCCCCTCTCTCTCCCCTTTATTATTTTCTCTTCTCTTCATTTCTCATGCATCTCCCCACTTCCCCCTCTCTCTTATTTATTTCTCATTCACCCCTCTTTCCCCTTCTCTCATTCTCATTTAAACCCATCCATCCCCCCTCTTCTATTTTATTTTGTTCTTTTTCTATTTTCTAAAATGAAAATGCAAATGCATGCATGTAGCCTCTTCTCTCTCCCCCTCATTTAATATCATGCATGAACATCTCCTCCCATGCATGGCCGGCCACATCCTTTCCCCCTTCATATCGACTTCCATCAAGAACCTTCCCCCTCATTTATAAAAGGTGCCCTTGCCTCAAGCTTTAGAGGAGTTGGATTTTGGAGAGCAAGTGAGATAGCTAGTTCAAGAGAGAGTTCTTTCCTTTTTATTACTTATTGATGTTAAGTTTTTTTTAGTGTAACCATTTTCGTGTTAGTGTAATATTTTTATTAGTATAATCTTGTCTCTTTATCATTGTGTACCTCTTTTTAACTGTCAATGAAAATGAATTTCTTTTCTCTTATTTTGGTCTTCCTTTCAGTTATGCGTAGCAATTTCCCTTAGCATTCGATCGTGAGGATCCATGAAATGAGATGAGGTTTTCCTTTATTGTTTTAGTTTTATTTTTGTCTAAATTATTCTCGATCCTTCTTTGATTTATCTTGTGTCGACTTCATATTTCCGGTATACGGTAGTAGGCAATTTGATCTCATTTCATAGTAGTCGAGAGACTCGTTGATTTGAAAGATCACTCAAACAAGGAAGGAGTTGATCGCAACCCTAGAGATAGGATGACGTAAATCCTCCGGATTGGAGTCAAATCCAATAGTGCGGGTCACTTCGGTAATGAGACTTTAGACCATTTTTACTTGTAAAGAGATTTCGGTCAAAACGTCTATAAGTTAGGGGATTTAATACTCTAGCGAGATTACTTCCTAATATCGGATCCGTCACGGTCGAGGTTAATTTACAAATTTAAATCTATATTTTTCCTTCTCGTCTCATTCCATGGTGAATCATTGATCGAATGCCAGCCTTTTATCATAAGTTTTCGTTTCAAAAAGTATCTTTAGTTTTAATTTAGAAATTCTCAAAGACCCAACAATCTTTCGGTAGAATAATAGTAGGAGCCTGAGTAGCAGTACTTGACAGCCCCGAGTTTAAATACGACCTTGGTACTACAATTCGATAGGTACACTTGCCTTTTCGAGTTGATAGCAATCAACACACCAGTCAGCACTTTGTATGCCATATACATAAACATGTAAAGCTTTAAAAATAGGTTTGGATGTCTCAAACAACAAACACGTTTTGAACATATAATCAAAAGGGCCTACTATGCAACATGTATGTAAACTCGGGCTTCACCCAAGGCACCTTATCGCGTATGCATCTAGCACATCATCATAACAACTGGGTACTTCCAATTTCTCCATCAGCGTCAAGCCACAAATAAAAAGGTACTGCAATTCCCCTAACAACATACAAGTTGCCACATGGAAATCTTGTCAAGGTCCCACACGCTCGTGGGTCTTAGATCCGGGGTTGCCTGCAAGCTCTGACTTCTCACGTCAGGATTTCATCTCACACACAAACCGATTCTAAGAACCCTTGCTGGACCCCACCCGCTCGTGGGATTCATTGTCTGGGCTTGTCCTATGTTTGGCATTCTCGTCAGTCTCACAGAAAGGGACTAGTCTCGCCGGGACACTCTCCCCACATGACTTGCACGTCACGGGATAGCCAGCCGATCACGGAGACAAAGCCGCACCTTAGCACATCACAATCCATAGTCTTTCCCACCCTAATCCATCATTCGTACTGCAACGTTTCTGCGCACTAAGGAAATCATCTACCGCCAACGCGGAGTTAACCTTGTCCGGTTCTAGCTACACGTACTCACTCAAAAAAGGGGGAAAACACATACATCACAAACGACATCTTGCCGCAACGGATTTCTACAAAATCCTTAAGGCTCGCTATGCAACATCACCGAGCCGGACTAACGGTCACGACTACGACTTCATCCATAATGCCTAATCCACTAACGGAGCGGATCTCTAATGCAATATCATGTCGGGGACGGACACAATCGACTCGGTGGTTCCTCTTGAACCATGGCGACCCAAACCCCTCTCATTTGAGAGATTTGGTGTCCAAAAGCTTGAAAAGCAAGAAAAAAAGATGTTATGCACGCATCCTAGAAACCGAGAGGAGAAATGTCGTTACCTTATGACCCCTCTTTCTAGCCATGGAATCCTTGCTTTGAACGGATTGACACGAGCGCCTCCACGCCCTCTCCACGGATCTGGTCTTGAAATGATGATCAGAGCTCTGAAGCTCCGTCAATGGCGGAAGAAAGTTCTCTCTCCTTCCTCCTCCCTTATCTTCCTCTCCAACCCTAACTCTCACTCTAAAAGATGAGATAAATGAGGGGAAAGACACTCTCAGCCCTAATAAAGTCCAAAGGGCAGAAGATCTTGGACCCTTGGATCGAGTTTAAGGAAGCATCAGACGACCACAAAAGAAAAAGACGGAACTGCACCCGCCTGTACGATCAGTGGCGCACGACTAGTGGTTGTGCGCACTGGATCCCATGATCATGCGATTAACAACGATAAAACTCTAGATAAAATGGGATAAACACGCACGAGCAGTGGTGCACGACCAGTGGTCGTGCGCACTAGATCCAATGATCAAGCGCTAGATCCAATGTCGAGCTCATCATCCTACCGCCAGCGGTATCTCTACCGCCGGGCGTTAGCTTCCAGCGACTCCAGGTCTAAAAACTGGGGGTGTTACATGGGTGGCAGCTGCTATCGCTAGGTGATATCTCCAAAAAGCTAAACCTGCATTAAACTCAATCAAATATCCCAATCCTCTCTGGTAGGTGACTGGTCTTCACTTGAGCTTTGTCCTCGTTCCCTCGGTCATCTCATGCGACGAATTGAGTGACGTGGAGGATCCACCACTGGACTCTCCCACTCTTTCCCTTCCGTCAGGTAGGTTTGAGCTTCAATCCTCGAGCAATAAAGTTCATGAATTTCTTTATCCTGGTCAGCATCGCTGTCGTATCAGCATGGCGTGTTTCCACCAAATCATATAAATCATCCACTTTTTCTCTAAGATATCGTCCTCGAGTAAGTGGCGGTTAGTAGATGTCGAGGCTTCACCTCGAGTCGGTCTTGCTGAAGAAGCTTCACCGCGTCCCGCTGGGAACCTAGTCGACTCAAAGTTGTAGATATGAGGATACAATCATCTACATAAAGATTCTGATGAACCCATCTATACTTCTAGTATATCAATTGCTGGATTATACTTCTAAATAGAAGTGTGTTTATCTTCTTCATTGGATCTTTTTATCTTATATGTGTATCGAATAACAAACAACACTAAGTCTGCTGCATCAAACTGCATCTTCTCCAAAATCATATAAGTCACCAAAGTGAGTTGTGCAGTAATCTTCCTAGTATCCCCTGCCTTCAATAACACTGTATTTCTTAAGATATCATGCACCATATACGCATCCGAAGTAAGGCTAGATGTGGAATTGATGAGTGTCTTTATGGATGTTCCATGAAGCACTAGGTTGGCCTGTGTCCAATCCCTATCTTTTCGATAATTTTCCACTATGTCTAGTACATTACCACAATCTATAAGTCCAAATTCATTCTGTAGATCTTCATGCATTATCCCTACTATTTTGTTTTGAATGTGAGGTCGCACTCCTCTGTTTAACTCGGTGTAAGATGAATCTTCTAAATGATTGTAAAATTCTTGCACAAATACCGAACTAAACATATCACGGGTTATTAAGGACATTATACCTGTCTACGCTAGTAAATCATAGATATGCGCGTCTCGAGGTGATTGAATTCCACTATCTTAGAAATTCTTATAGCGTCCTTCTCGATTTTCGAATACGATTGAAATCCCGAGTGCGGGTTGCTGGAAGAACTCTTGCATGCTCTTGAACTGTAAGTCATTCCTGAAATTGTATAAAACAAAATTTTTGTTAAAAGAGAAAATTTTCATTACCGACGGGCGACAATAGCTGTCACCGGGCGACAGTAGCTGTCGTCGAGCAATAGCCGAAAATCCTCTAAAACCCCAAAACTCCATTTTCTAGTTTCAGATCTATCATTATTATAACTTTCAAACCTCAATTCTTTTTTTCAAAAACTCCATCTATACTATAGATCTATTAGCCCAATGAAAATCTCACTCTAAAACTTAGATTTTTCGAAGTTCTTGCACAAAACGTGAAATCTAAAAATTTCCTCCATAAAATCTCTTTTTGACTTCAAAGAATTCTTAAAATCAACTTCAAAATCGAAATCCCTAAAAATTTTCACATGAAAAAACATAAATTTACCTTGGATTTGGAGGTTTCGTCGGCGATAATGCCGTTTCTCGCGATGGGGTTTTAGGAACTTAGGGGGGAAAGTGAAATCCGGACTTAAGTCCGCCTTTTATATTAAATCTGATATCGCGGCGCGATATCGTTATCGCTCGCAATAGTACATTTTTGTCTCAAAATTTCAATTTTGAGATCAAATTTTGTTTCCTGTATGCTACACATTTTGCAGTCAATTTTTTGTTGGTTTATACATTGCTGAAGTTGTGCAATGTGAGTTTCAATTTTCAAGTTATATAAAACACTGTGTACGCACTTTCATGCTTTAAATATTTTCTATTTTATGATGGATTTATGATTAGTAAATGTTTCAAATTATTTTTGTATGCCTATAAGTATTATTAATATTTTATACATGATAATAACTTCACACTTACACTTATGGTACAATACAAATGCATACAAATTTTCAATCTACATGAATATGTTTTTGTTCCACATTACCTTTTTGAAATATATACTACAACTTGTTTATCAGTGATTTTTGCATATTTGTTTAAAAATGACTTGGCTTTTAAAAAAAACTGTTGTGTTATACAAGTGGATTCATAGTCCTGAATAATTAAAAAAAAAGAAACAAAACAGCAACAAAATGTTATTCAAATAATATGCTTAGGATCAAACTATAGATCCGAGATGATTTTTTTAAGTGGATTTGTTATCAAAAGAGGGAGATTGTTGGAGCATGTGTTCTGCACTTCTTGGTTTGAATATAACAAATGCCGAATGTATTTGATAATAGTGTGTTTGTGGTGTGCAGATATAACAAGTACAATAGTCTGATGATTTTGGATGGGCGACGTACAACAATCTCTAACAAAGCAGAGCTATCGCAGGCGACAACTCCTATCGCCCCGCGATATCATGCTGACGTCAGTATGACGTAGGCCATGATTCTCAATGGTTATCACAGAGCGCATAACTCGAGATATCGCCAAGCGATATAAAGCTATCACAGTGCGATAGGCCCATGACCGTACACGTTCTCCAGCTTCTCGGCATGATTATTGCAGAGTGGGACACGTGGCAACAAACGAAGATAACACAGGTGATATCGATCTATTGTCGAGCAATAGTGAAAAAACTATATAAAGGCTGGATTTCGTGAAATTGATGTTACATACCTCCATGAGTCTTCATCTTGTGCATGTTTAGACTGATAACTCAGTGGAACCTGAAAAACTCCTAAGTGTTCGAGCAAGTTCAAGAGCGAAGAAGGGACCATTCGTGCTTTCCAACTCCGGCAACCTTTGCAAGGATTTGTTGTTTTCTTCAGCGCTCAAGACCAAATAGAGTTTTATTTTAGATTTCTTTTCTTTCCATTTATTTTGTAGACACTAGAGAAATCATCGTCGTGTGAGTGACAACTAGGCCCTTGTGTGATTTAGGGGGAAATCGACATCTTGTATGTAGCGATTAGGTCGTGGAGTGATCTAGTGGGAAGCTAGTTATTGTATCTAGGGAGAGGTATGATTTAGCTGGTCGGTCCTTGAGAGAAGAACTAGTGAATTTGAAAAAGAAGACTTTTCATCACAGCCTTGATTTCAAGGTTTATTGAAATTTATTGTTTATGTTTTACATCACTTATGAAATAAATTTTTCTTTCAATTTTCTTATAATTTTGTAAGTGTTTGTTATGAGTATTTGGTTGTGAAAAAATTTGCTTGATTTCTATTTTATTTGGCTAAGTAAAAAAGTTAAGCAAAAATTATTGTTTGCCCTTATTCACCCCCCCTCTAAGGACGCCACAAGATTTAACAAGTGTCTGCTAGTGTTGGGGCCCGCCGGTGCCAGGCAGGCAACGACTGCGTGACGGGCACATCCGCACGCGGGCTGGCTGCATGTAGTTCATGCGTGTGCAGGCTAGACATGTGCATGTCGCGCGCAGAGGCCAGGCATGCGCGTGCGCATGCAGGCCAGGCGCGTGCAGGCCACACTGGCAGGCCGAGTGCGTAGGTCGGACCCCTCCCTGCGCAGGCTGGTTATGCGCGTGTGGGGGCACTGTCTGTGCATGCCCACGAGTTTTTCCCTCCACTCGGGTGCTTCTGGTCCTTGTGGAAGCGCAGCGTGTTGCACACAACTTGTTCAGTTGGGTTGGCTTTCCCAATGAGTCTTTGGTCTGAGTTCTTTTGATTTGGCTCAGAAATTGCAGGGGGAACCCCATCAACCCTAAATCAAAATAAAGATAAAATGCGAAGGAAATACCCGAGGAATGTGGAAGAAGGAACTATGTTGATGGTCTATTGCACGCCCCATCAAAAACAATGGTGGGATGGTGATCATACGTTTGGTTTTTCGTCATCTCCAACAAAATAATACTGAAATCATCTTGTAACGCCTCCTTGGCCGATAACGTCCTATCATATACTTAGTCAGGAAACAAAACCACTCCAGCCATGGGATCTCTGCTCGTGCTCGTACCCGCACACACATTCCCCTCCCACAAGACGACACACGCCTGTCACAATCAAGGCCTTGCCTGGCCGCGCACGACCCGCCTTGGCCGCGGCACCCGCTCCTCCTGACCACGCCTGGCCACCCGTTGGCCAGCGCAGTCCTGGCTGCGTGCTCATGCACGCAACCCCCCCGACATGGTCGAGCGGCCCCCTTGGCCGCCCGACCCTCCGACCGCCTAGATCGGGCGGCCACTTGGGCGCCCAGTTTGGGAAACCAATTCCTTGTCTAAGACGGGCAGCCTCTCCCACCCTCCGACCGCCCGATTTGGGCGGCCTCTTGGCCGCCTAACCTTTCGACGGTGGCCGACTGGGATCCCTCCACCACCCGGGTCTCGCGTAACCACCTGTAATCGCCATGCGATCTCCTCCGTCCAACTTGTGTAACCACCCCCGTAACTACCCGTAGTTGGGGTGCACATCGCCAAAAATAATGGTCGATCTGCGTTTAATAAAATTAATAAAATAATACTCGTATTAAACTTTATAATCCAGGCCTGCAAATAGTAATTACGGTGGTTATTGTCTGTAATTAGCTGTGTAACCACTGTAACTACCCATGTGGCCTATAAATAAGACCTCAAGCCCTCCTTTCCATCCTCTCCTCCCCGAATTTTCTCCTACGTTCTTCTCTTTCCGACTTCTCCTCTGTGTGTGCGTCCCTCAGCACGCTTCTCCTTAAACGTGTTCCTCTGTGCACACGTCCCTCCATGTGCACAGTCCTACTTGCATGAGTTCCTATGTACGCACACATTCCTCCAAATGCGCCCCGACTTAGGGCTCAGCGCATTCAAGAACAAGCATTCTAGCCTCCAACAAAATCAGCGCTCCAGATTCCTTCACACACAACATGAGACAAGCCGTAGGGATAAAGACGTGCAGAACGGTCGTTTAAGCCTCCAAGCATCATTTGAAGACTCCAGGGCACTTAAAGCGCAATTCTCCCCACTATAGCAGACCACAAATTACCTCTGAGAGTGGTGACATGTTACTCTCTGAGCTAAGTATTCTCTCTCAAATAATTGTAACAAGGTGTAACAACCTAAGGAGGACCCTAGCACCGCCCGACCCACCAGCAGCCCATGGAGGACCCACGACACCACGGTGGTACAGCCGAAATCTACAAGGCCTGCAGGCCATAAACCCCAACCAAATCTCTGTGCATGTTTCTCAGCAGCGGTAGGTTGTTGGCACGGGCTTCGAACCCGCAACCCTTGATAAGCAACCTTCAACAGTTCTCATCACCAACTGAGCAACTCAGTTGGTGATGAGAACTGTTGAAGGTTGCTTATCAAGGGTTGCGGGTTCGAAGCCATGTGCCAACAACCTACCGCTGCTGAGAAACAGGCACGGAGAATTGGTTGGGGTGTACGGCCTGCAGGCCTTGTAGATTCTGGTTGTACCACTGTGGCGCCATGGGTCCTCCATGGGTTGCTGGTGGGCTGGGCGGCGCTAGGGGTCCTCCTTAGGTCATTACAAAAAACCCAGAAAAAGGTAAAGACTATGGGCGTCAACAACTGACACGAACCATAGTAAAATCTGATAATTCTAAACAAAGTCAACTACCTCAAAGAACTGAGATGGAATCAAACGGCCGCAGCAACCCGCAACACAAGAAGCATAAAACGGTCAGCTAAACTTGCTACTGCTCTGATCCTGAGGCATTCAAAAGAAAAACACCTCAGAAGCAAGTTACAAATGATGCAAAGAGTAAAGGCAGACAAAACAAAGCTCAAAGTGAATGAAATCTATAAAACAACTGCAACAAAAGGTCGACAGAAGAGTAAAAGTAAACAAACAGTAAATCTAGCCGAGCAAGAATGACTAATAATATCAACTGGACAGAACAAAGTACCAACATCGGAAGTTCAAACTTTCATCTTTCATTAATATTCATGTTATTCATCAATAAAAATGAGACTGATCAGCTCAACAATAAAGAGTACTGTGTCGGGGAAAAAGGATCACAACGCGCATAAACCCAACCAACATGCACCATGCCGAGGGATAAACCCCAACGCGCACAGACCAAGCTAAGGTAATGTGCCGGGGATGAAAGTCCATAACGCGCACAGACTCAACTATATGGCACTATGCCGAGGGAGAAACCCCAACGCGCACAGTCCAACTGTGTTTCTTTAGTTACTTAATTATACAAGCAGAGTTCATTTTATTCATCACAGATTCACGGTTAACCAACAAAGTGGACTTCATAAGAACATTTCAAGGGTCAAGCAAAGTGTAGTATAAATAAAATAATGAGACGCACAAGACGTCGCAACGATCTACATGACTCGATAAATAAAGTGGCAGGGCAACCAAATTTGATTACCAAATTTACAGAACAAGAATTGGGGGTAAAGGTTCAATGAATTAACTTAAAAATTTAAAGACAAGTCACAATCCAAAGAAAAATACTTAAAGTTTGTCAGACAAGTTTCAATGAAATAGAACGACAAGTTTCAATTAAATTTAGAGATAAGTTTCAACGAAATATAAACTTGACAACTCAACGAATTCTGGCAAAAAAAAGAGGAAGGGAGCAAGAGAGAGGGAAAGAACACCACTTGCCTCATTTTCTACTCCAATCGGTCTCCCAAATTACTCCACGTCACATATCTAGCCAATAGAAGACGCGGGGAAGCGAGATCTACAAGATCAAGACCGAGAGAGAGGTTAGGGCAGAAAACCCTAACGAAAAACTTCCACGAAACGAGAAATACTTACCACGAACGTTAAGATCTCGGCGAGAGCTTTCCAAATCTATGCTCGGTTTGCGTTTCCGAGCGTCGTAGCTCCGACGGCGGCGATCCAAAGCTTCACGAATTTAGAACACTCGTTGTCACTCTCGCTCTCTAGTTTGGTCAAAACTTGAGGAAGAAGATGAAGTTCTTTTCTATTTATCCTTAAGTATAAGAATAAGTACTTATATATATATATATATATATATATATATTTATATATATATAAATTCTTTTGTTTAAACAGGAAGGAGGCAGACAATTCAAGTGCAGACGCACGGAAAACAAAAATAGAGGTTTAAGATGGTCTCGAATCGAAAAGTGATCAACATGAAAGTCTTATATATATATATATTAAATATAAAAGTCACATCATCATTATAATATGCTAGACATTCATTCTCATATAGGATAACAAATGAATCAACTAAGTATTTTCCACAGCGTAAAACTTATACATTTTCTCACCTATGGACTAGTGTTCCACCCGACCGAGGGACACGGTCAGTAACTCAAATAACTTATATGTATTGTTTTCTTTTTAACTCAATTTCATAAATCTTTTACATTAAGTAAATGTGAGGACGAGTAGCCTGAGCGTCTGCAGTTGTCCCCTACACGGCGTGACATCACGACGCGTATTTTCTCTACTCTGGCTTATTTTTTTGAATACGGAGAAAATGCGGGTTGTGACACAAGGCGCGACATGTCGCTGTTGCATTCATAAAAAAGCCTTGTAACTATACACAACGAGAATATTGGATGTTTGGTTGGCACCGATTCAGCCACGTGATTTTTCACCTCTTTCCGGGATTTTTCATGTTAAAAAATTCGCCTTGCCAGCTTAATATTTTCTGTGACTGTCTGTTCACTCGACCGCTCTGCGGGCTAAGACGATTGAATTTAGTCTGATCTATCAAGAGTCTCGAGCAATCCGCAACAATGATCATGTTATAATTACACAAATACAATAATATATTTTCACAAACAACTGCAATTTATTTACTTAAGCAAGGTCAATGTTGTTCAAAAAGCCCGATCGGGCCGGGCTGATCAGACACAGGTTTTTTGCCAACCAGGCTCGGGTCGGGCCCATCTTGAGCCGGGCTCGGGCCTCATCTCAAGGAGGCCTGGTAATGCCCTTAAGGTCGGGCTGGCCCGATTTTCCTATTGGCGGGATTAAAATCACGCCTATTTGATCTTAATAGGGGGGATTAATCCCGCCTATTTGGAAATCGCGCCCGCCGGCGGGTGGGATTTCAATTAAAATCCCACCAGGAGGCTGGATCTTTCATTGGCCGGGGTGCCAGACCTGGGCCGGACATTGGGTCGAACACCAAGTCAAAATGGGGCCATATAAGGCCCCTAGCCCAGCCTAGGCCCAGACCTGACTTCTTCCGGGCCAAACCTAATCAGACTTTTTCTGGGCCGGGCTTGGGCTGGACACCTCCAAGCATGGTGATTTTTAGGCTCTATTTGGTATAGCATTTTTGTCATTTGTGTTTTATCAAAACACAAAATCCCGGCCTTAACCCATTTGTTTTTCTGCTATGGTTTGGAACCGCCCGCCGTTTTTCTCCAGGTCAAAAGATTGCGGGACAAAACCCAGCTCTGGAGCACCGTTTTATCGCGTTTTGGAGGAGAAGCACTAGGGCAGGTATCACCTCCATTGTTTTTCCCGTCGCCGCGAGCGCGAATCAATCCATTACTGGAGAAGCTGTCGCCCAGTTACCGTCGGTGGCGCGCTTCCAACCATTGTCCCACCGACTATTATGGCGTCATTCTATTTACCTCCATTTCTCCCCCTCCTCCCTTCAAAGCCCCCAAAGCCTTATCACTGATAGAAGATTTGAGCACGGTGGTTGCTTCCTGAAGGATCTTCCCTGCATCTTTATTATTTCTCAGCGCTCTTCAAGGCAATGTCGCATTTTATATTCATTCAACTGTTTCTTCTTAGGGTCTTCTCTCTGTGTTCTTTTGTAAACAATGATATTTTTTATATGAGATTTATTATTTAGTTTCTCCTGATTCATCTCATTTATTCCTTATAAGTCTATGGGATTTAGTATGTTTTCTTAATACACAGAGCCTGGGATTGTTTCATTTGTAGTATAATTATATGAGCCTATTTCAGAACATGTCAGAGGTGGTGATGGAGATTGCAATATAAGGGGAGCTGAGCTCAACTCGTGGAGAATGCAAGGGGAGAGGAAAAGAGAACCGTGCTCAACCTTAATCATAGAAATGGGGGAAGAAGAGAGAGTAGATAGAGCGAGAGAGAGAGAGAGGGACCGACTAAACCCCAAACGAAACAAGTTCTACTCATCGCATCTCGTACTGTGATTGTGTGTGTGTATGCTTTGTGTGTAATAAGATCTGTAAGTGATGTGTGTGTGAGGTGTGTATGTGGTGTGTGCGTGTGCTTTGTGTGTAGTGTGTGTGTGTGTGTGTATCTGATTTGTGTGTATGTGCTTTGTGTGTATGCTGTGAGTGTGAGTGTGTGCAGAGTGTGTATGTGGTGGGTGTGTATGTGCTTTGAGATTTTGCTGTGAATGTGTGTTCTTAGTGTGTGTATGTGCAATGTGTGTATGTTGTGTGTGTGTGTGTGTTATGAATGTGTATGTGTTGTGTTTGTGATGTGTGTGATGTGATTGTGTGTGTAATTTGTGTCTAATGTGTGAATATGTGGTTGTCTAATATGTAATGCAATGTAGATTTGTGTCGCCTTATGCAATGTATAATTTGTGTCGCCTTATGCCACCGTTAGAAGTTAATTATAAAATAATTGTCTTGCTAGATTCTCATTTTCAGCTGAGTGTGTGTACTACCAGAAGATAAGTATATTTGCACTACTATGCAGTACTTGGAGTTCCTATGTGTCATTGAGCAATATATATACATATATTATAAAAAATATATATTAATTTTTTTAAAAAAAAATTACAATACGCCACCGTTGTTTTGCCAAACGGTTCTCTATTTTGAACAGCTCTGCAAACACAGACCATCCAAATAGATCTTCATTTCCAACATCCAGTTTCCAACAGCTCTCTTTACAAACCTGCCTTTACAACAGCTCTTTTTACAATCGCAACCGCTCTACCAAATAAAGTCTTAATCTATGCGCTTGTACCATGCTCCCGTGTCCAAATAAATAGCTTCTAACTCATGGGGCCCACCTTTCTTCCCCCCTCCCCATCTACCAAAAATTTCCCGCCATCTCTCTCCCGATTTTTTTCATCATCTTCCCTAATTTTTCCTTCTCTCATGTGAACCCGTCTGCTCCATTAGGATTTCGGGAAAGCTCCGGCTGTCGTTCCGACCTTCTCATACCCTAGCTACTTGAGGTCCATGTCGCCGTCCACCTTTTTTGACCATCTCATACCACACCTTACCTAAGGAGTTTGGATAACAACAGAAGACCTTGAGTGTGTCATTACTACTCCGCCATTACTTCCCCATCTCTTTGCCCTCATCGTGTTTGTTCTCTTTGAAGTTTCAGATCATGCAGGAGTCACATGAGAAACCCGCCGTAGATAGTTTTGATAATGTAAGTCTTCATTCTTTCTTTTCTTTTGCGGATCTTCCTTTAATTTAAGTTCAATTCCTTTCTTTTCGATTATCATCAAAATTATAGCTGTAATACACACTGGAATTTACTCCGTTACAACTGGAATTCATTATGTTACAACTGAAATTTATTATGTTACAACTGGATTTTATTCTTTACAATTGTATTTTATTATTTTACAATTGAAATTTATTCTTTTCCAACTGCATTTAACTTGCGACTATTTTTTCCCTGAATGATAGAAATCTACAGTATCATTCCTTATTGTACATAGTGAGGAGGAAGCATACTCCATGTACTGCGATTATGCTCATAAAACTGGATTCAGCGTGCGGAAGCAAAATATTGTCTATTGGGCACATACCAGATTTATTAAGGGCCGATGGTATAGTTGCGCAAAAGCTGGCTTAAAGGTTTCCAAACCGTTGAATGACGAACAACAAAAATACCGTAAATTGGATACTCGCACAGATTGTTTGGTCTGCATATATTTTAATGCAGACAAAGAAGGTAAGAATTGAGAGGTTACGAAGTTCGTCGAGGAACATAATCACACACTTGCATTAGAGAATGACAAGCACATACTGAGGTCTCATCGTAGTATATCTACTGTTCAAGCTAGCCTTCTAAAGAATATGACAGGTGTGGGTATTAGAACAACCGATGCATACATTTTCCTTGCAGATGAAGTGGGCGGTGTTGAAAATGTGGGGTTTTGCAAGTCCAATGCTTATAATTTTGTCCAACGCGAAAGAAGAGCGCTAATAGATAGTGGGGATGTTATCAGCTTGTCCAAAGTATTGCAGGATAGACAATTCGAGGATAATATGTTCTCTTATGATATCCAAACTGATGAGATGAATAGACTTATTAGTTTTCTTTGGATCGACGGACATAACAAAATTGATTACGATTGCTTCGGTGACGTTATTGTGTTCGATACTACATATCGGCTGAATAGGTATAATTTGGCATATGCGCCCTTTATTGCTGTTAATCATCATTGACAGAATATTTTTATAGGTGGGGCTTTCATTGCAACGAAGACCATAACATCCTTTTGCTGGGTGTTCGAGATCTTTTTGAGGTTTGTTGGAGGAAAACAACCTACCACTATATTTACAGATCAAGATCAGGCAATGGTCGTTGTCATTGAGAGAACTTTTCCCAATAGTCGGCATCGGTTGTATTAGTGGCACATCTCAAAGAAAGCCCCGCCAAAGGTGCCTGCTTTCAATAATGATAAAGTTGTACGATCACTTTTCTATCATTGTATGAGTAAATGTGATTCTGAGATTGAATTTGAGAAGTGATGGAGTGATATGGTTACAAGAGGAAACTTGGGGGACAACAGATGGTTGTGTGACTTATATAAGGTTAGAATGAAGTGATCCACTGCTTTCAATAAATCAAGATTAGATCTGGGCATATTATCTACACAAAGAAGTGAGTCGGCTAATAATGTTTTGCATGGTTGTTCCAAAGCAACCAGCTCCCTGGTCGAATGTTATTTGGGTTGGATAAATTGACCTCGAACTGGCGTCGATCTGAATATGATGAAGACTTTCGATGCAAACATGTTACCGTAACTCCAAAAATTCAACATTGTCACCTACTCAAACATATTTCGAAAATCTACACTCGAAAGAGTTTCTCCATATTTGAGCAAGCATATATGGACGACGCAGTTGGTGTATGTGTCGTAGAAGAATCAAGAATAAGTGAAAATCACATTGTGTATGCTACACAACATTGTGAATCAACCGAGGATCATAAACACTGGTTCGTATGAGTTGATTCAACAAATTTTGATGCAGATTGTTCGTGTAAGGATTTTCAAACCAAAGGAGTACTATGAAAACACATATTGAGGGTATATAATCATAAAAATGTTAAGCAAATTCCTGCCAAGTACATACTCAACAGATTTACTTTAAAAGCAAAGAAGGGTATGTATCTTTCAAAGGAAGCAAGACCGAAAGACTTTGATTCAAATTTAGTTTTTAGAAATCATATGATGCGGTTTACGTATGATCTCACCTGTCGAGTAGAGAATTGCAAGCTTGTGAAAGAGTACCTACATAGTTCCTTGATTGAGGTTGCTCAGTAGGTAGATAAAATAGTAGATGAAGATGAAATGATGAAAAATGGTGTTATTGATGAAAATGACAAAAATAAGGGACTAGTTCGAGATCCACCGGCAAGGCGAAGTAAGGGCCAATTTAACAACCGGGCTAAGAGTCATTGGGAAAAATCATCGAAGAGGAAAAGTAAGATTATTTAGTTTTAAATTTTTTTGTTTGTTTTATAATATTTAATTCACATTTCCTACTTTTTCCAGCGGCCAGAGATGATTCAAAGAGTAAAGCTCCTTTCGTGGATGACGTGAAACAAGACCCCAAGGAATACAACTTCTTAGATAATATATCCCTTGAGAGTTTTGCGGCTCTCGTTGATACATCTCCGTCCTGCCAGAACTTAAACGTTCCACCGAACTTGGGAGCTCTAGTGGATATACATTGTAAATTTTTCGCAATTCCCGATGTTTTAAAATGGTAACGAGAAGTGTATTGCATGAAGATGTATTTATGACTATCAATGTAACGATCAGCATGAAGTTGTATGTTATTATCAGTACTGAGCAATGAGAGATTTGTTGAGCAATGACAGACTAATCATTAACTGTTATAATTGCAAAAAATAAGGTCATTTGACACATTAACTGCTAACAAATGACGGTTTAGCTCATGCTTTTACGACCACCACAATCATGCAAAACGGAGCCTTAGTTGAATCCAAACAAGTCAATATATCTGCATCATCAAGAAAAAAAGAGAAACATGAAAAAAAAATTCAAACACAAGCTCCGTTTGGCATGACAGTGACGGTTTTGAACATAATGGTTATGAACGGTCGTTTGTGAGCGCCCGACCTCAACTAAGGAACTTCATCCCCTTTATCTTAAAAACTAATTTTCTTTTTTTTTTGTGGCGGTAAAAAAACCCCAACAAATGGATCTTCAATAGAAGGAGTCTACATTAAAGGAATCATGAAATGTTATTCAAGAATGGTGGAGACATTTCTTTATGCTCCATCATTAAAGGAGAGTCCACCACATCATACAAATTCTACTATGCATTTCTGATCCGTGTCATTGTCCCAGTAGGTAATATTTCAAGTTTTCTCCAGATAATTAAAAATTAAATCCATTTTCTTTAAGCAATGAAGAATGAAAAATCCGGCAAAAAGAGGCAACCAATTCGGCTCGGATCATCGACATGTCCTTTGTACAACCCCATATTCGCTGAGCCAGATAAGGAGACACAATGGTCACGGGAGGGTTAGCCAAAGTGGTCCCGCCCTAAGGAGGATCTTGCCCACAGAAGGCGGAAACGCTCTCGCCGGATGCTATGGAAGAGAAACCGTGGGCCGAGAGCGCCAAGCGCGGACTGCGCGGAAGCGCTCTCGCCCAAACCAAGCCTCAATCCCGAAGAGTTCTCGCATAAGCCAGGCGAGAACGGTCGCGCCACGCCCTGGGCCGAAAGGTCTCGGCACCAGCTCTCGCCGAGTGGGGCCCAGGGTCTTTGGAAGAATGTCCTAATTGCCCTCAGGAGAAATTACTTCAGTACCCTCAGAAAAACGGCGGGTTTTGGCTATTGGCAGACCAACCAGGGGCTTTTCAGTAAATTCAGGACAGCAAAATGTTATAAATAGACCCATAAGGGCTCCTTAGAAAGCAAGCCATCATTGTCTCCAGAATTCTAGTGCTTTCTGAGGAGCTCCTAGCCCAGTTTTGGCTTTGGAGGGGAAGCTCTCAGAGATCTTCCGGGTGTGAGGTGGGACCTCCCTGCTGAGGCTTTTGGGTCAGTCTTAGGTCCTTAGAATCCAGTCAAGGGGTGAGACTTGAGAGAAGTAAGTTTTGGCTGCACCCCTTTTTCTTCGAACTTCAGTTGGGGTCAAATTTGGCTTCAACAGTTCTGGTGCGGTGAGCGTGGAAGGCAGCCGATTCAAGAAAGCCTTAAGTTTTGTCCCATGGCTGGAGGTGAAGGTGAAGGGTCAGGTTCTGGAGGCTCCCCCACCCGGGGAGAGGAAGTAACGAAGAGGATGCTGGATGAGTTCAGGCGAGAGGTTCTGCAGACGATCAGCTTGGCCTTCTCGGCGAGAGGCGAGTGGGCCACCCCTCAGATCCCGATAGAAGAGGTTCCGCTCTTGGGCGAGAACGCCCCAGGGCAGCGCCCAGGAAAGGAGGTCCCGGGCGAGGCTGGCGAGAGAGATATGGCGGCGCGGGAGCTATTCCCAGGCCAGAGCCAGCGCCCGGGCAAGGAGGCATTGACAGAGCCTGGCGAGAAGGAGGCGGCGGTGCGGGAACTCTTCCCAGGGCACGGTCTCGCGGATCGGGCGAGCCAGCCGAGGCCGCGAGACGTGCCTTCTCGCCAGGCAGGAGGCGAGAGCCCATTTAGCGAGCTCATCATCTCGGCTCCGGTACCGGAGGGGTTCCGGGAGCCCGACATGTCCTACTACTCAGGGAAGGATGACCCGGTGCAGCACGTACAGTGGTTTGAAGACGTTGTGTCCATAAGACAGATGACAGATGCCTTCAAGTGCCGGCTGTTCGCCATCACATTGAAAGAGAAGGCTCGGGACTGGTTCCACCAGTTGCCAGCAAGATCAATCTACAGTTTTGAAGATCTGCGGAGAAGTTTCCTGTTAAGATTCTCAACCTCAAAGAAGCGGAAGAAGGAAGCGGAGTGTCTGTTTGCGGTGAGGCAGAGGCCGGATGAGACGTTGGGTCACTATGTCGACCGGTTCCAGGAAGAGATCCTTCTGGTCCAGGAGGTTCCAGGGTACGCACTGATGTTGGCCTTCACCCTGGGGCTGAGACCGGGATTTTTTAGCATGGAGTTGAAGAGGATGCCCCCCCTCTCCTTTGAGGAGCTCATGGAGAGGGCGGCAAAGGAGATTGATTTCGAGAGAGCAAACCCAGCATTCGCCAGGAAGTTGGCTAAGCTAGCAGAAGAGGACGGGAAGGAACCAGCAGCAGGAAGACAGAAGGAATCAAGAGAGCAGAGGGAGCTGAGAGAAGATAGGAGAAGGGAGGAGCCCCGAAGGTTTGGGCAGCAGCAGGGTTGGGGGGCCCGGGAGCCAGTCAACCGGTTGGGTTGGAGGCCCCAGGAGGGTCGCCCCCAAGGTCCAGGAGAAGGCTATCGGGGGAGAGATAACCTACGGGAGCCCCGGAGGTTCGATCGACCGGCATGGAGGCAGGAGCCGAGGGATCGTCCCCCACCACCGCAGGAGGCAATGGAAGTAGGAAGAGGGAGAGGAGCAGCCAGGGGAGCTCGAGGGGGAAGAAGAGGAAGGGGAGACGGGAGAAGGGGCGGGGAGGCGTTGCTGTTTTGTGACTTCCACCAGGAGGAGGGGCACGCAACGGCCACCTGCCCGGAGTTCTTAGAGTTGAGGGGTGCCAGAGGGACAGGGAGGCAAGATCCACCGATAAGGATAGTGGAGGTGCAGCAGGGTGAAGCGGAGGACAGGTGTGAAGACCGGGTGGATGTAGGGACCCGGGGAGGAATCAGGGTGATTCATGGAGGAGTGGGGATTGAGGCAACCCGTAAGGGGAGCCTTCAAACCATGTACCAGAGAGGGGTAGCCTCAACCTCCCAGGTTCCTCCACCAGAAGAAAAGATCACTTTCTCATCAGCGGACATGCCAGACTATGAAGATCCATTCTGCGACGCCCTGGTGATCCAGACGGCAGTGGAGAACTATACCGTCTCAAGGATACTGGTAGATAACGGGAGCTCGGTTAACGTCATCTTCAAGAAGGCTTTCGATGAGATGAGGGTCGAAGGGAAGAGGGTCTTAGCATCGGACGGACCTCTGTTCGGGTTCTCCGTGGAGAGGAAGGAGGTTGAAGGAGGAGTAGGGTTGCACGTAAGGTTGGGGGGCGTATCGCAGAACTGCAGGTTCGTGATCGTGGACGCCCCGAGCAGCTACAACGCCATCTTCGGACGTCCCCTCATCAGCGCCTTTCGCTGCGTCCCCTCCTCGTTCCATCAGTGCCTCAAGTTCAACAATGGGGGGGTGCAGGTCAGGGTCAGAGGAGACCCGAAGGTGGCAAGGCAATGTTATGTTACAGCAGTCAACACTATTTCGTGGATGGCGGAGGCGGAAGAGTTGGAAATTGAGATGGCGGCCCTGGAGGAGGTTGTGGAGGAAGAGGAGATGGTCCTTGAGGAGGTAAGGAAGGAAGCTGGAGAGGAAGCTGGGGAGGAAGAGACAGAGAAGGTGCGAGAGGATGTGCAGGTGATACGGAGAAGCGAGGAGCAGGAAAGCCCGGAAGGGGCGATGGAAGTAGGGGGGGGAGCGGCAGAGGAAGTCGAGGGGGAGGTCCCGAGGGGCGTAGGAGCCGAGCAGCAGCAGCAGAGAGGGGTGGAAGCGATGGAGATCGAGGAGGAGGAAGGAGAGCTGGAGCTCGAGGAAGATGCGAGGATCGGTTGGGAACAGTCGCGGCTGGAACCGGCTGAAGAAGTGGTAGAGATGGAGGTCTTCACCAAAGCAGGAGAGGTGCAAAGGGTGCGGATCAGCGGGGGGTTGAGTCTTGAGGCCCGGGAGCAGGTGCGAACTTGCATCCAAAGCAACATTGACATCTTCGCTTGGAGCGCGGCGGACATGCCCGGCATCGACGCCGACGTAGCCTGCCACCGCCTGAACCTGGATCCCCGCGCCCGCCCCATCCGTCAGAAGATGAGGGTCATCGCCACCAAGCTGGAGAAGCCCATTCGCGAGGAGGTCAAGAAGCTCCTGGAGGTGGGCTTCATCTCAGAGATCCAGTATCCAGGCTGGATCTCCAATGTGGTAATGGTGAAAAAAGGATGTGGTAAATGGAGGATGTGTGTAGACTTTTCTTTACTGAATAAATCATGCCCTAAGGATTGCTACCCCCTGCCTCGGATCGACGCGCTGGTTGATTCAGCCGTCGGTTTTTCTGTCATGAGTTTTTTAGATGCTTTTTCAGGTTACCACCAAATCCGGATGCACCCTCCTGACACCAAGGATGTTTCCTTCATCACGAGGGATGGATGCTTCAGTTACAAGATGATGCCCTTTGGGTTAAAGAACGCAGGGGCTACCTATCAGCGCATGATGGATCGGGTCTTCCGGGATCAGAGGGGGAGGAACTTGGAGGTCTACGTCGACGACCTAATGATCAAAAGCAAATGCATAGTTTCGCACCTGCAAGACCTCGAGGAAACATTCGCCACCCTGAGAAGATTTAAAATGAGACTGAATCCCTTGAAGTGTGTCTTCGGGGCAAGCCGCGGGAAGTTCCTCGGTCATCTCCTGACTCCGGAAGGAGTGGAGCCCAACCCGGACAAAGTCAAGGCCATCCTGGATTTGGAGTCACCTCGCGACGTCAAGGAGGTCCAGCGCTTGACAGGCAAGCTGGCTGGGCTAAGCAGGTTCCTCTCCCGGGCGGGAGACAAGTGTTCTTCATTCTTTAAAGTGCTGCGGGGAAATCAAAGGTTCGAATGGACGACCGAGTGCGAAGAGGCTTTCCAAGGGCTGAAAAGGCAACTCTCTCAGGCTCCCCTCCTTCAGAGCCCAAAGGATGGGGAGGACTTGACCTTGTACCTCGGAGTAGGGGCGGAGGCGGTAAGCTCCGTCCTAGTAAGAGAAGAAGGAAAGAAGCAGCTTCCCATCTACTACGTCAGTCGAATATTGAGAAATGCAGAGCTTCGCTACCCCATCCTGGAAAAACTCGCTTATGCCTTGATCATCTCGTCCAGAAAGCTCCGGCCGTACTTTCAAGCGCATTCGATTAGGGTGGTGACCGACCACCCCCTCCGCAAGATTTTCGAAGGAGTGGAGCACTCGGGGAGGTTGGCTAAGTGGTCCATTGAGCTAAGCGAGTTCGACATCTCCTTTGTACCAAGGCTCTCCATCAAGGCACAGGCAGTGGCGGACTTTCTAGTAGACTACGTTGTTGAGGTTGAGGGGGAAGAGCAGCAACCGCGAGAAGCATGGAAGTTGACGGTTGATGGGGCCTCAGGAAGGCACTCCCTAGGGGCGGGGGTGGTGTTGACGAGTCCCCAGGGGGTGACCATAGAGCAAGCAGTCATTTTACATTTCCCAGTGACCAACAATCAAGCGGAGTATGAGGCTGTTATTGCTGGCCTTCGCCTGGCAAAGGAGCTGGGGATTCAGGAGGTAGAAGTCTTCACTGATTCAAAGGTAGTGACATCGCAAATCCGGGGAGAGTTTGAAACTAGGGAGCCAACCCTCATCAGATACCTCTCCAAGGTAAGGGTGATCATCGGAGGATTTCGGTCTTTCTCAATTCAACATATCCCAAGGGAAGAAAGTGTAGCCGCCGATCGACTGGCCAAGTTCGGACCTCAGGTAGGAGGGACCTTGACGGAGCTATTCCGACCGGCTATAGAGGAGGGAGAGTTGATGATGGTGGATCGACAGCCCTCGTGGGTGGATCCATTTGTGGCCTTCCTAACCACCGGTGAACTGCCCGAGGGGACCAAGGTTGGGAGAAGCTTCAAGCGTAAGGCGGCTCACTACTTGATGATGGAGGGGGGTCTGCATCGTAAGATGTTGTCAGGGCTTCTAGCCAGATGTGCGACCGAAGAAGAAATCCCGAAGATTTTAAGGGAGGTGCATTCGGGCGAGTGCGGCAGTCACTCTGGAGGAAGGACACTGGAGGCCAGGGTGGTCAGACAGGGGTACTTCTGGCCCACCCTAAGGAAGGATGCCATGGAGTTTGCAAGGAGGTGTCAAAAATGTCAACTCTACGCCCCCCTTCAACTCTTGGCAGCTCAAAGACTCCGGAGTATCACGGCGCCATGGCCATTTGCTATCTGGGGAATGGACTTGGTTGGGCCCTTTCCTCCGGCTAGTGGACAAAGGAGGTTCCTCTTGGTCATGATTGATTACTTCTCGAAGTGGCTAGAGGTTAAAGCCTTAGCCAAGGTCACCTCGCAGGTTATAAGGAACTTCATCTGGGGAGAGATCATTTGTAGACATGGGTTGCCCCAAGCAATAGTGACCGATAACGGCCCCCAGTTTGCCAGCGAGGAGTTCATCAGCTTCTGCGCTCAACTGGGAATAGATCTCCGGTTTGCCTCCGTCCATCACCCTCGAAGTAACGGCCAAGTGGAAGCAGCAAACAAAATCATTGTAAATCTACTAAAGAAGAAGGTGGAAAACTTGAAGGGAAATTGGGTGGAACAGCTCCCATCGGTCCTGTGGGCACTACGAATGACTCCGAACACGGCCACTGGTGAGACCCCCTTCTAGCTCTCTCATGGGTGTGAAGCCGTCCTACCGGTGGAGTTTGAGGTCCGGTCCCCGCGAGTCGCAGCCGCGGGCGAAGGTGACGAGGCTTGGAGGGTGGAAAATGAAGAGGGGCAGCGCCTCTCGTTAGATATGATGGAGGAACTGCGAGACGTGGCGGCTATCAGGCAAGAAGAAGTCAAGCGACGGATGGCCAAGCATTTTGACAAGCACGTCAGGGTCAAGCAGTTCGCGGAAGGGGATCTGGTGCTGAGAAAGGTCGACGCGGCAGGAAGATCGGCTCCCGTGGGTAAGCTCCACCCGAACTGGGAAGGTCCATACATAGTGAAGGAAGTCCTCGGAACAGGGGGATACTACCTCCAGGACGTGGAGGGAAGAGCCCTAAGCCACACTTGGAGTGGTGATGATCTGAAGCGCTTCTACCCCTGAGGGGGGAAGGATGTAACCATGTATCTAAAGATTAAACTTGTTATATTATACCAATTGATTCTCCTTTAGCTAGTGCCGAATTTTTCATGGCATAATATAGTTGAATGTTTTGTGATACCCCGAGCTCGGCTCGGCCCCAGGTAGACCCGCTGCGCAGGCTCTCATCTAGCTGGCAGGTCCGAAGGCTCGCCTGTGGGGGATAGGTTTGGTTGGTTTGAGATCTTCATCGGCACCCCGAGCTCGGCTCGGCCCCAGGTAGACCCGCTGCGCAGGCTCTCATCTAGCTGGCAGGTCCGAAGGCTCGCCTGTGGGGGATAGGTTTGGTTGGTTTGAGATCTTCATCGGCACCCCGAGCTCGGCTCGGCCCCAGGTAGACCCGCTGCGCAGGCTCTCATCTAGCTGGCAGGTCCGAAGGCTCGCCTGTGGGGGATAGGTTTGGTTGGTTTGAGATCTTCATCGGCACCCCGAGCTCGGCTCAGCCCCAGGTAGACCCGCTGCGCAGGCTCTCATCTAGCTGGCAGGTCCGAAGGCTCGCCTGTGGGGGATAGGTTTGGTTGGTTTGAGATCTTCATCGGTACCCCGAGCTCGGCTCGGCCCCAGGTAGACCCGCTGCGCAGGCTCTCATCTAGCTGGCAGGTCCGAAGGCTCGCCTGTGGGGGATAGGTTTGGTTGGTTTGAGATCTTCATCGGCACCCCGAGCTCGGCTCGGCCCCAGGTAGACCCGCTGCGCAGGCTCTCATCTAGCTGGCAGGTCCGAAGGCTCGCCTGTGGGGGATAGGTTTGGTTGGTTTGAGATCTTCATCGGCACCCCGAGCTCGGCTCGGCCCCAGGTAGACCCGCTGCGCAGGCTCTCATCTAGCTGGCAGGTCCGAAGGCTCGCCTGTGGGGGATAGGTTTGGTTGGTTTGAGATCTTCATCGGCACCCCGAGCTCGGCTCGGCCCCAGGTAGACCCGCTGCGCAGGCTCTCATCTAGCTGGCAGGTCCGAAGGCTCGCCTGTGGGGGATAGGTTTGTTGGTTTGAGATCTTCATCGGCACCCGAGCTTCCCGCTGCGCAGGCTCTCATCTAGCTGGCAGGTCCGAAGGCTCGCCTGTGGGGGATAGGTTTGGTTGGTTTGAGATCTTCATCGGCACCCCGAGCTCGGCTCGGCCCCAGGTAGACCCGCTGCGCAGGCTCTCATCTAGCTGGCAGGTCCGAAGGCTCGCCTGTGGGGGATAGGTTTGGTTGGTTTGAGATCTTCATCGGCACCCCGAGCTCGGCTCGGCCCCAGGTAGACCCGCTGCGCAGGCTCTCATCTAGCTGGCAGGTCCGAAGGCTCGCCTGTGGGGGATAGGTTTGGTTGGTTTGAGATCTTCATCGGCACCCCGAGCTCGGCTCGGCCCCAGGTAGACCCGCTGCGCAGGCTCTCATCTAGCTGGCAGGTCCGAAGGCTCGCCTGTGGGGGATAGGTTTGGTTGGTTTGAGATCTTCATCGGCACCCCGAGCTCGGCTCGGCCCCAGGTAGACCCGCTGCGCAGGCTCTCATCTAGCTGGCAGGTCCGAAGGCTCGCCTGTGGGGGATAGGTTTGGTTGGTTTGAGATCTTCATCGGCACCCCGAGCTCGGCTCGGCCCCAGGTAGACCCGCTGCGCAGGCTCTCATCTAGCTGGCAGGTCCGAAGGCTCGCCTGTGGGGGATAGGTTTGGTTGGTTTGAGATCTTCATCGGCACCCCGAGCTCGGCTCGGCCCCAGGTAGACCCGCTGCGCAGGCTCTCATCTAGCTGGCAGGTCCGAAGGCTCGCCTGTGGGGGATAGGTTTGGTTGGTTTGAGATCTTCATCGGCACCCCGAGCTCGGCTCGGCCCCAGGTAGACCCGCTGCGCAGGCTCTCATCTAGCTGGCAGGTCCGAAGGCTCGCCTGTGGGGGATAGGTTTGGTTGGTTTGAGATCTTCATCGGCACCCCGAGCTCGGCTCGGCCCCAGGTAGACCCGCTGCGCAGGCTCTCATCTAGCTGGCAGGTCCGAAGGCTCGCCTGTGGGGGATAGGTTTGGTTGGTTTGAGATCTTCATCGGCACCCCGAGCTCGGCTCGGCCCCAGGTAGACCCGCTGCGCAGGCTCTCATCTAGCTGGCAGGTCCGAAGGCTCGCCTGTGGGGGATAGGTTTGGTTGGTTTGAGATCTTCATCGGCACCCCGAGCTCGGCTCGGCCCCAGGTAGACCCGCTGCGTAGGCTCTCATCTAGCTGGCAGGTCCGAAGGCTCGCTTGTGGGGGATAGGTTTGGTTGGTTTGAGATCTTCATCGGCACCCCGAGCTCGGCTCGGCCCCAGGTAGACCCGCTGCGCAGGCTCTCATCTAGCTGGCAGGTCCGAAGGCTCGCCTGTGGGGGATAGGTTTGTTTGGTCTGAGATCTTCAACGGCACCCCGAGCTCGGCTCGGCCCCAGGTAGACCCGCTGCGCAGGCTCTCATCTAGCTGGCAGGTCCGAAGGCTCGCCTGTGGGGGGATAGGTTTGGTTGGTTTGAGATCTTCATCGGCACCCCGAGCCCGGCTCGGCCCCAGGTAGACCCGCTGCGCAGGCTTTCATCTAGCTGGCAGGTCCGAAGGCTCGCCTGTGGGGGATAGGTTTGGTCTGGTTGGCTTGGATAATGTAAGGCAGGAAGCACGTTGGGAATGCCAAATGAAAAGTGAAAATGAAGAGATAGATTTCGGCAGAGAAACATCTCGGCAGGAACAGGTCTCGGCAGAGATACATCTCGGCAGGAACAGGTCTCGGCAGAGATATATCTCGGCATGAACAGGTCTCGGCAGAGATAGATCGCGGCAGGAGAATCCTCATCAAAGGGGATCCCAAGGTGGGGAGGCTTTCGCCAAAAAGGTTCCTCTCAGATTTCTTGAACAAATAGGCGAGATCGTTATACGATGGGCTAGTAGGGACTCGCGCAGTCTAGAGGGGACGGTCCCGTCCTAAGGATTCGAGAGTCACGCTTCCGGCTGGCCGGTTACCGCGGGTTCTCGCTGATTCATCGCTACGAATTTCCTAAGAAGGCCAAGGGCCTTGGCGGAAGCCTACTCCAAAAGCATTCGACTACGACAACCACATCAAACACATTCGCAAATAACAAAAAATGTTCGCAAGAAAAAACATTTGCATTAACAAATACTGTATACAGGTACAAAGTGATAGCGTCTCGCGCTTTTACATAAAAGTGGAGAACAAAAGCAAGAAGAGGACCCTCAAGGGGACAAGCTGTATCCTTCTGAAGTCTCGCTGGAGCTTCCGCCGGGAGCTCCCCCCGGAGGTCTCGCCATCCGCCGCGGGGGACTTTGGGATATCCGAGAGAGGGGTATTGGGGGCGCCAGGGGGCTTTGGGATGGGCTTGAAGAGCCATGGGACAAGTTGTGGAGCGGTAATGTCTTTGCCCTTTTCGTCCCAACAGTTGATGTCGCGCAGCGTCTCCAGCGTCAGCCTTACGGTGGCTTGCGCGTTCCCCTGAAGGAGCTTGTCGATGTCATAAGCCGAGTAATACTGGCTCTTCAATCTCTCGTCCAGCGGAGGGGGTGCACTCGCCTCGAGGCGCGCGATCTGCTCTCGCAGGAGAACGTTGTCATATCGGGCCTGAGACAGCTCCTCGCGAAGCGCGGCTTGAGCGGAATCCTGAACAACGGGAGGTTAGTATAAGAAAAAGGTTAGGATTGCGAGAACAACTGATTATGAAAAGTCTCGCTTACCCCTTCCGCTTGGCGCGAGGATAGTAGTTGCTGGGTCTCGGCCAGCTCCTTGGCCAGCGAGGCCGCCTGGGCCACCGCATCCTCCCTGGCCTTGAACATATCTTGGAAGTTGCGGTCTATCGTAATGCTCCGCCGGGCACACATGTGCGCAAGCTCCAGCCCACGCATTAAAGCGCGAGTGGAGTCATATGCCAACAGCCGGGTCGACATCTTGTCGAAGACGCTAGCGCCCTCCCGGCTGTAGAGGCCATATCCTAAGGCGAAAGCTTCGCCGGTGACCTCGTCTCGCTCCGCCCAGCTCGGCAAGAGGGACGAGACCGTGACCTTGTTGGCGTCAGGGTCCCATTGCAGTAGCGGCTTGTTCTCCGCGTCCAGGCACCTCACGCCGAGGCCAAAGTTACGATGACCCCGCGGCACCTCTTCAGACGGGGGTTGGCCGGAGGTCCCGGCGGCGGCACCCTCGCTCTCGGCGGCGCCAGGGGTCCGAGGGTTCTCGGCAGGAGTCCCCAGGCCGCCCCTGGTGGCCGCAACCCTGCTTGCTGCCTCCAAGACCTCCTCGAAGGAGCGGCCGGGGGGGAGAGGTTGGACGGGCTGGACAACCACAGCCTTGCCCTTCTCGGTATCTGTGGTCTTGGGCCTCTTGATTGTCTGGGGAGCGGAAGCACCCGGCTTTCGCTTCACAACACCGCTCGAGGGGGGAAGGCCCGACTCCTTTCGGCAGGCTTGCGCGGCGGCTTTCGCAAGAGCCAGCGGGTCCTTCGGAAGCTGACTCCCTCCGGCGCGAGCCTCGTCGAAAGGCTGGCGGAGAGGGATCTCGCGCTCTCCTGCAAAAAACAGCATTGATAAGTTCTAATCTCGGAAAAGGCAAGAAATAGACAAATGAAGGCGAGACCCTGTTGAAGTTGGAGACCGGGCGGTCTGTCTTGGCGGGTTGGAGACCGCGCGGTCTGGCGGTTTGACTCGGCGACTTGTAAACCGGGCGGTCTAGCAATCTTCACAGGCGACCTCTCTGCATCTCTTATTGTAAGCCGTGCGGTTAGTCCTTCTGTCTAACCGCGCGGCCTGTGCAGTTTACTTTGTACAGTCCGCTTAGCTTGTAAATTTTAGTCACACATCTCTTATTTGTATTCTCTCTTCTCTCCTCCATTCTATATAAGAGAGGGCATACCTTTGTAATAGTTATCTTTTTTTTGATAATAAAATTTCAGTTATTCAAAAGTTTATTCGGCTTGTTCTCTACTTTTCGCTTCTTTTCTCTACTTTCTAACATAGTATCAGAGGACACGGTCTTTTCCTCCTGATTCTGTGCGCTCTCTGTTGTTCGCGGCTTGTCTTCCGCGTTCTGCGGCTTGTTCGCGGCTTGCCTTCTCCTCTGTCCGCGCGGCTTGTTTCTATCCGCGCGGCTTGTTTCTGTCCGCTGCCTGTTTGCGCGGCTTGCTCTTCTTGTTTCTCTTCTCCCCCTGCTCTTTGTCGCAGCGACCTGTTTCCGTGTCGCCGCGCTCCTTGCTCTTTCCTGCCGCTCCGACTTCCTAGTCGCTGCGGTCTGTCTCTGTCCGCGTGTGTTGTCTCTGCACTCGCGTTTGCTGCTGTGATCTGCCTGACCGTGCGGGTTGTCCCTTTCTTACCCGCATCTTGGTCGCGGTCACCTGCTCTTCTCCTCTCTTCTGTTCGCTCGGCCCTTTGCTGTCCGCGCGACTTCTTCCCCGCTGTGCCTTGATCTGAATCCTAGCCGCTCGTGTTCACGCGGCTTCTTCCCTTTTGTTCCCGCCGCGGTTTCACGCGGCTTCTTCCTTGTTTGAGCGGCCTCTCCGCCTCTTCGCTCTTAGTCGCTTCTCTTGTTAGTCGCCGCGACCTCCTGGTTTAGTCGCGCGGCTTGTGCTCTGCACCTTGGTCGTAGCCCTTCGTGCCGCTGGTGTGCTGTCACCGAGACCGCTGCAGTTTCTTCTTCCTCCCTTCATGGCTTTCGCCTCGGTTGTCACGTCTTCTGGTCGTGCACACGTTGTTACTCAGGGCAAATGGCTGATCGACACTGGTGCTACGAATCATATGACCGGCCATCTCCCGTGTTTCTCTCTCCTAGAAAAACATGCTCGCTTGCCCCAGTTACTCTCGCTGACGGCTCTTCATCATCAGTTCATGGCACAGGGATAGTTCATGTCACCCCGTCTCTTCACTTGGCGGATACTCTATATGTGCCCCAGTTCCCGTGCAACTTATTATCTGTTACATCTCTTTGCAAGCAATTACAGTGTTCCGTCACATTTACTTCTACTTCTTGCTCTTTTCAGGATCCGAACTCCCAACGGACGATTGCTACTGGGACTGAGAGTGGCGGCTTATACTTCCTAGACAACATTTCTGCTTTTTCCACCTTCTCCTCCACCTCCACAGATCTTCTCCAATGGCATCTCCGCCTTGGTCATGCTCCTCCCCGTCTTCTTCGTCAACTTCTGCCCCACCTTCCTCCTCAAAGTCCTCCGCTCAACTGTGAGGCCTGTCAGCTTGGCAAGCATCACCGCTCCTCCTTCCCTCCAAAGCACGTTCGTAGCTCTACCCGTCCGTTTGATCTTATCCACTCCGACATCTGGGGTCCTTCTCCTACTCTTACCATTGGTCGGGGTAGTTCCTATTTTGTCACGTTCATTGATGATTTCTCTCGCTGTACGTGGGTGTATCTGTTAAAAGATCGCTCCGAATTATTCTCTGTATGGACATCCTTCTATCTCATGATCAAAACTCAGTTTGATGTTTCTATCAAGGTTTTTCGGTCTGATAATGCCGCAGAATATCTCAGTCGTGACTTCTCTACATTCTGCATGCAAAATGAGATTCTTCATCAAACTAGTTGTGTCTATTCTTCACAACAAAATGGTGTAGCCGAACGCAAAAACCGACACCTGCTCGATGTCGCTCGCACCTTGATGACCCAGATGCATGTTCTTCGCTCCTATTGGGGCTATGCTGTTCTCCTTGCCTGCTACCTCATCAATCGCATTCCCTCCACGGTTCTCCATGACCAAACCCCGTTCTCCATTTTGTATCCGGGCAAGGAGCCGTTTCATCTCCCTCTCCAAATCTTTGGATGCACTGCCTTTGTGCATGCCCCTTCTGCCACCCGTGATAAGCTCTCCCCTCGCTCCACCAAATGTGTCTTTCTGGGGTATTCCACCACTCAGAAAGGCTACTGTTGCTTTGATCCCGTCCTTCGTAAGCAGTTCGTCTCTGCTGACGTCACCTTCTTCGAGAATACCTCCTACTTCTCGGATGCCTCTTCTCCTCTTCTCCCAGCTTCTGATTCTCCTGCCGTTCCCTTCGTTCCCTCGTCTCCTCCTACACTCTCCACCACTACACCGTCTCCACCCCCTCCTCTTCCTCCACCTCTCTCTCTCCCTTCCCCACCACCCTCTCCCTCCTCTCCGCTGCCGTCGCTCTCTTCTCCCGGGCCAGCTTTCTCTACCACGGATGCTCCGGATGCCGCGGGCCCGGCTGACCTGGATCTTCCTATAGCTCTTCGCAAAGGGGTGCGGACGTGCACCTTACACCCCCTTGCTGCTGTTGTTTCCTATGATCGTCTTACTCCTTCTCGCAGGGCCTTTGCACTGGCTATCTCTGCCACTGCCACACCCCGCTCCTATCAGGAGGCCCTTGCTATTCCTCACTGGAAGATGGCCATGGATGAGGAAATGGCGACCCTCACTGAGCGGGGTACCTGGACTCTTGTTCCTCCTCCCTTTGGCACTGATGTTGTTGGCTGTCGCTGGGTCTTTGTGGTCAAATTTAGCCCAGACGGCACTGTGGATCGGTATAAGGCTCGCCTTGTGGCTAAGGGCTTTACTCAGACCTATGGAGTTGATTACTTTGACACCTTCTCCCCTGTGGCTCGTCTCAGCACAATCCGGGTTCTTATCTCTGTGGCCGTCAATCGGGATTGGCCAATTTCTCAGCTGGACGTCAAGAATGCCTTCCTTTATGGTGATCTTCACGAGGCCGTTTACATGGAGCAACCTCCTGGGTATGTTGCTCCGGGGGAGACACGAGTATGCCGGCTGCAGAAGGCAATTTATGGCCTCAAGCAGAGTCCTCGAGCTTGGTTTGACAAGTTCAGCGGTATTGTGGCGGCTGTTGGTTTTGTGCGAAGCTCTGCTGATCACTCTCTTTTTATTCGCAAAACTCCTTCTGGGCTGGTTGTTCTTGTTGTATACGTCGATGATATTCTTCTCACTGGCAATGACCAGGAAGGGGTAGCCCTGACAAAGCTACATCTTCGCCAACATCTGATCACTAAAGATATGGGCTCTCCAAAGTACTTTCTGGGGATCGAACTCTCTCGGAAGCCCGACTCCTTAGTTCTCTCTCAGCGTAAGTATGCCCTTGATCTTTTAAAAGAGGCAGGATTGACTGGAGCTAAACCTGCCCGATGTCCCATGGCTATTGGGGAGGACAAAACCTGGACAGATGATTCGCCTCTTCTTTCAGATAGTTCGCGGTACAGGCGTCTGGTTGGTAAGCTCATATATCTCACAGTGACCAGACCCGACATTTCTTATGCTGTGGGCAAGGTGAGTCAATTCATGCAAGCGCCCAGGGATTGTCATCTTCAGTCCGCCTTGCGGATCTTGGAATATGTCAAAGCAGCGTCTGGGAAAGGATTACTGTTTCAGAAGAATGCTCATCTGAGGATTGAAGCCTACTCAGATGCAAGTTATGCTGATGACAAAGGGGATCGCAAGTCTACCTCAGGTTTTTGCACCTTTGTTGGGGGAAATCTGGTGAGCTGGAAGAGTAAAAAGCAGTCTGTTGTCTCCAGGTCCAGTGCAGAAGCTGAGTATCGCAGTATGGCGTCAACCACTTGTGAGTTGAAATGGTTGCGGGCTCTCATGCTAGATTTAGGAGAGGTGTACAACCATCCTCTACCTATGTTCTGTGATAACAAGGCCGCCATATACATCTCCAAAAATCCGGTATTCCATGAAAGAACAAAGCACATTGAGGTTGACTGTCATTTCATTCGTGAAGAGATTTTAAAAGAACAGATTTGCACTCCGTTTGTCACATCTGATAAAGAGCTAGCTGACATCTTCACCAAGCCAGTCTCCGCCTCGTTTCTGCATGTTTGCGACAAGCTGGGCATGATTGATATATATGCTCCAGCTTGAGGGGGAGTGTTGAAGTTGGAGACCGGGCGGTCTGTCTTGGCGGGTTGGAGACGCGCGGTCTGGCGGTTTGACTCGGCGACTTGTAAACCGGGCGGTCTAGCAATCTTCACAGGCGACCTCTCTGCATCTCTTTTTGTAAGCCGTGCGGTTAGTCCTTCTGTCTAACCGCGCGGCCTGTGCGGTTTACTTTGTACAGTCCGCTTAGCTTGTAAATTTTAGTCACACATCTCTTATTTATATTCTCTCTTCTCTCCTCCATTCTATATAAGGGAGGGCATACCTTTGTAATAGTTATCTTTTTTTGGATAATAAAATTTCAGTTATTCAAAAGTTTATTCGGCTTGTTCTCTACTTTTCGCTTCTTTTCTCTACTTTCTAACAGACCCTACCTTCTCCCGGAAGTACAGGGGGAAGAGAATCAACGTCTCGCCGGAGGTGGAGGACGTCGAAGTCCTTGGTTCCGAAGAACTCAAGGAGGGCGCCCTCGCGGGAGCCCAAGGACGGAGGCTTGTAGGCGGCATCCTCATATTGGATGGGGGCCAAGGGTACGTTCCCGAAGTCGCCGGAGACGTAGATGAACTTCTCGCCCCAATGATGATGCTTGTTGGCGAGACCGATCGTCTTCAGAAGCTGCCCGGAGAAGAACACCACGCCTCCTTTCGCGCGGAAGGTAAACAGCTTGCGGAAGATCGGCAGGCTGAACTCGATCCTCTCGGAACGCATGTAGCATATGAATGCCACGAGAATGGCAACTGAATTAGGATTCAGCTGCGCGGGAACCACCCCGTAGTATCGGAGAGCCTGTCGCATCTCAGGCCATAGCGGAAGGCGGAAGCCCACCTCGAAGTGTTCAATAGGGATGGCGAGCTCCCCCTCCCCTGCAGTGTTGACCTTGTCATGACTGCCCGGGGGCCGCGCGACGAAGCCAGCAGGAACGTGCTGGGCCTTGGTCAGGTTGAACTCCTCCAGAGTGAGAGTACAGGAGGGGAAGAGATGCTTTTGGAAGGCTTCCGCGCAGTTGGATCGTCCTTCACCACCACCCGGCATCGCAATAGGGTTTGAAGGCGAGATCTACGGAGAGAAGGCGAGAGCAAGAATGAGGCGAGAACGGAAGTGGAAGACAGAAAAGGGCGAGAGCTTTGCGAAGACCGCGAGAACAACAGCAAAGAGGAGAGAGACTGGAATCAGAGAAATGAATGTGGTAGGTGAGCCTCCTATTTATAGAAAATCGTGATAATGATGGCTGTTTTCAAAAAGGCGGCGGGGGTACAGCCGGCGCGTCCTAGGTCAGCGGCGCTTCGTTTTTCCCGCCCGAGTCTGACAGCGACTGATTAACTAAACAGCTGGCGCAAACTTGGCGAAACGTCATATGACCGGTAAGATAGGCGGAAGCAAGGTGGCTCTCGCCACCCCAAAGGCCGGGGAAGGTAACTCATACGCATACAAAAATGTTAAAGATAGAGCCATCGCTCTCGCTGAGCGGGAACGCGATAAAAAATAATAATATAACCAGCGAATAATGTGCGAGAACATTAGTTACAACTCCAAGCGAAAAAGAAAGGGTACATTAGAGAAGGGAAGGCCAGGGGAAGAGGAGGGGAGGTCTTGCGCTTCAGTACGGCTCCCAGCGCCATTTCCCTTGCTCCCAACGCCATTTGCCTCGGTCCCGCAATTTGGTCCGGGGGGGCGCCTGCGGGTTGAAGTAGGATGACAGAACGCTGCATCCTAGGTCACCCGGCGAGACAGGTCCGGATTCTCTCAATGCATCTCTCAGGTGAGGACCCGGCGGTAGCTCCCCCGGGCCGGTCCATCTCGCCTAGAAGGAAATCTCGCTCCAGGGATTCCAGCCTTTTCTCCACCGACTGGCGAAACTCTTTGGCCGCGAGGTCGCGGACTCGATCTCGCCGGATGAGCTTCGACAGTATGGCGGCGACCTTCTTCCCCGTCTTTTTGCGCTCCCGGCACCGGTCAGGATCTCCTCCATCTCGTCAGAGGAAGGGAAGGGAGAGCTCTCGCCATCCTCTCCGTCTCTTTCTTCTTCTTCTTCTTCTTCGTCTTCCTCCTCCACTTCAGCGCCAGGCCGCGAGTCCATGTCCCCTGTCAGAAGATTCCCCATTTTAGCGGAAACTAAAAGGTAGCAGCGATAAAACGGCCGTATACCTTCGGAGTGACGAGGCCCCCCGGTCGACGGCAGGCGAGAAGGCCCAGCCCCCCCCCCCCCCCCTCAGCTCCAAAGAGGAGGTGGATTGGCTTTCCTTTGCCGGGGGGGGGGGGGGGGGGTAAAACTTTGCGGATGGTGATCCCGGCCTGATCGAGAGCAGGGGAGCGGGTCTCCTCAACCGCTGGAGGGCTAGCGTCTAGCGGTGGCGCAGGGATCTCGGCATTTTTTCCTCTCGCCGGTAGGGAGGAGTCAGCCGCATGGGCAGGCTGATTCACAGTTCTCGCCCCACCATCCCGGGTGGCGAGATCTGGAGGTGCGAAAACTGGCGCTGCGAGGAATCAGGTCAGTATTTAAAAATACCAGGCGAAGCCAAGAAGGAAACCTTTACCGGCGGTGTTCGGGTCTGACGGAGGAGGCGCCTCGGGAACCTGTGGATGATCATCGTGATGGCTAGAGGGTGGATCCGAACGTTCTCGCGGGGACGCGGCAGCGTCAGGAACCGTCTCCTGCGAGAGGTATCAAGTTAGACAATTGAGCAACTGGTTGTTAATGGGTATATCAAGCTTACCTTCCGCGGCGAGGTGCCGTCCGCGCAACTAGGGGTCGGGGTGGGCGGGCTCCTGTTCTCGCGGGATAGGTCCCGCTGAACCACCTTCGCCTTCTTCTTCTTCTTCTTTTTTGGCAAAGAAGGCTCAGCAACTGACGGCTGTCTCGCTAGCCATGGGGCGACAAGGGCACTGTTAGCCCTAGCTCGCGCCTGCGCCGCGTTGATGCGGTCCTGCAGATCCTGCAGAAGAGGTTTATCGGCACGCTTAGAAGGCATAGCGAGAGAGGGAGAGAGCTCAGAAGGAGAATGACGGCTCGAGGAAAGTGTTATGACCGTCTATCGGCACTCATATTTATAGACACCGTACGGCCCACCGAAAGATTCCCTGATGTTGACATGTGCTCAGCGAATATTTTTGGGGTTGGACATGTCTTTTAGAGCGCGGTGCTAGCTCAAAAAGAGCGGGGATTGTGTACAACCCCATATTCGCTGAGCCAGATAAGGAGGCACAATGGTCATGGGAGGGTTAGCCAAAGTGGTCCCGCCCTAAGGAGGATCTCGCCCACAGAAGGCGGAAACGCTCTCGCCGGATGCTATGGAAGAGAAACCGTGGGCCGAGAGCGCCAAGCGCGGACTGCGCGGAAGCGCTCTCGCCCAAACCAAGCCTCAATCCCGAAGAGTTCTCGCATAAGCCAGGCGAGAACGGTCGCGCCACGCCCTGGGCCGAAAGGTCTCGGCACCAGCTCTCGCCGAGTGGGGCCCAGGGTCTTTGGAAGAATGTCCTAATTGCCCTCAGGAGAAATTACTTCAGTACCCTCAGAAAAACGGCGGGTTTTGGCTATTGGCAGACCAACCAGGGGCTTTTCAGTAAATTCAGGACAGCAAAATGTTATAAATAGACCCATACGGGCTCCTTAGAAAGCAAGCCATCATTGTCTCCGGAATTCTAGTGCTTTCTGAGGAGCTCCTAGCCCAGTTTTGGCTTTGGAGGGGAAGCTCTCAGAGATCTTCCGGGTGTGAGGTGGGACCTCCCTGCTGAGGCTTTTGGGTCAGTCTTAGGTCCTTAGAATCCAGTCAAGGGGTGAGACTTGAGAGAAGTAAGTTTTGGCTGCACCCCTTTTTCTTCGAACTTCAGTTGGGGTCAAATTTGGCTTCAACATCCTTCCCCCAAGTCTGGTGACTCTTCCAATCCACCGGTTCATCTACCACACTGTCTTCCATATATTTCATCACAAATATCTCGCAATAGTTGCCGGTGTCCTGAGTAGGAAGCCCTTCAACGACGCGTAGTGGCCATAGCGCTATGTCTTTAGGAAGCACATCAGTTGTGTCTTCTTGAAGGTAACTCATCTGCACATATGCAGTCAGGGTAATCAGATATTGAGTGTCAAGATAATCTGCACATATGAAATTATAATTTATTTGAATAATACAACTACGTACATGGTCCCGTAGGGGTGTCCTGTGCGTGAGATTCAACATTGAGTCATAGAAATCTTAGTTTTGTTTTTTAAGATTAGCAACCAACAGGACCCAATGGCTAGCAACATGACATGACATTACAATAACCTCAGTAGCTCCAACTGACTCATGGGTGATATGCTCGACCAATCTACGACTGATCTTGCCGCATGATTTAAAATACTGTATATAATAAGCAAAAAATAGTCAGTACTTAATAGTTAGTATTTTCATGATGTATCTTTCATTACCGCATGATTTGAAGATACGAACAAAAAATTGACCATGTTATTCACATCTTTCTCTTTGAGGCTATTTAGAACGTACGCAGATGCGTCCAAATGCGAGGAGCACACACATCCAGTCCCTAGGATATCAATCAGGTTTGATTGAGAAATAAAAATATTCCCTCTCAATAACAATCGAGTCCCTGAATATAGAACAAGGGGTAAAATTACACAATAATAACATTAAAGTAAACAAAAAAATTACGTAACGATTTGGATATCGGTCCATCACGAATGTGATCATCTCACTATCTTCGGGACAAAGTGCATCCCTACACGGGTATATTGGCCAGTATTCCTTGTCAGCCCTCTTCTTTTGTATCCCCTTTACTGGTGTACGTCTCACCTTGCTTAGCACTATTGCAGAATCATCTTCTGTGACGCTGACCTCCTTCTCCTTCACCTCTCCTTCCTTAACTTCCTTCCCATTCACCTCCTGATCCTTCACCCCCTCATCCTTCACCTCCTCCTCATTCACTTTCCACTCATTGGCAAGGTCTAACAGGGCCGCCAAACGATCAAATTTTTCTTGAATAAAGATCCTTAGTTGGCCGACTACTATATCAACATAACTTTTAAATCGATCCTCCTTACTCTTCTCTCTCTTCTCCTTCACTGCCCTCCTCTTCTTTTTTTCCTTACTCACTTCTTTCTCCTCCTTCACCTTTTTCCCTTCCTTCTCCTTCTTCTCTTTCTTTTCATTCTCTTCCTTCTCTTCCTTTTATTTCTTCCCTTTATTCTTTATCTCATTTATCTCCTCCTTCTCCCCTCTTAACCTCTTCTTATCCTTCTTCAGCCTATGTTGCTCCATTTTCTCCTCTTTCTCCCTCTTCTCCTTCTTCACACTTCTCCTCTTCTCCTATTCCTCAAAGCTTGATGAGTCTTCCCTGTTTCTCCTCCTAGCAAGTCTTGCTCCTTAACCGATATATAAACAAAAGACTTCCGAACCTGTATGCAAACAAGCACATCATGTTACATGTTCATGAAATAATTAATCCAACAAATAACGATGTACTACTTACAGCATTGGGCATTGATAACTGGGCTCGAAGTCTTGAACAATGCAAGACGCTAAAGGTAAGCTGGGAGGACTATCAGTGCAATCGGGGAGTGACCATTTCTCTGCATATCGATGCTACAGAGGTATGCTCCAAAAACATACCTACGACATGATATTAAATAACTACAAGCAATTAATAAAACAACAATGTTATGACAAGTACAAGTTGTACGTGCTCTTGCTTACCACTAAAATAACAGAGCACCCCTCAAGGTAGCCTAGATTTTTCATCTCCTCCCCAATAGCAATCTCTTTCATATAAGCAAAATGGGAGTGGAGAAAGGTGTGTAGGGCCTTCGGCCAGTTCACTGTTGCAAAATCCTCCAACCCTTTGAAGTCCAAAAGGAAGGTTGGCACTTTGAGTCCTTTCAAAGGGAAGAAGAAAGCTGCCAATACATATCTAATAAGTGCATTTATTCTCCTTGACTCTAGAGTTGGTGAACTATCCTCTACTGTGAGGTCAGCTAGCTCTTGCACCAACTCCTTATGCTTGAGGTTAGATAAGGGAATTCTATCGCATTAAAATTATTTTCCCCGGTTTGGAAGACACAATATGAGTGCAACATGATTCCCTGTAAATTTCACATAAAATTTACCAAGGAGAAAAACATTCCTTCTTGCAGAGTAAGATCTAATAATATAATATAACAGAGGAATATTTTGTTGAATAGTGACATGCTAAACAATTGTAGAATTCCTATCTCACGGAGAGTCTCTTTGGAGTCTTTGGAGAGTACATCCAACAAAGATTTGACATTCTCTTTGAATGTCTTAATAACACATCTGCCATATAAATAACTGGAACCTGCCATCTGCGAATGAGAAAGAAAAATAAAAGAAGCTCAAATAATATTAGAACTGGAAACAATACAACATTACAATTTGAATCTAATTAGAATCAAATTGGAATGTAACTTGAATAAAAACAAGAGCAGTTGGAATTAAAAACCTAATACCTGCAACTATAAGCGCAAGTGAAATGTAGCTACAATTGGAATTAAACTGAAAGATAACTACAGAGCAACTACAATTATGGTGGACACCACAAAAGAACTACAATTGGAATGGAACTGAGAATCAATATTTTATACCTTGAAGGAGTAGCAATGACAACCTCCGGTAATGAATGTGCTCCAGATGAAACTGGAAATCCGCTGGATCTGAATACCGATTTTTCCGGTAATGGCGGAAATGAAATAGGAAGCACTGATTTTTCCGCCCGAATCAACGTGCTGGGGCGAGTATGGTGGAGTTCCGGAGTAGAAACAGAGACCTCCAGTTGCTTCCGCCGCGAAGGGGGGAGGGGGAGACCTCCGGTTGCTGGATTTCTGACGTAACCCTAGGAATGCACAGCGAGAGACGAGAAAGGGGGAGAAAAAATCAAAATAAAATTTTTGGGAGTTGGGGGGAAGAAAGGTGGACCCAATGAGTTAAGAACTATTTATTTGAGCACAGAAGTATGATACAAACTTGTACCTAAAAATTTTCCTAAAGTAGTGGGTAGTGGGCAGGCCTGCTTCCGAGTTCCCAAAGCGCGTTCCATCATTGCTTCCTCCACCGTTGCCCTCCTCTGCCCATCCTCTCGTTAGTCCATCGAATGGCATGGCCTCACCTGCGTCTTCCTCCTCTTTGAAGCTCATCTCCATTCCGGCCATCCTCCTTTTCTCCGGCCTACTCTTTCTCCTCTTCCTCCTCCCCTCATTCTCCTCAGCGGATCGAATCCACCGCCGCCGGCTCCAGCCCTCCACTTCCGTCAATCCACCGCCGTCTTGCTCCGCCGTCCTCCGCCTCCCACCGGATGATCGCTGCGCCTTCTCGCGAGCCCACTGCGTTCCGTCCGGCGGCATCCTCAACTACTCCTCCCTCCACTTCTGCCTCCTCCACTCCTCTACACTCTTCTCCTTCCCCGCCCTCTCTCTCCTACTCATACTTCTCTTCTACCTCCTCGCCCGCACTGCATCTGACTGCTTTTCCCCCGCCGTTTCTCTCCTATCCTCTCGCCTCCGCCTATCTCCTTCAATGGCCGCCGTCACCCTGCTCGCCCTCGGCAACGGCGCCCCCGACCTCTTCGCCTCCATTGCTGCCCTCCACTCGGGCCAAGCCCGGACCGGCCTCGCGGCCGTAGTTTCTGCCGGCGCCTTCGTATCAGCCTTCGTCGTCGGTGCGGTGGCCGCCCTCTCCCCCGCTTCCCCCTTCCTACTAGAACCATCTTCCTTCATTCGCGACGTCTTTTTCTACCTCCTAGCCGCCTCCGCCATGTTCTACATTTACCTCAGCGCCGAGATCTTTCTCTGGCAGGCGGTGGGGTTGATCTCCTTCTATGTCTTCTTTGTCGGGCTTGTCTTCTGGATGGATTCCAGCATCGGCAGAAGAGAAAGGATGGACCACGAGATGATCAAGCTACCAGAGTGGGAATTGAAGGAGGCAACTTCAAATGCAGAAGCTGGCAAATCAAACGGATCTGGTTGGGGATTATGTGAACTACTTGGGAAGGTGAGTGTTGAATGCCATTACTAGGCACACTGAAAATGATTTTTTCTATTGCATTTTTGGATATTCCTCCTTCTTGAATAAAGCTATCCCTTAAGTTCTGCCAAATGGGTTATCAAACTATGTAGATATTGCATGCATTATATCTTCCCGGAGTTACTTCTATCAGAAATTGTTTTGAATCTATGATCTTCATGAATTCTCATATCTGAATAAAACATACTGCATCTAGTAATGTTCTTGCACAGGCTAAGGCTCCGTTTGGCACATCGTTTTTGCTCCGGTGAGTTTGGACAAAAACTCCACCACCATAAAATGTATGTTTGGCTTGACATGTATGTTTGGCTTGACATGTATGACCGGCATCAAGAAAAAAAGTAGTTTTGAACATAAAAGTGAACTTAGTTCTTTAGGCGAGGTCGTGTGTTCACGAACGACGGTTCATAACCACCGTGTTCACGGTTGCGACCGCTATGCCAAACAGAGCCTAAATTATAATGATGGGTCAAACATCTTAGAGTATGATTAAAAGTTCTTTTATTTTGGTAATAAATGGTTTGATAATTTATTATTCCTAACTTCTTATGTGTGGTTGAAAGATGTCACCTCATACCTGTGGAAAATATTATATGCATGAAAAAAACACTGGGGTTTTGAGTCCATGAGGAAGATGAGCACTCTCAGGGTCCGTTCGTTTGGCAGGAAATGACATGCATGCATTGGAATTGACCCAATTCCGTTTCCTGCATGAATTGGAATTCAAGTCAATTTCAATTCTGTTGATTGGCTGAATGCATGAATTCTATCACATGAATTGAAATTAGTATTCCGTTGTTCGGCTATATGTCAGAATTCAATGAACGGAATTGAAATTTTAGATTCAAATATTAAATTTGATAGAATTGACACACTCAGTACCTACACATACACATAAAAATACAAATCGACACACTACTTGTGTTAAACAAGGCAATGGGTTACTTATAGAATTGGACCTTCTTTAAGAAGCAAATTTGCAATCAATAACTTATTCAGAAACAGAAACACAGCGACAATAATCACATCATTTTTTTTATCTCCACATTTATTATAACATTAATACAAAGATATGGCAATTACATTAGATACAACCTGGTCCAGCTTAGATACAATCTTGTCAATGCTGAAACTTTAATCGTGGCTACTACTGAACCAGCCACGGGTGGTTACTTATGGAATAACAGGAATCTCATTCTAGTAAAAGAGTAGATTGAATCATACTCCAATTGAAGGAAGAGTTGTAGCAACCCTTGAAGGAAGTCCAAAGCCTTTTTTCTCCACAGAAGCCTTCTTACAACTATTCCAAATAACAGGAATCTCATTCTTTCTTAGCAGGGCATCATAAAAGTAGTCCTTTCAAAATGTTACAACAAATGTGATCTTATAATCATCCTCATTGTCACTACATTTATTCCAACTATTTGGGATTGATTTAATAAAGATAAAACAACCAAGCTAACTTTGTCGCGACATTCACTGAAAGAGGCAAGTAAGAAAGTGCAAAAAACACGCCCGGTGAAATAAAAAACAATGGCTTTGACGGCGGATGGGGAGAAATGGGGTCGGGGAAGAAATGACGTGCGAGAAGAAATGGTGTCCGGTAAGAAATTGCGTCCGGCTTGTGCCCTATGAATCGCGGGAAGCAGGAGGCTAAGCGTCGAACAAGAAGGAGATGGCGCCTCACGGGAAGGGATTAGGGTTGCCTGCTTGATACAGAAACCGACGCGCACAGAAACCCTAGAACTCGCGGGAAAAAAGGCTCGCGGGAAATTAATCAGATGCCCTCAAAATTGCAAAGTCTGATCTCGATAGGTCGGAATGGGGGGGGGAGCGTTTTCCTCTATATCATTTTTTATAGGAATTGAAATGAATTTCATTTCCTATGAAAATTTGGGGCCGCCGAACGGTGGAATTGGAATTGACAATTGATTTCCAATTCCAATACTCAAATTCCGCCTAAACGAGCGGACCCTTACTCTATTCTTGATTGTTTATAGGTAGCCTAATTGAAGAGATTGTGCAAACTTTTGTGCGACTAAATTAAATGTCCTCCATTCTCTCTACTCTACATTGAGATTCTTTTGCTTCTTTCTTACTGTGAGCAATTTGGTTGAAACTTTACTTTCTTGGTAACTGTAGCACAATACTCTTGCTATACATCATGCTTAAAACTTAAAACCAGTTGGTTGTTATAAATTTCCATCTTTTGCTATGGAAAAGTGCTCGGACAACTATTTTATTTAGAAGAATTAATACTAATATATGGTTTGATTGCTTTACTACGCGGTAATGAGTAAATCTACTAATAAAAGTGAAAGAAGAATGAAAGTGCTACCTTTTTACCCCCAATAAGTTGTCGTACAATCATGAAATGGATAACTCTTTAGTACATAGATTGTGATATGTTTAGTGGTAGTTCCAGATCTCTTTCTACGACCAGTAGCCTAATATTCATTCCAATGATTATTTTATTCATTTTCCGCAATGTTGCTGTAACAGAAATGTATAAGTAAACTCGCTATATTTTGATGGGGACTTTTGCTATTGAAAAACCTCTCATTCCCTCCAGAGATCTTATTATATCATTTCAGGATGGAGATGAGAAGCTCAACTTCGCTGGTGTTTCCAACGACTCCATTTTAATGTCATTATCAAACAGTTAAATTATATCTCAATTTTAAGCAATTCTGCAAACAAAATTTTATTGAACAATTTTCTCTATTTCTCGCCACTAGATTCTCTTTGCTCCATTTGCTAATTCAATTTTCCACCGCCTCATTTACCATCGCTACCGACTTCTCAATCAAACCCATACTGATATGTTCCAATACACATTTGTAGATATTGTTAGCTATCTTAATAGCGAGAGCTTAGCAAATTATTGTGTGACTTCTCCCAAACACCATTCCTTCAATCTCGGTCTAAGCATGTTTCATGAGATGATATTTATCTTTCTTTTGGAAAGTTAGTGCAAAACCATCAAGATCCAATATTAAATGGGAGAACTTTGTTTTCTCTCAATTATCATATGGCTCAATATTGCCAGAAGCTAATATCAGGCGAGGAAGAGAAAATGAAAAGGAAATCAATGAGTTTCAAAGAAAAGGATAACACTTATTGTCCCACCGAGTTAATGCATTTATTCACATCCATGAAAGAGAATTCTTCATTCATTCATGAAGATAGTTTAACAGTGGTTACACATCTGTAGATTAACCATAACATAGCTTTACAAATTCTAGGGTACTCGCCAAGGTAATCTAGAGCATTAAACCTATCTTTATCAAGAGCATTTGTTTTAATTGAAGAGAAGAAGACCTTGCTGGTTGTTTGGTGGTCAAGGCTTTAAGATGGGGATCCATCAGAGTTGGCTTGCCTCAAGGCAGGACCCACGTTCGTATCGGCGATCCAACTCCATGAATGCGTCCGGCTTGTCGTTTACCGATTTTTAGTATATTGCATCACCATGTTTTAGTTTATTTCATGTAATCGGGCCCACCGCATCTCCGACCAATCATAGCCATCGATGTCCTTGTGCCATAGTTTTATTTTATTATAAATAGAGAGTATGAGGGGCTGCTATAATACATTGCAGATTTTGGAGAAGTGTATGCACGGAATCCGGTGATCCCCTCACATTAACAACTCCGTGAGGCTCTAGTTGACGACTCTTAGTTGGTTTTTTGCATCTCTAAGGTATTCCCCTTCCATATCCTTCATCTCCTCCCTACCAAGCCCTAACTGATTCCTTTATCCCTCCCAAATAGTAGTTCCACTTTCCTGCAGCCACTCATCTTGCTGACACTTCCTAACCGACCCAACACCTCTACAAAATCCCCTCTTCCTATAGCAAACCCGCCGCCCAGCGCCTCCACACTCCACAGAACCCACTGCCTACCTGCATCCAATTACAACCTAGCACCTCCATAGACATGCTGCCTCCCTGCATCCAATTACAACCCAACACCCCCGCAAATTCCGTTGCCTCCCTGCCATAGAACAACCTGCCGCCCAACAGCCCTACAACCCGCGTTCCTCTCCCCCACTCGTACAACCGACCCTTCCTCAATCCTCCCCTCCTCTCAGATCCGCCCCCTTCTTCCCAGATTCAGCATCCACCTCTCAGATCTAGTCTACCAGTCTCTATACCTTAAGATTTAAGTCGTTGTCTCGACGTACTTTGCCAGATCTCCCCTCCCTCGACAGCCCCCATATTTTTGTGAGTATTTATTTGTTGTATGAATCTATGTTTTTTACATTGAAATATGGTATTGTGGTTTCATGTTTGTGTAGATAAATATCATTGTGGAATCTTGTTCTTGATATACTTGTGATCTGCATGTGGGAATCATTCGCCACGCGCTTTACTTTGGCCCACCCCGCGGAGGAAAGCCTTTGCTTGCTAGGCCAAAAAAATATTACTTGTCGTTTACTGATTTATAATTGTGTGGTTTTAATGTTTTTTGCTCGATTTTGATGATTGCCATCGTTTATTGCATGGTCGCTTCACATTTAGTGTTAAGATCATAAGGTAAACATTTCACCACCCAGTAGGATTGCATTGTAGTTTCGCACCACACACCCTAACCTACATCAATTGATATCAGAACCAATTTGAGCCACGCATATGCTCTGTATTGGTAGGGTTTTAGATCCCCAATGTCTGAATCACACATCACCGATGACCGAACAAGTAACTCAAATTTGGGCATGTCTCTAACCGAATTTCAACGACTTGTCATGGTCCATTTAGACACTATGAGTATCTATTTTCAGGACTTCCGTCATGACCTTGTAGAAATAAATAATCGGGTAGAAATCTAGAAAACCTTAGAGACGCACCGATACGGCAAGAGGACCCACTTGAGGGTGTTCCCGACATTCCTCATCATCCTGATCAGCGTCCGATGGGTGTCCAGCCTCTCCTTGCGTCATCATCTTGATATTCCCCGTCGGGATCCCACACCACATATGTGGCGGAACATGGAGCACACCCCAGAGCGCCGATAAGGACCTATAAATGTCAGGCATCCACCCCTCCGCAATGGGTCCCGTTTGTGTCCGCACAATCATAGATATCGTGTGCCACCGCACTGTCGTCGTGATCATGACCGTGATGACTATTATCATCCCGGTCATAAAGTGCGTAGTCCCCCATCCACTCGACACAATTATTCGCACGATGTGTACTATGGGCAAGGTTGTCAGGATCGAGATCCTAGATGAGATCATTTCGAGGTAGGATCAGATCAGATAATATGGTTGGATCGAGGATCGCTTTACAAAATCAGGATCGATTTATAAAATCTGGATCATAGGATCGTAAGATCATAGGATCGTAAGATCCTAGGATCCGGATCGTGATCCTGACAACCATGATTATGAGGATAATCCGGATCCACGCAAAGGTGGTTTTCCACAAGAGGATGACATCACCGAGCGCATTCGCATCACCGGATGACATCACCAGTATGATCTCACTAGTCGCATGGACCCGAAGGCTTTTTGTGATGGACTCCTCGACATGTACCAATATTTCGAGTGGCACGACATGAGCGACGAGCGATGCATCCGGTTTACCAAAATGAAATTACGCAGACAAACTAAAGTATTCTGGGCCAACATGGAGAGGTCTGCTGATAGGGAAGGTTTTTATCCCATCACCCAATAGAATGATATGAAGACTAAAATACAAGTATTTCCCTGCATTCTAGAGAAACCAGTTACTTGATCAGTTGTATGGCTTATGCCAGGGGACGCTTACTGTCACTGAGTATATTGTTTGCTTTGATGAGTTTGTTGTTAAGACTTAAGAGTGACATTTTGAAGGAGCCCATTGCCACCGTCTCTCGTTTTAAGGACGACCTTTGATCTGATATTCGTTGAGAGTTGATCCTACGTCGCCTCGAGAGTGTTGAGTAGATTTATCAACCCACTCTAAAGTATTAGTACTACCTTCACTCTTCAGGGCCAACTGGACAAGGCAAGGTCCCTATAAACCCAACGACTCGACATTTAGGAGGCCTGCCCCACCACAGGCTACAACTACAGTGCCCTCCCATGCCCCTGTGGACACGAAGGACAAGGTCGCCATCACCGAGCACCCCAAGCCGAGAGGCATCCTGTGTTCTACATGCTTAGGCAGGGGACACGTAGTGGCTCAGTGCCATACGCGGAATCTGTTTATTGAGGAGGGAGAGCCTGATCTTGAGGTCAAAGAGGAGATTGTTGAGCAGATTGCAATCACTATTGAGGAGGGTTGGGAGAGTGATGTTGAGGGATCATTGGAGATGGAAGTAGTTAGTCGTCTCCTACACACCCCTCGTGCGGATGAGGACTAGCGCCACTCCACTATCTTTTACAGGTATTTCTCTAGTGTTGGCGACCCTGCAAGTTAGCTATAGATACTGAGAGCTATGTGAATATTGTCTCCCAAAAGGGTCTAGAGCGTATGCAGGTGAAGGTCGGGCCTCACCCTCGCTCCAATCTTGTTATCTGGGTAGACAAGACCGCGATTCAGGTCACACATCAGTGTCTTGTTTTGATTAGTCCTTACCACTTTTGAGGATCGAGTGTGGTGTGACGTCATCCCAATGGACGTCTTGCTTGTATTGCTTGACAGACCTTGGCTATATGATCGTGATGCTACTTGTTTCGGCCAATCGAACACGTGTCTTTTATGATAAGGGTCAGAAAATCACGTTGTCCCCCACCCAGCCCAAGGAGAAATCCAAGGGTTGGATTGAGCCATCAGTTAGTACGAGCTCCTTGAGACCCCTATACATTTTGAGATGTAGCCACCATGGCCTCTGATTGTTGGTATTGTTTATGTTGTGGCGGCCACCACCATGGCCTCTGATTGACCTACTGTTGCACCTGACCACCACCCAAATGTTCGCTCCCTTTTGGATGAGTTTGTTGACATTATGTCTGATAGACTCTTCGACGAGTTACCGCCCATGCTGGATATTCAGCACGCCATTGATCTAGTCCCGGGAGCCTTGCTCCCAAACCTACCCCATTATCGTATGAACCCTGACGAGCACACTAAGCTCAAAAGTCAAGTTGATGTGCTCTTTCGTAAGCATTTCATTCGTGAGAGCTTGAGCTCATATGTGATCCCCGCCCTTCTTATTCCTAAGAAGGACGACAGCTGTCACATGTGTATTGATAGTTGAATGATCAATAAGATTATCGTGAAGTGGTGCTTCCCCATTCCCCGACTCAATGCTTTACTAGACATGATGGAGGGTGCTCAGAGCTTCTCTAAGTTTGATCTCCCCAGTGGGTACCACCGAATACGAGTTTGAGAAGGAGATGAGTGGAAGATTGCATTTAAGACCAAGGACGGTCTATACGAGTGGTTGGTCATGCCATTCGGGCTATTGAATGCCCCAAGTTCCTTCATGCGAGTTATGACACAGGTGTTGCAACCCTATATGAGCAAATTGCTAGTCGTATATTGATTTATAGTTTGACTCAGACTGATCACTTCTTGCACTTGAGACTTCTATTTGGTATCCTCCGTAAGAAGAAGTTATTCATAAACTTAAAGAAGTGTTCATTTCTATTTGAGTTGGGCCACTTTTTGGGATTTATCGTCTCCTCCACTGGAGTATTCGTTGATCCTGAAAAATCAAGTTCATCTGCAATTGGCTCATCCCTGGACTATTCATGAGCCCCGTAGTTTTCATGAATTTGTTACCTTTTATATTAGGTTTGTTTGAGGGTTTAGCATGATTATGACCCCTTTTACGAGTTGCTTCTGCAACGACCACTAGAGTGTTCGAAGAGATTAGGGACAATCTGACTACCACTCCTATTTTGAGACTCCCCTGTCTCAGCAGAGCATTTGAGGTCTCTTATGACGCTTCGGGTGTTGGTATTAGAGGTGTATTGTGTCAAGAGAGACACTCAGTTTCTTACTTTAATGAGAAACTAAAGGAAGCCAAACAAAAATACTTGAACTATGATTGAGAGTTTTATGTTATTGTTCAGTCTCTATTCTATTGGAGGCATGATCTCCTACCTCAGGAGTTTGTACTCTATTATGATCACCAAACATTACATTATTTAGACTCATAGAGGAAGTTAAATCATTGTCATGCCAAGTGGGTTGAGTGAGTACCTTTTGGATTTTCGTTATGTTTTTAAACACCGTGTCGGTGTTGTTGAAGCCAAATATGACCTCAACGGAAGTTCGAAGAAAAGGGGGCGCAGCCAAAACCTACTTCTCTCAAACCTCAACCCTCGACTGGATTCAAAGGAGCTAAGACTGACCCAAAGCCTCAGCAGGGAGGTCCCACCTCACACCCGGAAGATCTCTGAGAGCTTCCCCTCCAAAGCCAAAGCTGGGCTAGGAGCTCCTCAGAAAGCACTGGAAGTTGAGAGATAATGACATCTTGCCTTCTAAGGAGTCCTTATGGGTCTATTTATAGTACCTTGCTGACCTGAAATTACCGAAAAGCCCTTAGTTGGTCTGCCAATAGCTGAATCCCGCTGTTTTCCTGAGGGCACAGGGGTAAATTTACCTGAGGGCAATCTGGTCCCCCAACCCTAGGCTTTGGGCCCCACTTGGCGAGAGCTCTGAACCGAGAGCCTTTTACTGAGAGACGACGCGAACGGTCTCGCCTGCTTACAGGCGAGAGTCCCTTTAAGATTGGAACTTGGCGCTAGCGTAAGCGCTCCCGCGCTGGCCGCGCTTGACGATCTCAGCCCGTTGATCTCCATTCGACGACTTGACGCGAACGTTCCCGCCATCTTGGGCGAGACCTCCTTTCGGGCGGGAACGCCTTTGGCTAGCTCAACTGTGACCATTGCGCCTCCTGGTCTGACTCAGCGAATATGGGGTTGTACACTATCCCCGCTCTTTTTGAGCTAGCTCTGCGCTCGAAAAGACACGTCCAACCCAGAAATATTCGCTGAGCACGTGTCACCATCAGAGAATCTTTTGGAGGGCCGTACCGTGTCTATAAATACGTGTGCTGATAGACGGCCATAACACCTCCCTCGAGTTGTCATTCTCCGCCTGAGCTCTCGCCTCCTCTCGCGATGCCTTCCAAGCGCGCCGACAAACCGCTTCCGCAGGATCTGCAAGACCGCATCAACGCGACACAGGCGCGAGCCAAGGCTAACAACGCCCTGGTTGTCCCATGGCTAGCGAGACAGTCGTCGGCCGCTGAGCCTTCCCTGCTCAAGAAGAAAAAGAAGAGGGCGAAGGTGGTTCAGCGGGACCTGCCCCACGAGAACAGGAGCCCGCCCACCCCAACCCCAAGCCGCGCGGATGATCCCTTGCCGCGGAAGGTATGTTTGATCTGCCAATTATTGAAAACGCCAGCCGCTCAGTAGTTGACGCGATACCTCTCGCAGGAAACGGTTCCCGACGTTGCCACGTCCCTGCGCGAATCCTTGGATCCATCCTCTCGCCACCCCGTGGATCAACCACAGGTTTCGGAGGTGGCTCCTCCACCTGACCCGAGCACCGCAGGTAACTGTTCCCCTCTCGCCCTTAACTCAAATCTTTGAATGCTGAACTGTCTTCTCGCAGCGCCAGTTTTCGCACCGCCGGGTCTCGCCACCCGGGAGAGCGGAGCGAGGGCTGCGAATCAGCCTGCCCATGCGGTTGATTCCTCCCTACTGGCGGGAGGAAAAACTGCCGAATCTTCCGCGCCTCCGTTAGATGCCAGCCATCCTGCGGGAGAGGAGACCCCCTCCCCCGCTCCCGACCAAGCCGGGATTATCATTCGCAAAATTTACCCCCCCCGGAAAAGGAAAGCCGATCCACCTACTCTTTGGAGCTGAGGGGGGGGGGGGGGCTGGGCCTTCTCGCCTGCCGTCGACCGGGGGGCCTCGTCATGCTGCAAGTATGTGGAAATTTTATCACAGCAATCCTCTAGCTCTCGCTATAACAGGAATTCTTTTGCCAGGGGACATGGGCTCGCGGCCTGGAGCCGAGGTAGAGGAAGAAGAAGAAGAAGAAGAAGAAAGAGAGGGGGAGGATGGCGAGAGTTCCCCTTTCCCTTCATTTGACGAGATGGAGGAGATCCTGACCGGTGCCGGGAGCGCTAAAAGACGGGGGAAGAAGGTTGCCGCCGTCCTATCGAAGCTCATCCGGCGAGAACGGGTCCGCGACCTCGCGGCGAAAGAGTTTCGTCAATCAGTGGAAAAGAGGCTAGAGACTCTGGAGCGGGACTATCTTATCAGCGAGATGGACCGGCCGGGGGGGTCTACCGCCGGATCCTCACCCGAAAGGTGCATCGAGCGGATCCGGGATCTGTCTCGCCGGGTCAACCTAGGATGCACTGTTCTGTCGTCCTACTTCAACCCGCAGGCGCCACCCCGGACCAAGCTGCGGGAGCAAGGGAAATGGCGGTGGGAGCAAGGGAAATGGCGGTGGGAGCCTTATTGAATCGCGAGACCTCCCCTTCTCTTCCCCAGGCCTTCCCCTTCTCAGATGTACCCTTGTTTATTAATAACTCTGTTATTATTGCTTACTCTTTATCCAGTTCTCGCTCAGCGAGAGTAATAATTCTGCTCTTATCATTAATATTATTATTGTGTATATGTTATTATCCTGGGCTTTCGGTTGGCGAGAGCACCCTTGCTTCCGCTTATCTTGCTTGCCGCATGTCATTTCACAACGCTTGCGCTAATCATTCGGTCAATCAGTCACTATCGAACTTGGGCGGGAAAACGAAGCGCCGCTGACCTGGGACGTGCCGGCTGTACCCCTGCCGCCTTTTTGAAAACAGTCATCATGATCACGGTTTTCTATAAATAGGGAAGCTCACCTACCACATTCATTTCTCCGATCCCAATTTCTCTCCTCTTCTGTTGCTTTCGCGGTCTCTCCAAAGCTCTCGCTTGTCTCCGCCTTCTCCTTCCGTTCTCGTACGGTTCTTGCTCTCGCCTTCTTCTTGAAGCTCTCGCTGTCAAACTCTTCATTACGATGCCGGGCGGAGGTGAGGGACGATCCAACTGTGCGGAAGCTTTTCAGAAGCACCTTTTTCCATCCTGCACCCTCACCGTGGACGAGTTCAACCTAATCAAGACTCAATACGTTCCCGCCAGCTTCACCGCGCAGAACCCAGACAACCATGATAAGGTAAACACCGCGGGGGAGGGGGAGCTCGCCATCCCCATCGAGCACTTCGAGGTGGGCTTCCGCCTCCCGCTGTGGCCCGAGATGCGCCAGGCCCTCCGGTATTACGGGGTGGTTCCCGCGCAGCTGAATCCAAATTCGGTTGCAATTCTCGTGGCTTTTATATGCTACATGCGATCCGAGAGGATCGAGTTCAGCCTGCCAATTTTTCGCAAGCTGTTCACTTTCTGCGCCAATGGAGGGGTGGTCTTCTTCTCAGGACAACTGCTCAAGACGATCGGTCTCGCCAATAAGCACCATCACTGGGGCGAGAGGTTCATCTTTGTTTCCGACGACTTCGGGAACGTGCCTCTCGCTCCCATCCAATACGAGGATGCCGCCTACAAGCCCCCCTCCTTGGGCTCGCGCGAGAGCGCCCTCCTTGAGTTCTTTGGAATCAAGGACTTCGACGTCCTCTTTCTGCGGCGAGATGTTGATTCACTCCTCCCCGTGCTCCCAGGCGAAGGTAAGGTCTCGCCTTTATCTTGCTAATGCATGTCCTTTTCAAGGTTTGAACTTAGTATTGCCACTTTCGCAGGAGAGCGCGAGATCCCCTTACGCCAACCCTTTGACGAGGCTCGCGCTGGCGGGAGCCAACCTCCAAAAGACCCGCTGGCTCTCGCAAAGGCCGCTGCACAAGCTTGCCGGAAAGAGCAGGCCCCGCCTCCTTCAATTGGTGCCGGGAAGCGAAAGCCCGGCGCCCCTGCGCCTCAACCAATCAAGAGACCCAAGACAACTGATACCGAGAAGGGCAAGGCCGTTATGGTGCCGCCTTCCCAACCTCTGCCTGACCACCCTTGCCTCCAACGTCCTTCCTCCAGAGTGACTGCCACACTCGCCCGAGTGCACCTCCCCCAAGATCTTCGGGATCTCTTCTTCGGTCACACATCTAGCTAGGAGCCCTGAAAACATCTTACGATGCAGGCCCCCCTCCATCATTAGGTAGTGAGCTGCTTTGTGCCTGAAGCTTCTCCCGACCTTGGTCCCCTCAGGAAGTTCACCGGTGGTTGGGAAGGTCACAAATGGATCCACCCACGAGGGTTGCCGATCTACCACCATCAACTCTCCTTCCTCGATAGCCGGTCGAAATAGCTCCGTCAAGGTTCCTCCTCCCCGAGGTCCAAACTTAGCTAATCGGTCGGCAGCTATACTTTCTTCCCTTGGAACATGTTGAATTGAGAATGACCGGAACCCTCCGATGATCGCCCTTACCTTGGAGAGGTATTTGATGAGAGTAGGCTCCCGAGCTTCAAACTCTCGCCGGATTTGTGACGCTACTACCTTTGAATCAGTGAAAGCTTCCACATCCCGAATCTCCAGCTCTTTTGCCAAGCGAAGGCCGGCGATCACGGCCTCATACTCCGCTTGATTGTTGGTCACGGGGAAATGTAAAATGACCGCTTGCTCTATGGTTACCCCCTGAGGGCTTGTCAATACCACTCCTGCCCCGAGGGAGTGCTTTCCCGAGGCCCCATCAACCATCAACTTCCACGCTTCTCGAGGTTGCTGCTCTCCCTCATCGACTTCAACAATATAGTCTGCTAGGAAGTCCGCCACTGCCTGCGCCTTGATGGAGAGTGTTGGGACAAAAGAGATGTCGAACTTGCTTAGCTCAATAGACCACTTAGCAAGTCTCCCCGAGTGCTCCACTCCTTCGAAGATCTTGCGAAGAGGGTGGTCGGTCACCACCCTAATCGAATGTGCTTGAAAGTACGGCCGGAGTTTCCTTGCAGAGATGACCAAGGCGTAAGCGAGCTTTTCGAGGATGGGGTAGCGGAGCTCTGCTTTCCTCAATATCCGGCTGACGTAGTAGATGGGCAGCTGCTTCTTTCCTTCTTCCCTCACTAGGACGGAGCTCACCGCCTCCGCTCCTACTCCGAGGTACAAGGTCAGGTCCTCTCCTTCTTTTGGGCTCTGAAGCAGAGGAGCCTGAGAGAGTTGTCTTTTCAGCCCTTGGAAGGCCTATTCGCATTCGGTGGTCCATTCAAACCTTTGATTCCCTCGCAGTACCTTAAAGAATGAAGAACACTTGTCTCCCGCCCTGGAGAGGAACCTGCTCAGCCCCGCCAGTTTGCCTGTCAAGCGCTGGACCTCCTTGGCGTCGCGAGGTGATTCCAAATCCAGGATGACCTTTACCTTGTCCGGGTTGGGCTCCACCCCTGCCGGAGTCAGAAGATGCCCGAGGAACTTCCCGCGGCTGGCCCCGAAGACACACTTCAAGGGGTTCAGCCTCATCTTGAACCTCCTTAAGGTGGCGAATGTCTCTTCCAGATCCTGCAGGTGCGAATCCATGCACTTGTTTTTGATCATTAGGTCGTCGACGTAGACCTACAAGTTTCTCCCCCTCTGATCCCGGAAGACCCGATCCATCATGCGTTGGTAGGTAGCCCCCGCGTTCTTCAACCCAAAGGGCATCATTTTGTAACTGAAGCATCCTTCCCTTGTGATGAAGGAAACATCCTTGGTATCAGGAGGGTGCATCCGGATCTGGTGATAACCTGAAAAAGCATCTAAAAAGCTCATGACAAAAAAACCGACGGCTGAATCAACCAGCGCGTCGATCCGAGGCAGGGGGTAGCAATCCTTAGGGCATGATTTATTTAACAAAGAAAAGTCAATACACATTCTCCATTTACCACCTTCTTTTTTAACCATTACCACATTCGAGATCCAGCCCGGATACTGGATCTCCGAGATGAAGCCAGCATCCAGAAGCTTCCTGACCTCCTCACGAATGGGCTCCTCCAGCTTGGTGGCGATGACTCTCATCTTCTGGCGTATGGGGCGAGTGCGGGGGTCCAAGTTCAGGCGATGTCAGGCCACGTCTGCGTCGATGCCCGGCATGTCCGCCGTGCTCCAGGCGAAGATGTCGACGTTGCTTTGAATACAAGCCCACACTTGCTCCCGGGCCTCGGGACTCAAGCCCCCGCTGACCCGCACCCTTTGTACTCGCCCTGCGCTGGTGAAGACCTCCATCTCCACCACTTCTTCGGCCGGCTCCAGCCGCGACTGCTCCCAGCCGGCCCTTGCCTCTTCCTCCAGCTCCAGCTCTCCCCTTTCTGCCTCCTCCTCGATTCCCATCGCTTCTACTAGCCCCTCCTGCTGCTGCTCGACTCCCACGCCCCTCGGGGCCTCTCCCCCAACTCCTCCTGCCGCTTGTTCTCCTACTTCCATTGCCCCTTCCGGGCTCTCCTGCTCCTCGTCCCCCCGGACCACCTGCACATCTCCTTGCTGCTTCTCAGTCTCCTCTTCTCCGACTTCCTCTTCAGTTATCTCTCTTGCCTCCTCTAGGCTCATCTCTTCTTCCTCAACAACCTCCTCGAGTGCCGCCATCTCTATCTCCAACTCCTCTGCCTCTGCCATCCACGAAATGGTGTTGACTGCTGTAACGTAGCATTGTCTTGCCACCTTCGGGTCCCCTCTTACCCTGACCTGCACCCCCCCATTATTGAACTTGAGGCATTGATGGAACGAGTAGGGGACGCAGCGAAAGGCGCTGATGAGGGGGCGCCCAAAGATGGCATTATAGCTGCTTGGGGCGTCCACGATCACGAACCTGCAGTTCCGTGACACGCCCTCCAACTTCACGTGCAGCCCTACTCCCCCTTCCACTTCCTTCCTCTCTCAGGAGAACCCAAACAACGGTCCATCCGAGGCCAGGATCCTCTTCCCTTCTACCCTCATCTCATCGAAGGCCTTTTTGAAGACGACATTCACCGAGCTCCCGTTATCTACTAGTATCCTCGAGACCGTATAATTTTCCACCGCCTTCTGGATCACCAGGGCGTCACAGAATGAATCCTCATAGTCTGACATGTCCGCTGACGAGAAAGTGATTTTTTCTTCTGGTGGGGGAGCCTGGGAGGTAGAGGCGACCCCCCTTCGGTACATGGTTTGCAGGCTCCCCTTGCGGGTTGCCTCAATCCCCACTCCTCCGTGAATCACCCCGATTCCTCCCCGGGTCCCTACATCTACCCGATCTTCGCACCTATCTTCCACCTCGCCCTGTTGCATCTCTACTATCCTCACCGGTGGATCCTGCCTCCCTGCTCCTCTTGCTTCTCTTATCTGTAAGAACTCCGGGCAGGTGGCCGTGCGTGACCTTCCTCCTGGTGGAAGTCACAAAAAAGCAACGCCTCCCCGCCCCTTCTTCCCTCTCCTCTTCCTCTTCTCCCTCCTCCTCAAGCTCCTCTCCCCGCTCCTCTTCCTCTTCCCACTTCCATGGCCTCTTGCGGTGGTGGGGCACGACCCCCCGGCGCCTGCCTCCACGCCGGTTGATCGAACCTCCGAGGTTCCCGTAGATTATCTCTTCCCTGGTAGCCTCCTCCTTGGCCCTGGGGGCGACCCTCCTGGGGCCTCCAACCTAACCGGTTGTTCGGCTCCCGGGCCCCCCATCCCTGCTGCTGCCCAAACCTTCGGGGCTCTTCCCTTCTCCTTTCTTCCCTTTGCTCCCTCGGCTCCTTCTGTCTTCCTGCTGCTGGTTCCTTCACGTCGTCCTCCGCCAGCCTGGCCAACTTCCTGGCGAATGCTGGGTTTGCTCTCTCGAAGTCAATCTCCTTTGCCGCCCTCTCCATGAGTTCCTCAAAGGAGAGGGGAGGCACTCTCTTCAATTCCATGCTAAAGAATCCCGGTCTCAGCCCCAGGGTGAAGGCTAGCATCAGTGCGTACCCTGGGACCTCCTGGACCAGGAGGATCTCTTCCTGAAACCGGTCGACATAGTGACCCAGTGTCTCATCCGGCTTCTGCCTTACCGCAAACAGGCACTCCGCTTCCTTCTTCCGCTTCTTCGAGGTTGACAACCTCAACAGAAAACTTCTCCGCAGATCCTCAAAACAGTAGATTGATCTTGCTGGCAACTGGTGGAACCAGTCCCGAGCCTTCTCCTTCAACGTGATGGCAAATAGCCGGCACTTGAAGGCATCCGTCATCTGCCTTATCGATACGACGTCCTCAAACCACTGTACGTGCTGTACAGGGTCATCCTTCCCCGAGTAGTAGGACATGTCAGGCTCCCGGAACCCCTCCGGTACCGGAGCTGAGATGATGAGCTCGCTAAATGGGCTCTCGCCTCCTGCCTGGAGAGAGGGTACGTCCCGCGGCCTCGGCTGACTGGCCCGATCCGCGAGACCGTGCCCCGGGAAGAGCTCTCGCACTGCCGCTTCCTTCTCGCCCGGATCCGTCAGCGCCTCCTTGCCCGGGCGCTGGCTTTGGCCGGGGAAGAGTTCCCGCGCCGCCACATCTCTCTCGCCAGCCTCCGCCGGGACCTCCTTTCCCGGGCGCTGTCCTGGGGCGTTCTCGCCCAAGAGCGGGACCTATTCTATCGGGACCTGAGGGGTGGCCCACTCGCCCCTGGACGAGAAGGCCAAACTGATCGTCTGCAGGACCTCTCGCCTGAATTCATCCAGCATCCTCTTCGTCGCTTCCTCTCCCCGGGTGGGGGAGCCTCCAGAACCCGACCCTTCACCTTCACCTCCAGCCATGGGACAAGACGTGAGGCTTTCTTGTATCGGCTGCCTTCCACGCTCACCGCACCAGAACTGTTGAAGCCAAATATGACCTCAACGGAAGTTCGAAGAAAAGGAGGCGCAACCAAAACCTACTTCTCTCAAACCTCAACCCTCGACTGGATTCAAAGGACCTAAGACTGACCCAAAGCCTCAGCAAGGAGGTCCCACCTCACACCCGGAAGATCTCTGAGAGCTTCCCCTCCAAAGCCAAAGCTGGGCTAGGAGCTCCTCAGAAAGCACTGGAAGTTGAGAGATAATGACAGCTTGCCTTCTAAGGAGTCCTTATGAGTCTATTTATAGTACCTTGCTGACCTGAAATTACCGGAAAGCCCTTAGTTGGTCTGCCAATAGCCGAATCCCGCTGTTTTCCTGAGGGCACAGAGGTAAATTTACCTGAGGGCACAGGGGTAAATTTACCTGAGGGCAATCTGGTCCCCCAACCCTAGGCCTTGGGCCCCACTTGGCGAGAGCTCTGAACCGAGAGCCTTTTACTGAGAGACGGCGCGAACGGTCTCGCCTGCTTACAGGCGAGAGTCCCTTTAAGATTGGAACTTGGCGCTAGCGTAAGCGCTCCCGCGCTGGCCGCGCTTGACGATCTCGGCCCGTTGATCTCCATTCGACGACTTGATGCAAACGTTCCCGCCATCTTGGGCGAGACCTCCTTTCGGGCGGGAACGCCTTTGGCTAGCTCAACTGTGACCATTGCGCCTCCTGGTCTGACTCAGCGAATATGAGGTTGTACAGGTGTTGAGATCAAACATGCTGATGCGTTGAGCTGTCGAGTCTCATTATTGCAGATGATGAGAGCTCGAGTAGATGGATTTGAGAGAGTGATCACGAACTATTCTACTTATCCTGATTTTGGAAAGATATATGACGCTTTATCGAGGAACCCTCCGAACCCCATCGAGGGGTTCCAGATTATTGACAACTATCTATATTGGGGCTCCCGCCTATGCATATCCAGAACCTCCAGTCGTGATTACTTAGTTTGGGAGTTGCATGTGGGCGGTGCCACCAAACATTTTAGTAGGGACAAGCCGATAACTATTATGGAGGACCGTTTTTATTGGTCGAGTCTAAAGAATAATATGGCTTGTGTCGTCCGGCATTGCCAGATTTGTCAAACAATCAAGGGCACTAAGCAAAACACTGACTTATATACCCCACTACCTGTTCCACACTGCCCGTGGGATGATATTAGTCTGGACTTCGTGCTTAGGCTACCCCACACTCTGAGGAAGCAGGATTTCTTCTTTGTTGTCGTCGGTTGGTTTTTAAAGATGATCCATTTTATTGTTTGTAGCAAGACCGCTAACGCATCTCATGTCGCGTTATTATTTGTGAGAGGCTTCTTTAGATTACATGGTCTATCGAAGTTTATAGTGTTAGATAGGGACATGAGATTTATGAGCTATTTCAGGAAGACGCTATGGTGGAAGACGCTATGCGGAAGAATGGCACCGCCCTTAAGTTTTCATCAGCGTACCACCCTCAGAATGATGGGCAGACTAAGGTGTTAGATAGGAGTTTAGAAAATCTCTTTTGGTGTCTAGTTGGTTAGCACACATGTAGTTGGGACTCGGTACTACGCGGAGTTTGCATATAATAGTTTAGTCAATATGTCTACTTGGTTGTGTCTGTTCCATTTAGTGTTAGGTTATGAACTTAAGAAGCATATTGATTTTATCCTCGTCCCACTAGAGTCCTGCCCTAGCGACACAGTTGAGTCCTGCCCGAGCGACACAGTTGAGTCATTTGCACGCCATTTGCATGAGTTGCATGAGTCGATCTGACGAGAAATCATTACTAGTAATGAATGTTATAATTTATAAAACACATGCAGATGAAAATATGCAAGAGCATATATTTCTGGAAGGTGAACAGGTGTTGGTGAGAAACCGCGCTAGGAGGCTCGCTCAGGGGCTTGCCAATAAGTTCAGGGTTAAGTGAATGGGTTCCTACATAGTCGTGAGATGCATTGAGAAAAATGCATACGAGTTTGATATCCCTTCGAGCATGAGAATCTATCATGTATGTAATGTTAAAGATCTGACGTCATATTACGTGACTCACGATTATGTGGATCTGTATTGTGGAGACCCCCCTCGTGAGCGTACGCCACAACATTCCCCATCCCACACTCAGTCCACTCCCGAGTGTCGCCCTTTTGTGAGTTTGTCTGTTATGGTTTCACCATTCTCACCCTCGATCGAACCAAATTCATCTACACATGAGTTGAGTGTTGAGAGTCTTACTGAGATCGTATCACATGAGCACGTTCCCTCTTTGGATGGTCCTGTGTGCTGATATTTATACACTTACGTGGACAACCCTTCACCGACGACATGGATTGTTTCTGCAGTGCTTGATCGACTCGCTCCTAGACATCAACTTCAGTATGATTGTCTCCATTGATCGGAGATGAAGACCTTTCAGTCAGAGGAGTTGATAAGGATCCATCAGAGCTGGCTCGCCGCAAGACGGGACCCACGTTCGTGTACTCGCGTAAAAGGAGTTGATCGGATCTGCGATCCAGCTCCACGGATGCGTCCGGCTCATTGTTTATCTATTTCTTCATATATTGTATCGCTATTTTCAGTTTGTTTCATGTAATCGGGCCCACCGCATCTCCAACCAATCATAGTCCTCGATGTCGGGGTGCCTTAGTTTTGTTTTATTATAAATAAGAGTATGTGGGATGCTAAAAAGTATTACAGATTTTGGAAAATTGTATTCCCGAAATTCGGTGATCCCCTCGCAGTGACGACTCTATGAGGCCCTAGGTAATGACTTCTAGGTGGTTTTCTGCATCCCTAAGGTATCATATCCTTCATCTCCCCTCTCCCAAACCTTAACTGCCCCCCTCTATCCCTCCCAAACAGCAGTTCCACTTTCCTGCATCCTCCCATCTTGCAGCCACTTCCAAACTGCCCCAACACCTCTACAAAATCTCATCTTCCCTGCAACAAACCTGCCTCCCAGCACCTCCACAGAACCCGCCGACTCCCTGCATCCAAATGCAGCCCAGCACTTCCATAAAAGCCCGCCTCCCTGCCTTAGAACAACCCGCCACCCTACAGCCCATGTTCCCCTCCCGCACTCCTATAGCCGATCCTTTCCCAGCCCCTCTCCCCTCCTCTCAGATCCAGCCCCTTCCTCCCAGATCCAGCCCCCACCTCTCAAATCTAGCCTACCATCCCCTATACCTTCAAAATTCAGCCGCCGTCCCGACGTGACAAATCCCCTCCCTCGGCAACTCCCATATTTTGTGAGTATTTATTTCTTGTATGGATCTATGTTTTCTACTTTGAAGTATGGTATTGTGGTTTCATGTTTGTGTGGATGCATATCATCATGGAATTGTGTTCTAGATATGCTTGTGATATGCATGTGAGATTGTGAGAATCATTCGCCGCGCGCGGACCCTTCCCGCGGAGGAAAGCCTTAGCTTGCTAGCACAACAAAATATTACTTGCTGCTTACTGATTTATAATTGTGTGTGTTTAATGTTTATTGTTCGATTTTGATTATTATCGTCATTTCTTGCATGGTTGCATCACATTGTTAAGGTCGTAAGATAAATATTCCACTGCCCACTAGGACTGCGTTGTAGTCTCGCACTACACACCATATCCTATATCACTTTGTGATCCTTAGGAAAAAAAGTTACTGGTTTCAAAATAGGAAAGTGTGACTGTTATATAAATAAAGTTCCACCATCTTTAGCATTTGCCTTATCCCAACTTTTTGAGTCAACATGTACATACCATGTCAATAAAAGAGAATTAGCTTCTTTAAACCATTCTGATCAAGAAGTGTAAGGGTATGTGATGTAGGGGTAGGCTAGTGGTGCTCGGAAGCTAGGACTCTACGTGCACGTGTGAGGGAATATGCGAATGCGATGCTACATGCAATGAGCAGTCGAAAAACAATGACTAGTAACGTAAGCAATGAAAGTCAGCAGCACCACGCAGTTAATCGAAATAAAAAGCAATTAAATAACTTTGACAATTTGGCGACGGCTTCCTCCGCACGGAGGGCCTGAGCAAGCGGCCGCAACTAGTTCAACAATAAATATTAGTGTATAAAACAACTACCAAACTATGATCACAACACAAATATAGATAAACAACCAAGTGTCAATGTCAAGTACAAATATAATACTATGAAATACTCACGATGCAGTGGGCTGATCCGAGGCGATGGAGGATTTGACGAACCGGATGCAAAACGAGCGATCGGAAGTGGAATCAGAGGCGACGCGGCGATGGCGGTGGCTGCCTTCGGCGAAGAGTGGCGGTAACAGACGGTAAAACGGCGGATCCGGCCACAGATGAGTAGATCCAGGCCGGGGGTGAATAGATCCGATGATGTGGAGCGGATCCGAACAAAAATGGAAGGTTTGGGCGGAGGGGATTACGGATCGGAGTGTCGGTGTGTAGATCCGCTAATTTTAGGACGGATCCGGGCTACGAGAGTGGAGATACGTAAGGGGATGAGAGATCGGGGGGAGGTAGTGCAAGATCAATTAGATCTAGGATTTTCGGAGTGTTGGGGGGTGGATCAACGAGGGGAAGGAAAGGAGGGGGCGGGTAGGGCTAAAGAGGCCCTAGGGGGACTCGAATTTGGGAAAGGAGGGGGCTGGTATGTGCTGGGCCTGCAGCCAAGTCGGCGGACAGGGGTTACGAGGGGGGGGGGGGAATCAGAAACCTGCGGGTTTTCCTGTAGCAGAGGCGGAACAGGCTGTGAAGTCCTGTAGCACCCAGCGGCTGTGTGAACTCCTGGAGGGGTTCCGGAGGCTGGAACAAGATCTCGAGGGGTGGAAAAATGAAGGTGGGGGGAAGGGGATACCTTGGGGGGAAGCTTGGCGGCCTAGGAGTCGTCACCTAGGGTTCCACGGCGTCAGCACCGGGGAGGGATCGCTGGAATCCGGGAATAGATCACTCCAAATTCTGCAATACCCTGGAATCAGCCCCCTAGCATCCTATTTATAAGAAAACATAACTTAGGGCATCCCCATCAACGACTATGATTGGCCGGTGGGTTAGTCCTTGAAATACATCAAAATAAACTCAAAAAAATAAAGTAATATAGTGATTTGACTCGCGACGACGTCCCGAACGCAATCCCGGAGTCCGATCGGCGATCCGATCAAGTCTTCCTGCGCGAGTACATGTATGTGGGCCCCGCCTTGCGGCGAGTTCCTCCAAGTGCATCCGATGGCTCCCCATCAGTATGCTTGGTTTATAGGAATTGGAGAGGATGAAAAATGTCTTCTTTTACTTTATAATTTCCTACAAGGTGTTTGGTTGCAATGTAATTGATAGTTAATTGGATTTATCTAGAAAATGTCAACAAGTACATTTTTATTTAAAATCCTTTACCCAATCCTTGTGAAATGAAATGGAAAAAACAAAGCATTTTAGCATTGGCAAGGATTTGTTTTTGTCTCACTCAATTTCTTATTGTAGGAAAAGATTGGGAAAACCATTAAGCCCTAACACGGATTTCGGAGTGTTTATATAAGTCATTCACATGGTAATTGCTCAGGCTCAAAGAATATACAAACATATGTTCTAATCTGGAAGCCTTCAAGAGAAACCACCTCATATATAGCCTTAGCCATCCTCCTGTTTTCAGATTCAATAAAAGATTGTGACACCACCTTCCTTCTCTTGCTCTTTCATGGCACAAAGTTACATCATGCAACCAGATAGCTAAAGTGAAATATTCTAGTATTAAGGCGACCATTGTAATCATCTATATATCCATTCAAGACGTAGACACCACTCCTGTAAAATAGACATTCTCCAAGTGTTTCCTTCAATTATTGAAAAATCCACACAACTCCAATTGGGGAGGGAGTCTCAGGGCTAGCATGAGCCTATCTGCATTTTAGCAGAATACGTTAGATCTAGCAGTGCTAGGATTTCAGCAACTCTCCCTTCTTATCATCTAACTTGCAATCATCTGTTATTGTATTGGTCGAGGCTTGCAATTCATAATTTCATATGTGCAAACAAATTGAAGGTGTATTTGTGCTAATATAAAGTTAATACCTGTCATTCTTCAAGCCACCTCAGTTTCCAAGAAATACTTGAGAGATTCAAATCCTTGATGTAAAACTAATTTTGGAGGTCCGCCTAGAAACCAAAAAATACCTACAAAATCATTTCATGTAATAATGGAGTCCAAATAAGCAGCCAACATAATGCATCGAACATCAGTATGTCTCGCTAACACTTACGCTCTATTTGTTTGGGCGTTTCGCTGCTCCGTTTTGGACAAACGCCGCCGGAAGGAGAGTAAACAAATGAACCTCCGACGGCGTTTGCTCCGTTTCCACCCGCCCGCCTTGAGAAACACCCCAAAAAGCTCCGTTTGGAGCAGCGACCTCCCCCCTCCGGTTTGAACACTCCGTTTCCACCCGCCGGATCGACTCGCCACCGCCGAACCAAATGGAGCCTTAATATTCATATCCAGTTGATGTGCGTACTAGTCATGCATAACAGTAAGTGTGAACATCACACAAACTGATGTTTAGTTAGCTACAAGAGAGTTTTCCTCGTTGCCAATGTTACTACGCTCGAAGCATCTCGTGCGGTCGTCAAGTTTGGAACGACCTCCACGTTGCCCCAAGCGGGGGTATTTATATACGTAACCCTAAATCTCCGACGACGGGTTATTGGATTACCTAATGGATCCAAACCGAACCCAATAAGAACTCATTATTATTATATCAATATACCTCAACAATCTCCTCTTATATTGTATATAAATGGTACTACATAATATGTTACTTAAAACAAGAGTTAATAATGACAAAATATGAGTTTTCCAGAAACACAAACATGAGTTTTAGAATACAGATAAGTCTAAACTCAAACAAATAGTTCCAAACAAAACAGTAAATTAAAACTGAAGACTCAAACTAATAACTGATCTCTGGTCTACGCAAACAACAGATCATCGTCATCCTGGTTGAAATCAACTGTCTCTCCTTCATTCTCCATTTAATCTGCAAACAGTTACAATAAGAATGTCACGAGACAACTCTCTATGAATTCAAACATTTGCTATCAAAAGTAAAATGATTAGTTCTAGTAGTAAAAGAACGTAATACTCTAACTAGGAAAAAAGAATCACAAATCAGCATTTCTATCTAATTTATAAAAAAAATATAAAGTTGATTTCATAAAATCAAATCATGTTTTTTCGATTATTAAGATTATTATTAACTGTTTCACAATTGTGGTATACCATCAAATTTAGAATGTTACAACAAACTGTGACTATTATATCATCAAGTTTGAATTGATATAACTAATAATCATAATATCAGAACACATATCAACAACTTCAGTATTCCTTTTTGGAATAATACCCAAATCAGTTTTTGAATAAAAATAATTGAGTAAGTCATCAAATTTGAAATGACTGACAACTATTCATATGTGACTTTCATTAGATAGCATTTGAAATATTTCAGTGTACTAACTCTAGATGCTTGAATGTAAGCAGACTATAATTCTAAAATTTAAAACATAAGCAATATATTAAGTCATACTAAATGGACTTTAATCCCATCTCTCCTGATGTTTTAGTTGTTAGAACCTTATATAAGTCCTTGATAAGGACATCTGCTACATTATTTTTTGATCTCACGTCCAATATGAAGATTATTCCCAGACTAGTGAGATAGGTCAACCAGGCCTGTTTCATCTTTAGTTGTCTTCACTTTTCATTGAACAACGTATTTGTTATTGTTGGAAAAGCCCACTTAATATTAGGCCCATTTGTATAGCATTTATTGCTTTTCTCTCCTCTCTTTAGTCCCACATTGTGTATAGGACTTTTCTCTCTCTTTCTCTCATCTATATATATGTACTCATTCTTTGTATTTGTATCAAGTGGACATATATACAAGGTTGGCTTTCTCCATTTCTACATGGTATCAGAGCCAGGTTCCGATCTCCTGCGGACTCCCTCTTCTGTCCGCCCTGCGGCCTGCGATCTCTGCGGCCTCCCTTGTCCAGTCCGCACCTTCTAGTCGCTTCTCTCCTGCGGCCTCCCTTGTCCAGTCCGCTTCCTCTCCTCCCGTGGATCCACTTCTATTCCCCCCCTCTTCCTTCCTCCTCTGGCCCCCTCTTTATAGCCATCCTGTGGGGTCCACTGCTTCCCCTTGTCCGCTGCGGCCTCTTTCTGTCCGGCGCGACCTCGGCGACCTCAATCCTTCGGTTTTCTTCTGTCCGCTGCGAACTCTGTATTCGCCTCCTCTTCTTGGTCTCCTTCGTCCGCCGTTCGCGCAGCGTCCGCCAGCTCGCCAGTTCGCCGTCCGCTGCTCGCCCGTTCGCCAGTCGCCAGCTCGCCTCCTCTTCGTGGTCTTCTTCTGATAGCCAGCTCGCCAGCTCGCCAGTTGCCAGCTCGCCAGCTCGCCAGCTCGCCAGCTCGCCAGCTCGCCAGCTCGCCAGTTGCCAGCTCGCCAGCTCGCCAGTCGCCAGCTCGCCAGCTCGCCAGTTCATCGGTCTTCTTCTGATATCCAGCCCGCCAGCTCGCCAGTCCGCCGCGGTCTCCTCCAGCCCGCCAGCTCGCAAGTCAGCCCCGGCTTGTCTTCTCTTCTCAGCTCGCACCAGTCAGCCGCGGTCTGATCCAGCCCGCCGCGATCTGATCTAGCCCGCCAGCTCGCCAGTCCGCCGCGATCTCCTCCAGCTCGCCAGCTCGCCAGCTCGCCGCGGCCTCCTCCAGCTCGCCGCGGCCTCCTCCAGGTCGCCCCCATGTCTACGTCTGCCGATTCAGTCGGGACGGCTGTTCCTCCTCCTGAACGTCCGGCCTCTATCCAGGAAGTCCGTGACGAGCTCCGGATCACTACAATTTTGCTCACTGGCAAGAAGAACTTTGTGGAATGGGCACACTCGGTTCGCCGTGTCCTTCAGTCAAAGGGATTCCTTCATCACCTGACTCAGACCGTTATTGGTGCCCCTACTGAGGAATGGTTACGCAATGATGGGCGTGTGCAGACTTGGCTTCTCAACTCTCTTGATGGCGAATCTTATCGCCTGACCATGTATCATGAGACGGCCAAAGGCATGTGGGACGAGCTCCACACCCTCTACTCTGGCAAGGATAGTCTCCACCATCTATATGATATCATCACTGCTCTCCAGGCCCTTGACAGCAGTGGCGCAACCGACCTGACGTCCTTTGTTGCTCAGGCCCGGTCTCTGGTTGAGGCTTGGATCCACCATCAGCCTCCCACTCTAGATCTCGCTGCTCAACGTACCCAAAAGGAAGCTGTGGGTATCGCCATGATGATGGCCCGGGTACCACCTCATCTTCACAGTGTCCGGGCTCACATCCTCTCCTCTACTGTTACACCGTCCTTTTCCGATGTGTGCTCCATGCTTCTCAAAGTCTCCCCGCCTCCGGATGTTCCCGGACTTCCTTCTCCGGCCCTTGTTCAACAGACACCAGCTCCCTTATTGCCTCTTCCCCCTTCTGTCCGTGGTGGCCGCTCTGACTCTCGCGGCCGGGGTCGCGGTGGCCGGTCTAGGCCTAAATGCTCGTTCTGTGGTAAAGATGGCCATCTTGAGGCCACTTGCTATCGCAAACATGGCCGACCTCCTCGTCCACATGCCTCTGCTGCTACTACCGACTCTGCCTCCTCTCGTACTGAACTCGACGAGGTTCGTCTTCAGCTCCAGCATCTTCATGGCTTGCTCCGCCGTCCGCCTGCCTCGGTTGCCTCTGCTGCCTCTATCTCCAATGAAGGTATCGCCTGCCTATCCTCTGGCCCGCGCTGGATCCTTGACTCTGGTGCTACTCATCATATCACCTCCGTTAGGCCACCACAGTACTTGTCTTCCCCTCACCCGAAGTACATTACTGTCGCTAATGGGGCATCGGTTCCCGTCTCTGGATGTGCTGATATTTCTCTCACCTCTTCTCTCCTCCTGCGCTCGGCTCTACATGTTCCGGGCTCTCCTTTCAATTTACTCTCTGTTGGTCGTCTTACAACTGATTCTAATTACTCCGTGACATTTACTTCTTCTTCTTTTCTCATACAGGATCAGCAGACGCAGACTATCATTGGTAGAGGACGGCTGCAGAATGAGCTCTATCTTCTTGACGACTCTCCCACTGTCCTCGCATCTATCTCCTCTTCGGATTGACATCGCCGTCTGGGATATGCTCCTCTTCCAGTCCTCCGGAAGGCTCTTCCTGATGTTACTCTCCCTGCTTTTCGCTGCGACACATGTATTTTGGGCAAACAGCCCCGTTCATCTTTCCCCCCTCATTGTACTTGGAGCTCCGCTCCTTTTATTTTAGTACACTCCGATATATGGGGTCCGTACAAATTTACTAGTATTTCTGGCTATCGCTATTTTCTTACTTTTATTGATGATTACTCTCGCATGACGTGGTTATATCTCCTTCGGGATCGCTCTGAACTTCCCCGCGTATTCCGGGCTTTCATTCTTGAGACTCGCACTCAGTTCTCTGCGCATATTCGCACTATTCGTACTGACAATGCTCGGGAGTACACCAGCCATACTTTTGCCACTCTCTGCTCTGAGTTCGGCATTCTTCACCAAACATCATGTCCGTACACTCCACAACAGAATGGTGTTGCCGAGCGCAAGAATCGTCACCTTCTTGATGTCGCTCGCTCGCTTATGCTTCAAATGCAGGTACCCAAATCGTATTGGAACTACGCTCTCTCCACGGCTTGCTTTCTCATCAATCGCCTCCCGTCTTCCGTCCTCCAGTATGCTACTCCCTTCAGCCTCCTCTTTCCCACAACTCCGCCTTTTCCCATTCCGCCACGGGTGTTTGGGTGTACCTGCTACGTTCACCACCTCGGTCCCTCCACGGACAAATTGGACCCTCGTGCCACCAAGCATATCTTTGTCGGGTACTCGCGCACTCAGAAGGGTTATGTATGTTATTCGCCTACTACCCGCAAGGTTACTGTCTCGGCTGACGTAACTTTCCGTGAAGATCTTCCATTCTTCCCTGCGCCGGATATCACTCTGAGTCCAGCTCCCGTCGTTCGTCCTGTCATTCCTGCTCCTCACTCCTCATCCTCTCTCCCTTCCATACCTCTGGTCCGCCCACCACCACCGGTTATCCGGGTCTATTCTCGTCGCTCTCCTAATCCCGTGGCTCCTCTGCAGTCGGCTTCGCCCTCTGGTGCTCTGCTCCCTGCTGCTCCGGCTCTCGTCTCTACCGCTCATCCGATGACGAACTACGTCTCTCTCCATCGCCTCTCCCCCTCTCTTCTTCACTTTGCCACATCATTATCCTCTGTTTCGGTCCCTAACTCTTTGCAGGAGGCGCTTCACCATCCTGGCTGGCGGGCTGCCATGGACGAAGAAATGACGGCCCTCTGGGCCAACCAGACCTGGGTCTTGGTTCCCTTACCTCCCGGTCAGCACCCTGTTGGGTGTAAATCGGTGTTCGTCATCAAGCATGCTCCAGATGGCACTATTGCCCGACTGAAGGCCCGTCTTGTGGCCCGTGGCTTCACACAACAGGAGGGCCTCGACTATGAGGAAACCTTCTCTCCGGTGGCCAAGCTTAACACTGTCCGCGTTCTTCTCTCCGTCGCGGTGCACCGCCGCTGGCCCCTTCATCAGCTTGATATCAAGAACGCCTTTTTGAACGGCGACCTTCAGGAAACTGTCTACATGCGCCAACCGCCCGGGTTTGAGACCACGGGGGAGTCTCGGGTCTGTCTTCTCAAAAAGTCAATTTATGGTCTCAAACAGTCCCCACGGGCGTGGTTTGACAAGTTTAGCAAGGTGGTTCGGGACATGGGGTTCACTCGGAGCTCTGCAGATTTCTCCCTTTTTACCCGACACCGGGCCACTGGCACCATTCTTCTGTTGGTTTATGTTGACGACATCCTTCTCACTGGGGATGACTCAAAGGGGATTCAAGACGTCAAACAACACCTGAGCACTGTTTTTCAGACTAAAGACCTGGGGAAACTTCGCTACTTCCTTGGTCTCGAGATCGCCCGGCGGCCGGACGGGTTGGTACTCTCCCAACGAAAGTACTGTCTCGATCTTCTCAAAGATGCTGGTCAGTCTGGTTGCAAGCCAGCGTGTACCCCGATGGAGGCAAATCACAAATTATGCGCTCATGCTTCGGATGACGATTTGCTACTTCCGAACCCGGAATACTATCGACGCCTTGTGGGCAAGTTGATCTATCTAACAGTCACAAGGCCAGATATATCATTTGCAGTTGGGGTTGTCAGTCGGTTCATGCATGCCCCCCGGGCTTCTCATCTCCAAGCGGTTGAACGGATTCTTCGATACCTTAAGGGAGCTCCAGGTCAAGGGCTGGTTTACAAAACCTCCGACTCTGCTCCCGCATTGGTTGCTTATTCTGATGCCGACTATGCGAGTTCCCTGGACGATCGACGGTCAACTAGTGGGTTCTGTACTTATTTTGGTGGGCATCTTATTACTTGGAAGAGTAAGAAACAAGCTGTAGTAGCCCGTTCCTCTGCAGAGGCTGAATACAGATCGATGGTCTCAGTTGTCTCAGAACTCACATGGCTTGAAAGTCTCCTTACTGACCTGGGAGTAAAACTCCCCTCCTCTGCTGTTCTATTTTGTGATAGTCAAGCCGCCATACACATCACAAAGAATCCGGTCTTTCATGAGCGCACAAAACATATCGAGGTTGACTGTCACTTTGTTCGTGAGAAGGTTCAATTGAAGAAACTTGAATTAAAGCATGTTCCAGGAACTGATCAAGTTGCCGACATCCTCACAAAGGCCTTATCAAGCACTCTGTTCTACCAATGTTTGTCCAAGCTGGGTGCATATGACCTATACGCTCCAGCTTGCGGGGGAGTGTTGGAAAAGCCCACTTAATATTAGGCCCATTTGTATAGCATTTATTGCTTTTCTCTCCTCTCTTTAGTCCCACATTGTGTATAGGACTTTTCTCTCTCTTTCTCTCATCTATATATATGTACTCATTCTTTGTATTTGTATCAAGTGGACATATATACAAGGTTGGCTTTCTCCATTTCTACAGTTATAATGATATTTTTTGCTTGATTGTCACAAAAGATCGAATTAGAGTGTATTTTCAGACTCGTCATTGAAATGTCCATTATCAGATCTCTTATCCACCTTGCTTCTCCTTCTGCTGAAGCGAGAGCATAGAGTTTTGGTTGCATAGAGGATAGTGCAATGTACGTCTGCCTCTTTGACTTCAAAGCTACTGCTACTCCTACTAGTGTAAACACAAAACTAATAGTGGATCTACTATCAGCAATTTCTGAGTATCAGGAGCTATTAGAATGCCACTCAAACACAGAAGGATGTTCACTGTGTACTTTAAGGTAGCGTTTGGTTGAGCTTATTAGCTGTGGTGCGGTGGAAACGCAACGCACTTTTTTGAAAAAGCAGTGTTTGGCTCGGCTGATTTCCAAAATTCCGTTTTGTAGCTTCCGCGATTTTATATTATGACCCAGACGCGATATATTTCCCCGTTCCGCCGCAACAGCTCTTCACCTAGGCGGATGACAGCGGCCCTTCCCTTTCCCGATCCGATCGACGTCGTTCCTTGACGACGGCAGTAGCTGCGGCGTCCCCGCGCCGGCCACCCGATCTCCCGCCTCCCGCCTACCGATCTCCCTCCTCCCGCCTCCTGATCTCCCGCCTCCCGATCCAGACGCTCCTCCTCCTCCTCTCCTTCTTCGGTGTGAGCTTCACCGTAGCTCCGGTCCGGTTTGTGAGAGTTTCTTGCCTCACTCATCTCGACGGCCGTATGAAGCTTCAGAGCTGAGGTAAGAAGACAGAAGATGGAGGCACCCGAAATCGCCCAATTTGCTCGAAATTTCTCCGTGTTAATCAGGATTCAGGGTCCTGTAAGTTCTGCAAATCCCTTTAATTCCCCTTTCCCCCATGTTGTAAGAAGACAGAAGATGGAGGCCCATGTTTGCTGGTTCAACTGGATTATTTTCGTTTTTAGGATCGGAAGGGACTGAAGATGCGAAGAAATTCGTTTCATCTTCATCAGTAAGAACTAACCCACCTTTAATCTTTTTCAACGCACTAGCAATTGCTTTAATTTGTACAAATTCCTACAAATTGGAGCTGTTTTCTCATTTGTGAATCCGTGAAGGGGATGAATTAGACCGTAGCTTCAGAGCTTCAGAGCTGAGGTTGATTTTCATTTAGAAAATTATTCTTTTTACTAGTACCATTTCATGCATAATTACTCTTTTCATAATTATATGCAGCTAGCGTAGATGATATTTCTTACATAATTACGAGAAACAAGATGTCAAAACACAAATGTTCATTCACAATGGTGCTCGTGTGTTTATCTCTTTGTGTAAAAGGGTTACTTAAAATCTTATCAGGACAAGCGATATCATCTACTTTGTGTTGTTTATCTATTTTGTGTTATATTTGGAAAAAAAAAAATTTATTCAAAACTCCGTTTTGTATCCAAACAACTTTTTGAAAACTCCGTTTTGTAAACTCTGTTTCACCCAAACAGTTTTTTAACAAAACTCTGTTTTCCAGAATCAGCACTTTTTCTATCAGCAACAGTTCATCAGCAGCTTTCCATCAGCAACAGCCCAACCAAACAGAGCCTTAGTATCGCATTAGCCTTTCTAAGTCATCCCAGTGGTCTTTCTCATGGTTACTCGTAAATCTACTTAACATGCCGACCGGAAAGACTATGTTAGGTTTAGTGCAGATTGTAACATACATGAGACTTCCTATGAGTTTGGAATAATTCAACTGTCGAACAGGCGAACCTTCATTAGATTTTAGTCTATTGTTATAATCGCATGTAGTCTCAATCTTTTTGCTCTTACCGTAACCCAACTTTTCTACTAGATTTCTAATATAGTAACTCTGACTCAAAGTAATACCGTTTTCAGTGAAGTTCACTTTCATTCGTAGGATGGTTTTCACCACACTCAAGTCTGTCATGCTAAATTATCTCGTCAAAGTAACTGTCTCGTCTTTCACCTCAGACTGATCAGTACTCAAAATTAGCATGTCATCAACGTACAAGCATATAATTGTAATTTTATTTGAACTTGTTTTTAAGTACAAATATTTATCTGATAAGCTGAATTTAAAACTCATGACTTTAACACAAGTATCAAATTTCTCATGTCACAATTTAGGTGTTTGCTTCAATTCGTAGAGTGACTTAATCAACTTACAGATCTTATTTTCTAGATCTTCTATGACAAACCCTTCAGACTTGTGCATATAGATCTACTTAGTCAGATCTGCATTAAGAAATGCAGTCTTGACATCCATCTGATGAACGGTAAAATATTCAATAGATGCTAACGCGAGAAGAATCCTAATTGTCGCAATGTGACAAACATGTGAGTATATATCAAAATAGTTTATACCACTCACTTTAGTGAAACCTTTTGCAATTAGACGTGCTTTGTATTTGATAATACTCTCATTAGTATTTAGGTTATTTTTCAGGACCCACTTACTTCCAATGGTTCTAGCTTATTTGGGCAAGTCAACCAAGGTTCAAGTGTGGTTTTACAAGAGAGAATTCATCTAATCATCTATGTATTCTTTCCACAATAGAGAATCCCTAGATCATATCGCTTCCTTATAGATAGATGGATCAACTTCAACTTGGTAAGTCACAAAGTCTGCACCGAAGCTCTTAGACACTCGTTCTCTATTAGATAATCTTTTAGATGCTAAACCACTCGTGTCTATGACCTCAATGTCAGAGATTCTTAATTCCGGCTCAACAGTAGTCTCAGTACTAGTTGCTGACAGCCCTGAAAGCGACATGCTTTTATCTTTAAGAATTTATCCTCAATGAAAACTACATCTCTAAATTTTATTACAGTATTAGTTGAGAGATCTAGAAATCTATCTGCAGCACTACCTATCCACATTATAGATAGGCGCATGTGTTTGTCCTAAGTTCAATCTTAGCTCTCATAAAATCTGGTATCCTAACATAAACGATACAACCTCATGTCTTAAGATTATCAAATGTAGGAGGTCTTTTAAATTAAAACTCATAGGGTGTTTGTTTCAACTTTGCATGAGTAACCTTATTAAGAATGTGATTTGACGTGAGTATAACTTCATCCCAGTAGGCTATAAAAATACTAGTAGTCAACAACATATAATTCAACATTTATGTTAAAGTTTTATTTTTTTCTCTCCGCGATGTCGTTGGATTGTGGTGAGTATGAGGCAGTGGTTCCAGAGATTATGTTATTGCTGACAAGAAAATCTCGAAACTCCCCCGAGACATTCTCCTCCTCTATTTCTCCTTAGTCTTTTTATTTTCATGTCAAGTTGATTTTCACCCATATTTTTGGATATATGAAATTTTTCAAATGCTTCATTTTTGAATTTAAGAAAATAAATGTGACTGAATCTAGAGTAGTCGTCGATAAAAGTTATCAGATACTTCCAACCTTCTCTTGTGACAAACTTTTGTAGTTACATATGTTGGAATGTATTAACTTTAGCAATTGCGTGTTCCTAGAAATCCGACTAAAATGTGTTCTACTTATCTTTATCTGAACGCAAATTTCACATTTGTCAAACTTGATTGTTGTGTTTAGGGGAATATTATGAGTTATAGCTAGCAACAGTAGTTTTTTATAGTTCACGCGTCCTAGTCTTGCATGTAAAGTCTTAGGATCTATCATATTTGAACTAATTTGGTTTACTATTTCGTTTGATAGAGTCAATCTATACATTCCATTAACTACATAAGCACAACCAAAATAATGTGATTGAATCATTAAAGTTACTCTACCACCACTAATATTAAATGACATACCAATATCGCATAATATGTTAATTGAAACTAAATTAACAGCTAATATAGATATAAATTTAACATTTTTCAAAATTAGAGTTTTACCTGAGTAGAGCAACAAAATTGCATCTCTCACCTTCAGCATGTCAGCTACTCCATCATTAACAACAGTAATAGTCTCTTCTACTAGAGTGACATTCTCCAGAAGTGCAAAATTGTTGCAGACGTGATAAGTAGCACATGAATCTAGCCACCACTCAGTACTGATCTTCTCTTTTTCTATCATGACAACAAAGTTAGCAAGCGCAGTCTGATAAACCATATTTGCTTTGTTATTAGTCTTCAACGTGCTGGATTTACCCTTGTTGGGTTGCTTGCACTCGGAAGCACAGTGATCCCACTTATTGCAGTTGTAACACTTGCCTTTAAATTTCATAATTTTTCTGCTAGTGTCAGCAACTGCGGGTGCACTGGTGGTTGGTTTTGTCTTTCCAAGCATAGACTTCCGCTTAGGATGTGTAATCATGTTAGTAGCAGACTTCTGCTTACTAACCATCTCTATAGCGTGTTTAGTCCGGTTCTTGTCCTCAATGCAAATGAAACGTTTGAGATCTTTAAGACTAACCTGCATTTTCTTCCGATACATCTTCGTCTTAAAGGAATACCATGCCGATGGAAGCTTGAAAATGATGGCTCCTGCAACAAACTCATTTGGCAGAGGGATGTTCTCACTGTTCAGCTTGTCAACGAGACACTCAAATTTTGCAACATGAGAAAGTATCTCCATGTCTTCAGTGAAGGTGAAGGTCATGAACTTGTCCAGCAGGTGCGTCTTGAACATGTTTTCTTCCTCTCTGAACCGCTCCTCCAGTGCGTCCAAGATCTCATTTGCACTTTTCATCTAACTGTACGTCTCTGCCAGTCTATTTGAGAGACAATTGAGGAGATAATCACGACAAAAATCTTTGTCGTTGATCTTAGGGCTATAACGGTTCGGTTTGATTCGGTTTGTAAGCAAAACTGGAAACCGAACCATCCCTATATGGTTCCAAAAATTTGGAAGCATACCGAACTGCTCAAACATAGAAACCGAACCGAACCAAACTGAATGGTTTGGTTTGGTTTGGTTCGGTTTTGGTGGTTTAAATAATGTGATAAAAAATAAAGATTTATAGATAGAGATCAGAGATGGTGCATTGAATGAGGCTCAACCACCCGACATGAAAGTGCTGTCTGAACATAATTCCTATTACCTAATCATTTCAGGACTCCAAAATCAAATGAATGGAAAATGAAATATTCATCAGCATTGTTTGTTTGGAAAAAAATCTAGATTAGAGAAATATCTAGACTAGAGATAAACGACAAATAGATGTTTAATCAAAACAAAAAACAGAAAACTTAAAAAATATAAGAGAAATACATGTTGTATGATTAACCGTATGATTTAATGAAATTTAATTAATAAATTAAATGTTTATATATACAACGATTCGGTTTGTTTCGACTCGGTTCGGTTTGCCACACAAAACCATAAATCGAACCGAACCGTATGATTTTTCTAAAATCAAATCCGTAACTGAACCGCGGTTCGGTTGGTTTTAGCTTACATGCTTAGTTGATCCAGTGTTCCTCATCTTCTATTCCTTTAAGAGACTCAAAATCGGACTGCACAGTGTAAACGATGTTCAAATATTTCATGCCGAACTACGTGTTCCACTTCTAGGCACTAAACTCTGAGTTGAAAAATTTCTCCAACTTGATCATCGGGACGAGAGAATATCCATTCGACATTATCTCTCTTTCCAAATTCCTGAGTTCCACTAGGAAACTAAAACACGAACAAAAAAAATTAGAAAGAGCCAAAGAGGTCACCTCATCGTGTGGAGACGATGAAATCTTTGGATCCAATCCAGAAAAAATTTGCTCCTCTTCGGATGAGCACAGTCGCTAAGGACTGAATCCAAGTTGGGTGCTCTATTTTATCAGTTCTTGTCCAAGCTGGATGTCTACGACTTGTACGCTCCAGCTTGCGGGGGATTGTTAGGAAAAAAATGTAAAGACCCATATAATGGCCTAACATAAGCCTTCTTCCTTTTTATGTAATAGTCCCACATCTTCAAAAAGTGACTCTTCTCTCCCTATATATATGTACTCATACTTGTATTTACATACACATCAAGGATATACACAATTTGACAGTTTTTTCCAATTGTTTGTGCACTTTTCTACAGTTTGATCTAAAAGTATTATCTTGATGTATAGCAACTATTCTTAATTTAGATCATCATATATAGCCCGAATCGGTGTTAAACTCATAGTAACTATCTTACCACCATTAATCATAATGGCATTTGATGACTGATTCAAAATATTAATCAATTTTTTTATCAACCTAGTTTAGTGCTGTACTGATTCTGAATATTAATCAATATCTTTGGTGAAGACCAGTACACCAAATTGAATAAAATTTACGCACAAATTCTTGTGCAAAACTGATTTTAACGGCTCATGCAACACCCATTGGGGATGAGTGAAGAATATGAATTTATAAACTCGAGCATCCCAACCTTCGTTCTGTGAAGACCCAAAATCTCCGGGCTTCCCAATTATATGGATTTTCAAAATATTTATACGGATTTTCATTTTAGGTCGTTACACGTTCGCTATCATGATTTATAATTTCTTCATTAATGCTCGTATTTAGGCTCCGTTTGTTTGGAGGTTTTTTCTCCGTTGCGTTTTTTAGAAAATGCAGAAGATTTTTTATGCTATTTCAAGTATCATCCATTTGCATGCTTGTAGATTGCGGCCAACATGTCAGTTTTGAGGAGGAAACGACACGTTATCACCACATATGACAATTCTGGCGTTTTCCAGTATTGCGGCCGACATGTTGAACATATCATCTCAATATTGCGGCTAATTTCGGTTAAATGTCGGCCTATTGCGATTTTTTAAATTTGTTCAAAAAAATTTAAATGTTTTTTATAAAATGAATTCATCAAAAGGTTCTAGCAAAATACCTAGCGCTTCTTCCATAGTAGGTAGAGATCTTTGTTGGACATTTGGTGAGAAGGTCGCGTGTTCGATCCACGCTCACCGCACAAAAATGTTGGAACCGAGATTCGGTTCCACCTAGAGTTCGGACCTCGGGGTGAAGCTCACACCTACTTCTCCCAAGCCGTCCCTTGGTGAAAGACTTGAATTTAGAAAATGACTCTTGGCTCTAGCGTGGAGGTCCCACCTCACACCCAGAAGACCTTTGAGATCTCCCCCTCCCTAGACAATACTGAGCTGGGTGCCTTGGAAGATGAAGGAAGAAGATGAAGATTGGTGAAAACGGATCACTTTTCAAGACACCCCAATGCTCTATTTATAGATTTTTGGGGATGGTCTGCCAATAACGCAATCCCGCTGCTCTAAAATTACTGAAATACCCCGGGCTGGTCTGCCAACAGGCAAACTTCGCTATTTTGAACAGCTATTCGCGACCCACCAGAGGCAAAATAGCAGACCCTCAAGTCGGGCGACCCCCGGGAGCTGTCCCGCCGAGACCCCTGGGGGCTGTCCCGCCGAGACCCCTGGGGGCTGTCCCGCCGAGACCCCTGGGAGCTGTCTCGCCGAGACCCCGGGGAGCTGTCCCGCCGAGACCCCTGGGACCTGTCCCGCCGAGACCCCTGGGAACTAGGCCGGGCGAGACCCCTGGGAGCTGTCCTGCTGAGACCTCTTGCAGCTGTCCCGCCGAGACCCCTGGGAGCTGTCCCGCCGAGACCCTTGGGAGCTGTCCCGTCGAGACCCCTGGGAACTAGGCCGGGCGAGACCTCCATGGCGTCGCCAGGCGATAGTGGCGTCGCCGGGCAATACCCTAAAAAGGTCGGGGCGGGTGTTGGCTTGCCACCACACCCGCCCCTCCTGAAAAAGGGCCGGGGCGGGTGCCGGTCTCCCGCCGCACCCGCCCCCTGAAATCGGGCCGGTGCGGGTGCCGACCTCCCTCCGCACTCGCCCCCTAAGCCTTTGGACTCACTTGTCCCGGACCATTCTCTGGATTACACCTTGCGCTTGCTTGGGGACTCCACTCTGCGAATACGAGGTTGTACAACACCAATCAAATACGATAAAATATTTGTTAATAATTTTATTTTCTCATATGAATTTTAGTTTACACTGGTTAGAAGATAGTAAAATCATGTGTAAAAGCTTATTGTAATTGTGGCTCATTTATTGACCCATTTGTGCCTTTCTGTTTTGTCCCCACATTGTATTCTTTGAGACTTCTTTCTTTCTATCTTCCTATGTATATGTACTCATACTTGAATGTTAATACAAGAAATACAACTCACAGGTTTCATTGCCCTCTTTTCTACATGGTATCAGAGAGACGTTCCGATCCTTCGACCTGTGGGTTATGGACCTACCACGCTTCCGCTGCGCAGACGACACATTCGACCCGTGGGTTATGGTCTCAAACATCTTGTGCTTACACTTCTCAGGAAAATGGTGTGGTTGAATGCAAAAATCGTCATCTTCTTGATGTTGGTCGATCCTTAATGCTTCAAATGCAGGTACCCATTGAATACTAGAACTTTGTAGTGTCGGGTGCATGTCATCTCATCAACCGCCTGCCTTCCTTCGTTCTCCACTTCGCCACTCTGTTTAGCCTCCTCTTTCCCTCTCGATCTTTGTTTTCTCTCGCACCTCGGGTGTTTGGGTGTGCCTGTTATGTCCATAATCTTGGTGCACCTACGGTTGAATTTGCACCTCGTGCAACCAAATGTATGTTCGTAGGGTACTCTCGCGCTCAAAAGGGTATGTATGGTACTCTCCAGTCGACCGGAAAGTGGTTGTTTCAGCTGATGTTACTTTCCTGGAAGACCAACCCTTTCACTCATCCACTTTAGTACCTCCAAGTGTACAATCCGTGCCTCGTCCTGCAATCCCAGTCACGACTTCTCTACCTCCTCTTCTTCCAACACCCCACACGACACCACCACCACCCAAACCACCTCTCATCCGTGTCTACACTCGTCGTAGTCAAACCTCCGGAGTCCAACCACAGCTACCGTCTACCAGTGCTATCTCGCGGCCAGCTGATCCTGCCTCCGCTTCTACGGCTCATCCACTCGCAAATTACATTTTGTTATATTGGCTCTCTCCTCCCCTGCTCAAATTTGTTCTTGCTCTTTCCTTTATTTCTCTTCCTAACAATGTGCAGGATGCTTTTCAACATGTCGGGTGGCGTGCGGCAATGGAGGCTGAGATGTCAGCCCTTTGGGCTAATCACACTTGGGATCTGGTACCTCTTCCTTTCACCCAGTCCCGCGTTAGCTGTAAATGGATCTTTGCCATTAAACAGGCTTCGGATGGGACAATCGACCACCTCAAAGCCCGTCTTGTGGCTCGTGGGTTCACTCAGCAACAGAGCTTGGACTACGAGGAGACCTTCTCCCCTGTAGCCAAACTAAACTTTGTTCGGGTTCTTATTTCTCTTGCTGTTCACCACAACTGGCCCCTACATCAGCTGGACATTAAAAATGCCTTTATAAATGATGATCTTCATGAGACGGTCTTTATGCACCAACCTCCCGGGTTTGAGAACACGAGGGAGTCTCAGCCTCTCAGGTGTGTCGTCTGCGTAAAGCTATCTATGGTCTCAAACAGTCCCCTCGAGCTTGATTTGAAAATTTTAGCAAGACTGTTCGTGATATTGGCTTTCAGCAGAGCTCGGCTGAAGTCTCCCTCTTTACTCGTCATCAATCAACAGGGACTGTCATTCTCTTAGTGTACGTGGGTGATATTTTGATAACTGGTGATGACTCCACCGGGATACAACAGATCAAACAACACTTAAACTCTGTCTTCCAAACAAAAGATCTCGGAAACCTTCGATACTTCCTTGGACTTGAGGCTGCTTGTCGACCTGATGGTCTGGTCCTATCTCAACGAAAATATTGTTTTGACCTTCTTCAGGATGCTGGTTATTCCGGATGTAAACCCGCGAAAACACCTATGGATGTCAACCACAAGCTAAGTGCTCATGGAACAGAATTTGATTCTCTGCTTACAAATCCTGAATATTATCGACGCCTTGTAGGAAAACTGATATACCTAACAGTTACAAGGCCTGATATCTCTTTTGTTGTTGGAGTGGTTATTCGCTTTATGCATTCACCAAGAATCTCTCATCTACAGGCTGTCGAACGCAACCTTAGGTACTTGAAAGCTGCCCCGGGACGAGGGTATACAAGCCATCCTCCTCTTTATCTCTTGTCGCGTACACTAATGCTGATTATGCGGGCTCGCTTGACTATCGTCGATCCACCACTGGTTTCTGTACCTACTTTGGAGGAAATCTTATCACATGGCGTAGCAAGAAGCAATCGGTTGTTGCTTGCTCTTCTACTGAAGCCGAGTATCGTGCAATGACTGTTGTTGTTTCTGAACTTACCTGGTTGGAGAGTCATCTTTGTGATTTGGGTGTAAAACTCTCCTCACCGCAACTCTATTATGCGATAGTCAGACTGCTATACATATTGCAAAGAACCGTGTATTTCATGAGCGAACAAAACACATTGAGATTGATTGTCACTTTGTCCGGGAGAAGGTCCAACAGAAGAAACTTGAATTGGAACATGTTCCAGTCTCTGAGCAAGTGACCGACATCTTTACTAAGGCTCTACCTCGACCATTGTATCAGCAGTTCCAATCCAAGCTTGGTGCCTACGATTTGTATGCTCCAGCTTGAGGGGGAGTGTTAGAAGATAGTAAAACCATGTGTAAAAGCTCATTGTAATTGTGGTCTATTTGTGCCTTTTTGTTTTGTCCCACATTGCATTTTTTGGGACTTCTCTCTCTCTCTTCCTATATATATGTACTCATACTTGAAGGTTAATACAAAAAATACAACACCCAGGTTTCATTGCCCTCTTTTCTACAACACTTAATTAGATAAAATAATTATCTAATTAATAGATGAAAATATTATGATACACACACACACGAGTGACAGTGTAGGGTGTCCCCCGTGCCCCACGCGACAGTACCTCACCCTCGGCGGGCTTCGCACGACCACAGTTATTTTTTTAAAAAATTGGAAGTATTTTAATATATTATTTTTAAAGTATTCAGATTTTTTAGTATATTATTATTATTATTTTTAATTATTCAGAATTTTTATTATATTTTTGTTATTTTTAATTATTTTTATATATTATTTTCAAAATTAGTTATTAAATTTTTGTAAGTCTATAGTTTATTTTTTATTTTACCTCCCCCTCTTCAGCCTGCATCCATGCCGCCATATCCCGCCAGTCCAACTCCGCCTCATGGGATTGCCTCCGCCATCGGAGACTTGCTGTGACCCTCACCGACGGGTTTGCCGGACCCCGATAAACCTGTCGGGGTTGTCCGACTGCCAGCGGGCTGGGCCATGTCCGTGAGACTCGAAGGTGGCCCTGCCTGCTCGCCGCCGGACAACCCCCGGCAGGTTCGCCGGACCCCGGCGAATCCGTCGGTGGGCGGCGGGAAGGCCGCCAACGGCATTTGCAAGAGGGAGGGAGCAGGCGGGGCGGGAAAGCCGATCAGGATTCAGGAGAGAGAGAGAGGGAGGAGAATTTAGGATTTCTGCTATTTGCAGTCCACCCCTCGATCCAACGGTTGAAAATCACTTGGAGGGCCTCAGATGTTACACCGTGCAATCGCAACAGTTAACGATACTTCTTTGTATATATTTATAGTTATATAATATTATAATCCGACATTTTGAAATGTCTCCGATATATCCCCGCAATCCGATATCCGACATAAAAAACTCAAACGGACATGAGTCCGACATTTGACATCTGCAACCTTGTCCATTTGGAACCACTACTCCGCCAAAACGCCATTTTTATGCATGGTTCCAACAGCAGGAAAGTCGCTCAATTTAAGAACACTATTTTATCTTCATCTCCAACCGCCGCCACCCAGTCAAACATGCCCTTGGTAAATTTAGGCATCATACGAATTCTTTCACCATTTTGTTTTGTAGAAATGAGACCCCCTCTTGTTTGAGAGGCACACTGTACTCTTCTTTCAAGTGACTTACAATACCCTTAATATCCAAACGTTTTTTTTATGCATTCTCATATTTCTGAATTGGTTGTCAATTTATAACAATTAATCATCATCATAATTTTGATTCTTTAATCTATTGTTTCTCCTCAATTGCTTTATGGCTCTGGTTGTGAACACATTGTCTGCTCATTATAACAGCTACATGTAATGTTATAATTTTACATCATCACTGCTGAGACACCATGGCTGCCCAAACTCAACAAATATCCTAATGATGATTTCCATTTTCACACAAAACAAGTGAGCAAAATCATCTTTTCTTTACATGATTAATACCTGGGAAATTTTTTGAAGTCTAACCTCCGATTATTTTTCTGGTAATCTTCATCAGATCAGCCGAGTTTGGGAAGTTCCGGCCACTGGTCTTCTAAAGCTCACCATACCATCACCATCAGTTGTAGAATGGAGCAGATTTCATGCAGCTGCCAATGTTGCCCTGTGCCCCATCCTTCTCCTGTACTATTTCAGCTCCTTCATAGCAATGGACAGCCGATTCGTCTTCATACTCCCCCACTCCCGTTTTCCTCTCTGGTCCATCATCCTCTTCGTCAGCATCTTCCTCGCGATTGTCCACTTCATTCTCGAGAATGAGCCTCCGGAAAGCGAGCACACACCAACCGCAGTCGCCACATTCGTGATGAGCGTCGTCTGGATATCAACAATGGCGGGAGAGCTGTTAAACTGTTTGTCGGCTATAGGAACCATCTTGAACCTGCCGCCTGCAATTCTGGGCTTGACCGTGCTCGCGTGGGGGAACTCTGTCGGCGATCTTGTAGCCGATGTGGCGCTCGCGAGGGCTGGGCAGCCGGCGACCGCCATGGCCGGATGCTTCGCCGGGCCCATGTTCAACATGCTTGTGGGGCTTGGCTCCGCGCTCGTGATGGAGACGATAAGTTTGTATCCCGGGTCGTTCCATCTCCAGCTCCATGTAGGCATCGTGGTCGCATTTGCATTCCTTCTGCTGAGCCTCATGGGATCTCTTCTGGTGGTGGCCTGGTTCAGGTTTCGGGTGCCCAGGTTCTGGGGCTACACCCTCATTGGGCTTTACCTCGCCTTCACTGCTTTGAGTCTGTCAATCGCGGTGGTTTCCCGATGATTTTGCCGGAATTCCGTTCTCCAGCGAAAGTTGCCGGAGAATGGCAGGGATTGTCCGCGGAATTGACTGGAGTTCGCATCAGTGCGGCGGTTGCAGGCATTGATGAGATGTATCGGAGCAGGGAAATGCAGTCTCCATGGGGATCTCTATATTTAGAGATCCCCTTGTACCATGTTCTCTAAATATAGAGAACATGGTTAGAGCAACTCCAACCATGTTCTCTATATTTAGAGAACATGATGTATTTTTTGTTTATTTTAGATATTTTAGGTTTATATAAAATATATTTTAGGTTTTTATAATATGTATATATGTATTTTAGATTTATATAAAATATATTTTAAGTTTATATAAAATATAATATGTATTATTTTATTTTTTTACTTGTTTTTAATATTTAAATTTTTTTTTTAATTTTAAATTTGATTGGTCTCTAAAATACAATAAACATTACATAATTTAAATAAAAATATTACAATAAACATTACTTAATTAAAATGAAAATATTACATTTAGAATTTAAACTAAAATTCTGGAAGGTCATCACTTGGCTCTATCCGACTTCCACGCGCGCTTTCCCTTTGTCGTTCTTCTCCATACCCGGGTATTCCATAGACGCTTCCTCCATATTGACTTCCTCCTTGTTGGTCTTCTCCGAATTGAGATCCTCCAAATTGGCTTCCCCCGTACTGGATTTCTCGGTAGTGGCTGTCTCGGTACTGACTTTCTCGGTACTGACTTCCTTCAAATTGAGGTCCTCCGAATTGCGGCCCTCCAAATTGAGGTCCGACGTGTGAGCGGCCTTCATACTGACTTCCTCCATAACCACTCCCTTCATACATGCCTCCTCCATATTCAGTTCCTTCGAACGATGAAGATCCTCCAAAAAGTGGTTTTCTAATGTTTCTATTCATAATTTCTTGCTTTTTTTGTCTAAAATACTGTCGCTCCGGAGTTCCTTTAATGTTATCCAAATCTATCATCATGATATCGTGGTCTTGTTTAGCGCTCTGAAGATCTTGTTTTTTTTTTGATTTTCTGCTTTTAATCTCATGAGCTCTTGGATAGCAGACATATCGTTTGCTCGTTGTTCTTGCCCTCTCTTTAAAACCTCTAAGATTTCTTCGTTTTTTTAGTATGAGCCTCAATATCATAACCCTTACCACTTAATTGTCTCCTCCTCTCCTTTTCTTGCTTTCTCCCAGTAGGTCGATTATTGGAAGTTGAGATTGGAGATTCTTCATCCCCAGTACTACCAGGATTCATGTATTGTTATTTGCATTTAAGTCTATTTCTCTCCGTTGACTGGGAGAGTTAGAACCTAATGTTTGTGACATGTCAATATTTTGAGAGTTAGACCCTGACGTATCCATCCACTTCTCTGTGTTTTTTAAGATATTCCAAACATGCTCGAACATGAAGCCTTTCTTTTCTTTTGAATCGGAGGCATATAAACATTTTGGCTTCATTGAGCTACAAAAAAATTATTTTAATCACACATTATTTAAGAAATTTAGAGATTTAAATTCTAAAAAAATACTTACAATATCAAGTTCAGATGCACCGCTGGGGTTTCGTTGCTCTATCTGTCGAATACATCCTCTGAATTTGCTTGTTTTACTTGCCAAAAGGGACCAACGACAAGAAAGAGATTTTGGGGTTCTCTGTCCTACGCAAGTTTGAGGTCTTGTATTGTGAAAAATGGTTTGAAACTCTTTCCCACAGTCTGTGCTCTTTTTGATTACTCCCCATAACTGGGTCTTCCGAGACCTCAAGCCAAGCATAACATAGTGCTTGATCTTCTTTTGGGGAGAATGCTAGCCCACGGTTGGCAGACATGACGACAAGTAAAGAAAGTAGAGAGTTCTTGATTTTGGAGATAGAGTGATGAGAACTTAGAGAGAGTGCTGGAATCCAATATTTATAGAGAGTGCTGGAATGAGTTTGGGAGAAGGCATCTAATGCTGGGAAAAACAAGAGTTGGGAGAAGGCATCCAATGCTTGGGAGAAGGCATCCAATGCTGGATGTTGACGGGATTGATGAGACAAAAGAGAGGCTTGAGTGGAGAGGGAATCCAATGCTTGGGAGAAGGCATCCAATGCTGGGAAAAAACAAGGCTCCGGATTTGATGTTGACGGGATTGATGATACAAAAGAGGGGCTTGAGTGGAGAGGGAATCCAATGCTTGGGAGAAGGCATCCAATGCTGGGAAAAAACAAGGCTCCGGATTTGATGTTGACGGGATTGATGAGACAAAAAAGGGGCTTGAGTGGAGAGGGAATCCAATGCTTGGGAGAAGGCATCCAATGCTGGGAAAAAACAAGGCTCCGGATTTGATGTTGACGGGATTGATGAGACAAAAGAGGGGCTTGAGTGGAGAGGGAATCCAATGTTTGGGAGAAGGCATCCAATGCTGGGAATCCAATGCTTGGGAGAAGGAATCCAATGCTTGGGGATCCAATGCTGGCGATCTATATAAATGCCACTTCAGATAGATAACAATACTTCAAAACAATACTTTCAAAACAATACTTCCCTCCTTAAAAAAATGAACTATGGAGAAGGATCATCCCATTTGCGATCTTCATCATCTTCAGATGATGATGAATATGATCAAACACTTCTCAAGTGGGAAGAAGACCTTGATAAGTGGGAGAATGAAGATGAAGTTTTAGCTCGCATGTATGCCTCCAACAATGCCATAATCGCAGCTCAGCTTCAAGAAGATGCACGTCCGCGACGCAGAGGTTCAATACCTGGCCACGTGGTAATCAATCGGGGGAGGATTGAAGGTAACACTAGACTTTGGAATGATTACTTCTCTGAGCACCCCACATATGGGGAAACTTTTTTTCGACGAAGATTTCGCATGCGAAAGAATCTTTTCCTTCGCATTGTCACTGCAGTGCAGGAGCACGACAATTTCTTTGTTCAGAAGAAAGATGGTGTTGGTAAGCTTGGACTATCAACAATACAAAAATTACAGCAGCATTTCGTATGTTAGCATACGGAACATCAGCTGATAATTGCGATGAATACATTCGAATTGGCGAGTCAACTGTGATTCAATGCTTGAAAAGATTTTTGCAGGGCAATTGTACAATTATACAAAGATGAATATTTGAGATATCCCAATGCAAATGATGTAGCAAGATTACTATAGAAAGGTGAAGAACGAGGTTTTCCAGGGATGTTGGGAAGCCTAGATTGTATGCATTGGCAATGGAAGAATTGCCCAACGGCATGGGCAGGCCAATATTCAGGACGTCATGGTGGACCTACAATCATTCTCGAGGCAGTAGCATCATATGATCTGTGGATATGACATGCATTTTTTGGCTTACCTGGCTCTAACAATGATATTAATGTCTTGCAGTCATCCAATTTATTTGCAAACTTAACACAAGGTATTACACCTCCTACCAATTATACAATTTTGGGCAAAAACTATGATGTTGGTTATTATTTAGCCGACGGTATCTATCCAAAATGGTCAACATTAGTTCAAACTATTTCTCATACACAAGATAAAAAAAAACAACACTTCGCAATGATGCAAGAGGCATGCCGAAAAGATGTAGAACGAGCATTTGGAGTTCTTCAATCACGCTTTGCAATTATTAAGGGGCCATGTCGTTTTTGGGATAAACATGTGTTACACGATATCATGACTGCTTGCATTATAATGCACAATATGATTATCGAAGACGAGCGAGATGAAAATGAAGATGTTGTTATTTCTCCACCGCCGCCAACTCAGAATGTTGAAGAGATGGACACAAGTGAAGTCGAAAGATTTCGGCAGTTCCTAAATCGGTATAAAAAAAATCAGAGACAAAGATGCACATTTCGCACTTCGAGATGCACTGATTGAACATTTGTGGGCACGACATGGTAATGAAATAATGTAATTTGAAAAATTGTACGCATTTTAATTTGAATGTATTTTGATTTATGTGCAATTTTATTTAGTAAATCATGTTCTCTTCCTATTTGTATGATCAATAATAATTAGAAAGTATGCAATATTAGTCTCGTTTTGTAGGTCCCGAAAAAACAAATTTATTGGTATATTATATGTCAAGATTGGAAAAATATTTTAGCAACTACACAAGTTATTGTGTAATACAATTTTTTCTTAAATATAATAAATAAATAATTAAAATAAAAAAAAATACAAAAAATAATAATAAAAAAAATAGAGGAGCCGGCATTTCCTCTCCCCCTCCTCTAAATTTAGAGGAGAAGAGAGAGGAACTGCCGGCTCTCTAAAATTACAGCCTCCAATGCCGAAGCATTGGAGAGCTCCGGCCTGCATTTCTGGAGAAATGCAGGCCGGTTGGAGCTGCTCTTACTTCTTCTGTAAGCTTTATGTAAATGGGCAGAATGCTGAATGGGGTAGTGTGTTTAAATGCACCATAAGAGCCCACTGCCCACCCAAATAGACATTGTTGAATGATGAAAATGAGAATGATGATCATGATTTTATTTAATATTTCTATGAAATATTTTTTGTAGGAATATTGTTTCTTTTTATGTCTCCAACAACTTCTAATAATGGTTTTTCGGTTGCACGTCGAGCTTGCACGGTTTAGGGTCGAAATCTCCTCGAAATTTAATTATTTTGGCTCCGTTTGGCGCGGTGGTGATTGTGAATATGATGGTCATTCGTTAATGCCCATTTACGAAATTTCGTCCATTTGAACATAAAAGTGGATGAAGTTTCTTAATTGAGTGTTAACCAATGACAATTTAAGCCACACCGCCGTGCCAAACGAAGCCATAATACCTTACTGATCAATACTTTATTCGTGGGCATGCATATGTATTTTGGCTAAATTATGATTCTAGTTTCTTATTTTTCCCACTTTTAAGAAATTAGTCCATTTTTTTTGCTTTTAAGATTTTGGTCCTTAAAACAATTTCATTTAACATTTTTAATGGGAAAAATGTATTTGTTTGCAAAAGTAAATACACAAAAGTAAATAAACTATATATATATGCACGAGTGGCAGTGTATGAGGGACCTCCTGTGTCTCGAGCGATAGTATCAGGGGCGGATCCAGCGAGATTTTTCAGTGGGGGCGTTCAATAAATAACGATAAAAAAATTTATTACGTACGATAAAAAATGACTACAAATTTGAAAAAACAACTATTTAAATTAGAACATTTTTAATTAACAAATAAAATTACATACTTGATTACAAAACTCCTCTTCGATGCTTCATGTTCTGGAAACATTCCATGATAACTTTGTTGTCGATGGTGAAAAAGATATCTTTTTCAATATAAAGTTGCTTCTCTCGTAGAATATCTCTACGCTTGCATGATGCACCAACAATATTTGTTATATTTGATATCAAACTAAAAAAAGAACAAACTTTGTTGTGTTTTTTTTGCGACCGCAACGAGTGTCAGTTAAAGTTGATGAGCAAAACAATGCACATAATATGCAGATGGACTTTCGGTCATAATCAATGTTTTAAGCCAATTGAATTCACCTTGTATGTTACTTGCCCCATCATAACCTTGACCCCGCAAGTTTGATATACTCAACCCATTTTTTGCCAAAGAAGATTCAACGGGTGCTTTTAATGATGAAGCTGCAGTATTTTCTACATGCACTATCCCTAGAAAACACTCTATTACACATCTCTTTTTCATCAACATAATGAAAACAATTGACATTTGCTCTTTGACCGAGGAGTCCCGAGCTTCATCTACTAAAATAGAAAATAATTTTGCTTGGCTAATAGCCTTAATGATAATCTTGGCAGTCTTTGTTGCTGCAGCCTGCACGATATCTCTCTGAATGCTTGGTGCTACCAATTTAAGATTTTCAGGTGCATTTTGTAGTACAACTTTGCTAATTTTGTCATTATGATCTGCGAGAAACTGAAGAAGTTCAAGAAAGTTTCCTCGGTTGCTTGATTCAAAAGATTCATCATGATCCCGGAAAGCTAAACCGTGCATTAGCAGAAATCTAATGCAATCAACCGACGCTTCTAAGCGTGTGTGATATTCCAGTCGAGCTTGGTCAGATTGAGTACACAAAGCAACTTCAATATGTTATTTTTGGTTCATCATGTCTACACAAGCCTTCAAACATTGGTTGTGAACACTGTTATGAGTCCCAACATGAACATATAATCTGTCTTTATGTTTCCAATTTGTGAACCCTTCACTAACAAAAGCGTCACCGCCACCTTGGTCACCATGCTCAGGCTTAAATAGATAACAACATAAACAAAATGCAGCATCTTTGACTATGCTGTACTCGAGCCAATAACTATATTCTTGAAACCAACCACGTATAAATCTGCGTGTCTCTTTTCCAAAAACCTTGTTGGAAAATTATGATCTTTAGGTTGGAATGCTTTCTTCTGTAAATACCAGCGTCTAATTTTTTCTATCATTTAGATCATAGTCATTAATACTCTTCCGCAATCCTGGGTCCGCGGGAAGGTCATCTATATTGAGCAGTCTTTGGGAAATTATATTCTGATTTTGCGGTGGATCTATGACTTTTCTTTTAAAATATCTATCAATGACTTTCAAAGGTACCTACAGGCTACAACTACATAAAAAATTATAAACATTATGAGGTTCAATTCAATTGAGCATATTTTGTCAAACAAAATTGAGCATCTAAACAACTTGACTAAGTTCAGCTAAAGAGCAGTACAAGACTTGGATTACATTTCTTGTCAATGAAGTTAGTTGGTTTATAGAAACACACCAAGTACAACTCAAGGGCTATACACTACATGAGAATTGCGCCAGTCGATGTTTATAAACTTGCATAGACATAAAAAAGTCGAGAGCATCAGATGACTAACCCTTTGGAAAAAAAAATTATATAAATTAGGATATTTTTAATCAGCAAAATAAAAGTACATACTTGTTTACAATACTCCACTTCGATGTTTCATGTTCTGAAAACATTTCATGATATCAAAATCAATTCGAACTAATTTCTATTTATTAAAAGCCGAAAAGTCATTACTGAGATCTAAACTTGTCATACATAAAAGCAATTATGTGTATACTTCATCAAATCGACTTTAAGTTCGATAAGTTGTAGATCAATAACTGCAAAAAATAATTCAACTTGATAGAAGTGAATGTTCACAGTATTTTTGAATTTGCATCTTGATCTCCCTTAAGTTACAAATTTGTCTTTCATATTTAGAACAAAATACCATATGAAGAAAATTTCACTCAACTACTTAACAAAGCAATGCCAACACAACACACTACTAATTAAATCTCTCTAATAACAGACACTAAACAATAAACACGAAAAAAAATGCATAAGCCCCAAAAAACCTTATTTTATACATACCTAATAATAAATTTATGCAGAAATGGAATTATAGGAGAATGGGGGAGCACCGAGCACCGAAGCAAGGGATACCAGGATAAGTCCAAGAGACAATCTGAATTCTGAGAAAAACTTCAGTAAATCCAAATCAAAGTTCAGAAATCCAAATCACTTCGAGAAATCAGGGCTTGTTCGGTTGTTCCTGCAGTGAAGAACATAAAATTTGGAAATAAATTTAAAATTTTGAAATTAAATCATGTTCAGATGGTCAGGAATCCAAATCAAAGTACAATTGTTTAGGAATCCAAATCAAAGTACAGTTGTTTAGGAATCCAAATCAAAGTTCAGTTGTTAAGGAATCCGAAACTAAATATGGAAGAAATTTGGGAAGAGGAACCAAAGAAATCTGAGATTGAACTAAACTTACAAATTAGGTAGAAGAAGTGAAAAACCAAAAGGAAAGTAGCCAAGCTGAAGCAGGACAGCGGGGTGCAGAGGACTCGGCGAGTCGCGACCAGCGTTTGTCGAGCCCGGAGGAGGCGTCATCGAGCCAGGAGGAGACGCTCAGCGTTTTCGTCGAGCCAGCAGGAGTGCAGAGGAGGTCGAGGGGTGTCGCGATAGTCGCCTAGATTTTCGTCGAGCAGCGCAACAGGGGATGGGAGCGCAAAAGAGCTGCGCCAGTCGCGATTTAAGCCTTAGAGCAAAACCCTATTTTCGCGAAATAAATTTGAGTGTGGGCGGCCGCCCACACTCGGCCTATAATAGGTCCGCCCATGAATAGTATCATGCATGTCTCCGGCGGGCTTCGCCCGGTTATTTTTTAAATAATTTATATTTTGTTATTTTAAAATTATTATATATATTTAAATTATTCTGTTTTTATTATATTTTTAAAAAAAATTAAATTATTTTTATGTATTATTTTAAAGAATTTTAAATTTATTTAAATTAATTTTAAAATTATGTTAAATAATTTGCCTATAGTGTAAAGTTTTTTATTTTAATTTCACTGTTCCTCCCGCCTACATCCTGCCGCTTAGAACCCTGACCGGACCGTCCAAGGGACCGGTCCGGTCTGGTTTTTAAAACCTGGGATTTCATGCAAATGCGAGTTAGAATTTTTAGCACTTTGCACCTCCTAATTATGATTGTCTGGTACATTGCACCCTTAATCTCAAAGTTTGGCACTTTGTTTTCTTGAAATACATTAAGAGAGCACATTGCACTATCTAATTTGAATTTTCTGAATATTTATTTTAAAAAGCAGTTTAATCAACAATCTGTGATAATTTTGGTATTAATTTTAAAAAACCTTTAAATCTAACTTTATCGGGCTTTCGTTTTTTTCCCTTACACGTAGACTCAAGGCTATTGAGTGATTTCTCCTTCCCCCCATGTGCTCTTTTGGCGATTCTCCGGAGACTCCCCCGTTCTTCGCGGCGATCTCTCCCACGATTCTTCCGATTGTCCGACAATGGCTCTCCTGCATGCTTCTCGGCGTTCTTCTAAGCGCTTCTCATGCGTACACAACGATCTCTTGTGTTGTACACAGTAGCCCTAATTTATCGATTAATCTCTCACGACTCTTCTGATCGATCGGCGGTGGCTCTCCCGTGTGCTTCCCGACATTCTTCCCGGCGCTTCTCTTGCATCCACAACGATCTCCTGTGTGTTCTCTTGATCCTATGAGCCGGATTGTTATCAGTGTGGGGGTGACAAATTTTTTTGAGTTACCTTGTAGGGTGTTCTGTCATCCTTGTGGTAAAAAATAAATATGTATTACACTATAAGAAAAATTACTTTTACCAAGGAGTTAAATACCTTGCTAAATACTTAAATTTGTTGCTAATTAGCAACGAATTTAGAAACAAAATTTTTTTGTAGCTAATATGCTCGTAGCTAATTTTAGCAACGAAATTATTTGTTTCCATAATGCAAAGATTTTTTAGCAAGCAAATTATTCTTAGCTAATATTTGCTATTTTATTTAATAATTTCATTAGATTAAAATAACTTTTAGATACAATAAAAAAAGTAATGATGATAATATTTATTTTTTTTATAGATATGGCACACGTCCTCATGGTGGGTTTGGGATTGGACTTGAACGAGTGGTGATGTTGTTTTGCGGTCTCGGCAACATTCGCCAGGCATCGCTCTTCCCACGCGACCCACACAGACTGGACCCCTAAGAGGCTTGCCAGTCCATCAAATTTAACCAGATGACCAAACTTTTTGGAAGCTGTGATGTTTTGGGATGACCTGATGATATTGGTTACTACTGAAGATTGTTATGCAAATTGGACCCTCTAACCTTCAATTTGTTGCACTATATGCTTGACTTGTTTACTGTGAGTGCATTATCTTTAGTTTTGTGAAGCAAGCATTATGGCTTGATATAAAAGTATATTTTTGGTAACTTTGTTAGTCAGATTCTTGAAAAAAACATTTTGCTTGATTTAGGAGAGAGGCAAAGAATTCTCAAAATATCTACAAGTTTGAGGAAGTAGAGGAGATTTAGGGTTTAGATAAAAACTAGAGAGGGGAAGTGGGAGGAAGAAGCATTGTATGCATCTATTGCTTCATTCAGGTCTATTTGAAAGTCTTATTACATTTGGCCCAATGGGTTGATTTCACACAGTATTCATTAGATTTACTGCTCTTTTGATATCCCTTCTGTGCTTAATGTTATTTTCACAGCGAGTTTTTTGTATGTCAGGCTTTTGTTCCTCTTTTCTTCTACTTTGTATTTTGTTTGTCATCTTGAATTTTACTCTCTTCTACTTGATGGGCCCCTTTGCCAGGGCTTTTGATTTTGAATGCCCCTTCACGCATTTTGTTGAAATGTGGAGGTTGTGCATGAGGTTCCATTTCTCCCGAACTGTATGCGTGCGAAAAATAAATGTTGAGGGGACATCATTTTAGGAAATTCAATTCTCAACAGGTCATGGTGGATCCCGAAATATGTGTACGTGCAAATAAAAAATTTATATGTGCAAATCAAATTGTTACATCTAAATAAAAATAAACTTTTTTTAAATTCCTTAGCAAAATATGAACTAATAGTTTAGCCTAAATATTACACAATTTAACGTATTATAAAAGTTTCTCTGGACTGATCAGTGTCAGGAGGCCTTTGATGAGTTAAAAGCAAGATTGACCACTGCACCAGTGTTAGTCATATCATGCGACATTGAAGGTTTTCAAATTTACAGTGATGCTTCCCTGAAAGGCATTGACTGTGTTTTAATGCAGAATAGTAAAGTCATAGCTTATGCTTCAAGACAATTGAAGAATTCTGAACGTAATTACCCAACTCATGATCTGGAGTTAGCAGCTGTCATATTTGCACTAAAAATCTGGCGACATTACTTATATGGTGCTCAATGTGAAATTTTTATAGATCACAAGAGTTTAAAGTATATTTTCTCTCATAAGGAAATAAATATGCGCCAGAGACGATGGTTAGAACTTATCAAAGATTATGACGTGGATATCAAATACCATCCCGGTAAAGCTAATGTAGTTGCTGATGCACTCAGTAGAAAGCACTTAGTGCCTATGATTCTCCCACTAACCGAGCAGGAGTTGTTGCGAGAGATACAAAACTCTAAATTGCTTACATGTATAACTACCTCTCAGACTCAAGGTTTACTCTTTTAGCTAATGACAGAGCATTCCATTAAAGACATGGTAAGGAAAACGATGAACCAGAATCCTATATTTGTGAAGATTCTGGATAAGGTAAAAAGTGGGCAATCAACTGCTTTTACAAAAAATGATGGATTATTATTTCTGAATAAAAGGTTGTGTATTTCTGATGTTAGTACACTACGAGCAGAAATGCTTTATGAAACACATAATATAATTTATTCAATTCACCCTGGGAGAACGAAAATGTACCAAGATCTTAAACAAGACTTCTGGTGGCCAGGAATGAATACTGACGTAATCCAATATATTGTCAAATATCACACGTGCCAACTTGTGAAGGCAGAACATCAAAGGCCTGGTGGATACTTACAGTCACTACCGATCCCTGAGTGGAAATGAGATGACATAACCATAGATTTTGTCATGGAACTGCCAATGAGTAAAGCTGGTAACAACGGTATATGGGTAATTATTGATCGATTAACCAAAGTTGCGCATTTCATTCTTATGAAAAATGATAGTCCAGTATAGAGGTACAAAAGCTAGTCGATCAATACATCGATGTTATTTTAAAATATCATGAGATTCCCTGATCTATCGTATCTGATAGAGATGGACGTTTTACATCAGATACTTGGAAGCTAGTACATAAAAAATTAGGAACAAAACTGGTATATAGTACCGTATTCCATCCACAAACAGATGGTCAGTTTGAGCAAACTATCCAAATGTTGGAAGATCTATTGAGAATGGTCGTACTCGATCTTAAGGGATCATGAGAAAAATACTCATCGTTGGTAGAATTTTCTTACAATAATAGCTACCAGTCAAGTATTTAGATGACACAATTCGAAGTATTATATGAGCGAAGGTGTCGTACCCAGCTAAGCTGGGCAGAAGATGGCGAACAAAAGTCATTCCCAAAGAAGCAAGTGGATAAAATGAACGAAAAACTTACATTTGTACGAGAAAGATTGAAAGTAGCTCAAGATAGACAACAAAAATATTACAATGCCAGACATCAAAAAGTTGAGTTTAATATAGGCGATATGGTATGTATTAAAATAAAGTCATTCAAGAGAACTTCACGAATTCGTCGACTTGGGAAGCTTAGTCTAAGATACGTAGGGTCATTCGTCATCTCTGAAAGGATTGGACCGGTGGTTTATCGCATAGTATTATCTGATGCTCTTCAAAACCTTCATAATGTATTTCATGTTTCTTCATTGAGGAAATACATAACAGATCCAGATAAAATAGTTCCTTCTGAACAGATTCGAATAGCGTCGGATCTGTCAAGTCCAACTGAACCTTACAAGATTGTGGATTGACAAAATAAATAACTCCGAAATCGAGAAGTTCGATTCGTCAAAGTTTGGTGGAAAGGACATAGTATTCATGAAACAACATGAGAAAAGGAAGAAGAAATGAGAAATCTCTTTCCTCAATTGTTTGATGTAGATTCAGATTGAAGATTTTCGCTGACGAAAATTCAATAAAGAGGGGAGAATTATGACGCAACTAAATCTAAGGTGCGTTAATATTACAATATCTATGAATTAATTAAGGTGTGTCAAGGTTACAACATTTATTTCGTAACTATGGTGTGTAATTGGTGTGGTTTTATAAAAAGGAGGGGGAAAGAAATGATCCGGGCAGTTCACTTGTGAATCACGCACACAAGGAGTGTGTCATTCCAGGGTTAAGCGGTGCTTGATAAATAACATAGCAAAGAAAGCCGCTACTCATTCCCTCCTCTCCTGATTCTCGCAAAAGGCCCTACAGGCGTCAGAAGAACCGAACGGCGCCGCGCTTCACCGAGAGCTCGAATCTCCTCCATTCCTTCCGATTTTTCTTCCATTATAAAGGTAATCTCTTCCTCTCTAGTTCTCTTGTTCCCTTGTCCAAGATTTTTCATGGATGGAAAATGGTAGAGACCTAGGTTTTAGGGTTTTCCGAATTTTGTTTGTTTCTTTTTAATTGAAACGTCTCTGAAATGAACTTGATGCCCTAATCCATGATTTCTAAGCACTTTGAATGAAACCCTAGGTATCTATTTTCCTCATATAGTAAAAGCCTTTGTATAACAGTTAGGTCATAATTATGTTAGGGCTATTAACATGTATATGTCTCACAATAAAATTAGGGATTGCTTAGGTATTGCTACCCTTCCCTAAATAGGTGAAAAATCCTAAATTACAACTTAGGGTAGCAAAATCCTAAGTAATTAAGGGGATTATTTGATGTTCTTAGTATATTTAGGGATGCTATATTATAGGAAATGGCGTCCCATGGCAGCGGAAGGCACAGTGACGGAAATAAAAAATGATAAAAGAAAAGGCAAAGCCACAGTGAGTTTTAACCCTGTTATATTATTTTATTTCCAAGTTATATGATTATGAATATTCATCAATATGTTTTATGTTTTATGTAAAATGAAAGAGGAATGAAAAGTAAACATACAATGACCTAAATGAATAAAGAAAGAGGAATTGAGAGTAAACGTATAAAGACATAAATGAATAAAGAAATAAAGAAATGAAATGAGCTAAGTTAAGGGTCAACCCAACAGTGAAGGTAGGGTGAATGTCCTCCCAATGATAATAGAATGAAAGTTAACGTGCGAATATGAAAAGGCACGCAAGCGCGCTATATAAATGATAAGAAATGTTAATATTTCCTTTACACTTCCCGATAACAACAGAAAAAGTATAAGAGATAAGGATAAAAAAATAAAACTAACGCAAACCACATAAAAAGATATACAAGTTTCTGATCAAAAGAAGAAGATAAAAAGAAGATGCAAGGAGTAATATGAATGCGAGATAACGAGAGATAACGTAATCAAGAGAAGATGAAAGATTAAATCTGTAAAAAATGAATAAGACATCATAGTTATGCAGGGAATAATGAGAATTCATTTAATCTTTGACTAATAGAAAATGTAATTAAACAAATCAAGGAGAAAGCTACTGTCGGCATGTATAGCCGGCCCCCTACTCGACGCGAGAAGATGAATAAATTCTGGGTCGAGGTCGTCACCGCTGTCTTTGGAGTTCTTGACGCCCACAAAGCCGCCTTTCGTGACCCAGATTGCCCGCATGTCAAGTTCCAGTTCTGCTTTCAGTAGGCCATAGTGTCCTTGATATGTAGTATATTAGTATAGTTTTGATCTTTTGCTCATAGTCATATTTTGTTGCAGTTTCATGACATGCTTTTCTATGTAGCACATATATAAGATACCCACTTTTTTGTATACATATGTTGGGTTATCTTTTGTACGATCGATGTATTGATCATGTATAATAAATAAAATGTTTTACTTTTCTGCATTTTTTCTTATGTACTCATAAATGCTGGATGTTCTATTTCCTGCCAACTCTGTGAAATGAGAAAATGAATGAAAATTGTGATGATGTCTGAAATGTGGGGCCGTTGGACATAGCGCTTCTTCCATAGTAGGTAGAGATCTTTGTTGGACATTTGGTGAGAAGGTGACTTCAAATAACACCAATCAAATACGATAAAACATTTGTTAATAATTTAATTTTCTCATATGAATTTTAGTTTACACTTCATTAGATAAAATAATTATCATCTAATTAATAGATGAAAATATTATGATATATATACACACACACACACGCACGAGTGACATTGTAAGGGGTCCCCCGTGCCCCACGCGACAGTACCTCACCTCCGGTGGGCTTCGCACGCCCCACGCGACAGTACTCATACAAGAAATTTTAAAGTATTTTAATATACTATTTTTAAAGTATTCAGATTTTTTTATTATATTATTATTATTATTTTAATTATTCAAAATTTTTATTATATTTTTTGTTATTTTACTTATTTTTTATATATTATTTTAAAAATTAGTTATTAAATTTTTGTAAGTCTATAGTTTATTTTTTAATTTACCTCCCCCTCCTCAACCTGCATCCATGCCACTGTATCCCGCCAGTCCAACTCTGCCTCACGGGGTTGCCTCCGCCATCGCTGGAGACTTGCGTGACCCCCACCGACGGGTTTGCCGAACCCCGATAAACCTGCCGGGGTTGTCCGACTGCCAGCGGGCAGGGCCACCGCCGGCAGTGGCCATGACCGTGAGACTCGAAGGTGGCCCTGCCTGCTCGCCGCCGGACAACCCCCGGCAGGTTCGCCGGACCCCGGCGAATCCGTCGGTGGGCGGCGGGAAGGCCGCCAGCGGCATTTGCAAGAGGGAGGGAGCAGGCGGGGCGGGAAAGCCGATCAGGATTCAGGAGAGAGAGAGAAGAGGGAGGAGAATTTAGGATTTCTGCTATTTGCAGTCCACCCCTCACTCGATCCAACGGTTGAAAATCACTTGGAGGGTCTCAGATGTTACATCGTGCAATCGCAACAGTCAACGATACTTCTTTGTATATATTTATAGTTATATAATATTATAATCCGACATTTTGAAATGTCTCCGATATATCCCCGCAATCCGATATCCGACATAAAAAACTCAAACCGACATGAGTCCGACATTTGACATCTGCAACCTTGTCCATTTGGAACCACTACTCCGCCAAAACGCCATTTTTATGCATGGTTCCAACAGCAGGAAAGTCGCTCAATTTAAGAACACTATTTTATCTTCATCTCCAACCGCCGCCACCCAGTCAAACATGCCCTTGGTAAATTTAGGCATCATACGAATTCTTTCACCATCTTTGTTTTGTAGAAATGAGACCCCCTCTTGTTTGAGAGGCACACTGTACTCTTCTTTCAAGTGACTTACAATACCCTTAATATCCAAACGTTTTTTTATGCATTCTCATATTTCTGAATTGGTTGTCAATTTATAACAATTAATCATCATCATAATTTTGATTCTTTAATCTACTGTTTCTCATCAATTGCTTTATGGCTTTGTGCTCTGGTTGTGAACACATTGTCTCCTCATTATAACAGCTACATGTAATGTTATAATTTTACATCATCACTGCTGAGACACCATGGCTGCCCAAACTCAACAAATATCCTAATGATGATTTCCATTTTCACACAAAACAAGTGAGCAAAATCATCTTTTCTTTACATGATTAATACCTGGGAAATTTTTTGAAGTCTAACCTCCGATTATTTTTCTGGTAATCTTCATCAGATCAGCCGAGTTTGGGAAGTTCCGGCCACTGGTCTTCTAAAGCTCACCATACCATCACCATCAGTTGTAGAATGGAGCAGATTTCATGCAGCTGCCAATGTTGCCCTGTGCCCCATCCTTCTCCTGTACTATTTCAGCTCCTTCATAGCAATGGACAGCCGATTCGTCTTCATCGTCCCCCACTCCCGTTTTCCTCTCTGGTCCATCATCCTCTTCGTCAGCATCTTCCTCGCGATCGTCCACTTCATTCTCGAGAATGAGCCCCCGGAAAGCGAGCACACACCAACCGCAGTCGCCGCATTCGTGATGAGCGTCGTCTGGATATCAACAATGGCGGGAGAGCTGTTAAACTGTTTGTCGGCTATAGGAACCATCTTGGACCTGCCGCCTGCAATTCTGGGCTTGACCGTGCTCGCGTGGGGGAACTCTGTCGGCGATCTTGTAGCCGATGTGGCGCTCGCGAGGGCTGGGCAGCCGGCGACCGCCATGGCCGGATGCTTCGCCGGGCCCATGTTCAACATGCTTGTGGGGCTTGGCTCCGCGCTCGTGATGGAGACGATAAGTTTGTATCCCGGGTCGTTCCATCTCCAGCTCCATGTAGGCATCGTGGTCGCATTTGCATTCCTTCTGCTGAGCCTCATGGGATCTCTTCTGGTGGTGGCCTGGTTCAGGTTTCGGGTGCCCAGGTTCTGGGGCTACACCCTCATTGGGCTTTACCTCGCCTTCACTGCTTTGAGTCTGTCAATCGCGGTGGTTTCCCGATGATTTTGCCGGAATTCCGTTCTCCAGCGAAAGTTGCCGGAGAATGGCAGGGATTGTCCGCGGAATTGACTGGAGTTGCAGGCATTGATGAGATGTATCGGAGCAGGGAAATGCAGTCTCCATGGCCCTTACTTCTTCTGTAAGCTTTATGTAAATGGGCAGAATGCTGAATGGGGTAGTGTGTTTAAATGCACCATAAGAGCCCACTGCCCACCCAAATAGACATTGTTGAATGATGAAAATGAGAATGATGATCATGATTTTATTTAATATTTCTATGAAATATTTTTTGTAGGAATATTGTTTCTTTTTATTTCTCCAACAACTTCTAATAATGGTTTTTCGGTTGCACGTCGAGCTTGCACGGTTTAGTGTCGAAATCTCCTCGAAATTTAATTATTTTGGCTCCGTTTGGCGCGGCGGTGTGGCTTAAATTGTCATTGGTTAACACTCAATTTACGAAACTTCGTCCACTTTTATGTTCAAATGGACGAAATTTCGTAAATGAGATTAACGAATGACAAATTTGAAAAAAAACCAATCAAAATGTCACCCATGACGCCCCAAATTTGAGCATACAAAACTCCGAAATCACAATCGTACCGTTCAACACAAATTTAAATCACGAGTCTATCAATATCCGATAATTTTTAGTGGGCATGCATATGTATTTTGGCTAAATTATGATTCTAGTTTCTTATTTTTCCCACTTTTAAGAAATTAGTCCATTTTTTTTTGCTTTTAAGATTTTGGTCCTTAAAACAATTTCATTTAACATTTTTAATGGGAAAAATGTATTTGTTTGCAAAAGTAAATACACAAAAGTAAATAAACTATATATATATGCACGAGTGGCAGTGTATGAGGGACCTCCTGTGTCCCGAGCGATAGTATCAGGGGCGGATCTAACGAGATTTTTTAGTGGGGGCGTTCAATAAAATAACGATAAAAAATTTGTTACGTACGATAAAAAATGACTACAAATTTGAAAAAAAAAACTATTTAAATTAGGACATTTTTAATTAACATAATAAGATTACATACTTGATTACAAAACTCCTCTTCGATGCTTCATGTTCTGGAAACATTCCATGATAACTTTGTTGTCGATGGTGGAAAAGATATCTTTTTCAATATAAAGTTGCTTCTCTCGTAGAATATCTCTACGCTTGCATGATGCACCAACAATATTTGTTATATTTGATATCAAGCTAAAAAAAGAGCAAACTTTGTAGTGTTTTTTTGCGACCGCAACGAGTGTCAGTTGAAGTTGATGAGCAAAACAATGCACATAATATGCAGATGGACTTTCAGCCATAATCAATGTTTTAAGCCCATTGAATTCACCTTGCATGTTACTTGCCACATCATAACCTTGACCCCGCAAGCTTGATATACTCAACCGATTTTTTGCCAAAGAAGATTCAATGGCCGCTTTTAATGATGAAGCTGCAGTATTTTCTACATGCACTATCCCTAGAAAACACTATATTACACATCTTTTTTCATCAACATAACGAAAACAATTGTCATTTGCTCTTTGACCGAGGAGTCCCGAGCTTCATCTACTAAAATAGAAAATAATTTTGCTTGGCTAATAGCCTTAATGATAATCTTGGTAGTCTCTGTTGCAGCAGTCTGCACGATATCTCTCTGAATGCTTGGTGCTATCAATTTAAGATTTTCAGGTGCATTTTGTAATACAACTTTGCTAATTTTGTCATTATGATCCGCGAGGAACTGAAAAAGTTCAAGAAAGTTTCCTCGGTTGCTTGATTCAAAAGATTCATCATGATCCCAGAAAGCTAAACCTTGCATTAGCAGAAATCTAATGCAATCAAACGACGCTTCTAAGCGTGTGTGATATTCCAGTCGAGATTGGTCAGATTGAGTACACAAAGCAACTTCAATATGTTATTTTTGGTTCATGATCAAGTCTACACAAGCCTTCAAACATTGGTTGTGAACACTGTTATGAGTCCCAACATGAACATTTAATCTGTCTTTATGTTTCCAATTTGTGAACCCTTCACTAACAAAAGCGTCACCGCCACCTTGGTCACCATGCTCAGGCTTAAATAGATAACACATAAAAAAATGCAGCATCTTTGACTATGCTGTACTCGAGCCAATAATTATATTCTTGAAACCAACAACGTATAAATCTGCGTGTCTCTTTTCCAAAAACCCTTGTTGAAAAATTATGATCTTTAGGTTGGAATGCTTTCTTCTGTAAATACCAACATCTAATTTTTTCTATCATTTGGATCATAGTCATTAATACTCTTTCGCAATCCAGGGTCCGCGGGAAGGTCATCTACATTGAGCAGTCTTTGAGGAATTATATTCTGATTTTGCGGTGAATCTATGACTTTTCTTTTAAAATATATTTAAATTATTCTGTTTTTTATTATATTTTTAAAAAAATTAAATTATTTTTTATGTATTTTTCTAAAGAATTTTAAATTTATTTAAATTAATTTTAAAATTATATTAAATAATTTGCCTATAGTGTAAAGTTTTTTATTTTAATTTCACTGTTCCTCCCGCCTACATCCTGCCGCTTAGAACCCTGACCGGACCGTCTAAGGGACCGGTCCGGTGTGGTTTTTAAAACCTGGGATTTCATGCAAATGCGAGTTAGAATTATTAGCACTTTGCACCTCCTAATTATGACGGTTTGGTACATTGCACCCTTAATCTCAAAGTTTGGCACTTTGTTTTCTTGAAATACATTAAGAGAGCACATTGCACTATCTAATTTAAATTTTCTGAATATTTATTTTAAAAAGCAGTTTAATCAACAATCTGTGATAATTTTGGTATTAATTTTAAAAAACCTTTAAATCTAACTTTATCGGACTTTCGTTTTTTTCCCTTACACGTAGACTCAAGGCTATTGAGTGATTTCTCCTTCTCTCCATGTGCTCTTCTGGCGATTCTCCGGAGACTCCCCCGTTCTTCGCGGCGATCTCTCCCACGATTCTTCCGATTGTCCGACAATGGCTCTCCTGCATGCTTCTCGACGTTCTTCCAAGCGCTTCTCATGCGTACACAACGATCTCTTGTGTTGTACACAGTAGCCCTAATCTATCGATTTATCTCTCACGACTCTTCTGATCGATCGGCGGTGGTTCTCCCGTGTGCTTCCCGACATTCTTCCCGGCGTTTCTCTTGCGTCCACAACGATCTCCTGTGTGTTCTCTTGATCCTATGAGCCAGATTGTTATTAGTGTGGCGGTGACAAAGTTTTTTGAGTTACCTTGTAGGGTGTTCTGTCATCCTTGTGGTAAAAAATAAATATGTATTACACTATAAGAAAAATTACTTTTACCAAGGAGTTAAATACCTTGCTAAATACTTAAATTTGTGCAACAAAATTATTTGTTTCCATAATGCAAAGATTTTTTAGCAAGCAAATTATTCTTAGCTAATATTTGCCATTTTATTTAATAATTTCATTAGATTAAAATAACTTTTAGATACAATAAAAAAGTAATGATGATAATATTTATTTTTTTTATAGATATGGCACACGTCCTCATGGTGGGTTTGGGATTGGACTTGAACGAGTGGTGATGTTGTTTTGCGGTCTCAGCAACATTCGCCAGACATCGCTCTTCCCACACGACCCACACAGACTGGACCCCTAAGAAGCTTGCCCAGTCCATCAAATTTAACGAGATGACCAAACTTTTTGGAAGCTGTGATGTTTTGGGATGACCTGATGATATTGGTTACTGCTGAAGATTGTTATGCAAATTGGACCCTCTAACCTTCAATTTGTTGCACTATATGCTTGACTTGTTTACTGTGAGTGCATTATCTTTAGTTTTGTGAAGCAAGCTTTATGGCTTGATATAAAAGTATATTTTTGGTAACTTTGTTAGTCAGATTCTTGAAAAAACCTTTTGCTTGATTTAGGGGAGAGGCGAAGAATTCTCAAAATATCTACAAGTTTGAGGAAGTAGAGGAGATTTAGGGTTTAGATAAAAACTAGAGAGGGGAAGTGGGAGGAAGAAGCATTGTATGCATCTATTGCTTCATTCAGGTCTATTTGAAAGTCTTATTACATTTGGCCCAATGAGTTGATTTCACACAGTATTCATTAGATTTACTGCTCTTTTGATATCCCTTCTGTGCTTAATGTTATTTTCACAACGAGTTATTTGTATGTCGGGCTTTTGTTCCTATTTTTCTTCTACTTTGTATTTTGTTTGTCATCTTGAATTTTACTCTCTTCTACTTGATGGGCCCCTTTGCTAGGGCTTTTGATTTTGAAGGCCCCTTCACACATTTTGTTGAAATGTGGAGGTTGTGCATGAGGTTCCATTTCTCCCGAATTGTGTGCGTGCGAAAAATAAATGTTGAGGGGACATCATTTTAGGAAATTCAATTCTCAGCAGGTCGTGGTGGATCCCGAAATATGTGTACGTACAAATAAAAATTTATATGTGCAAATCAAATTGTTACATCTAAATAAAAATAAACTCTTTCTAAATTCCTCAGCAAAATATGAACTAATAGTTTAGCCTAAATATTACACAATTTAACGTATTATAAAAGTTTCTCTAGACTGATGAGTGTCAGGAGGCCTTTGATGAGTTAAAAGCAAGATTAATCACTGCACCAGTGTTAGTCATATCATGCGACATTGAAGGCTTTCAAATTTACAAATTGTCAAAATTATCAACTATTTGTTTCTTGTATGCCTGTTGCATGATTTATTCGATTATTTTCGCGTTTCAGTCTTATTTGTTATAGCTCTAGAAAGAGTGGGTCGGAATAACACTTGTTGCAGATCATGGATGACAAAAAGAAGATGCAAAATAGTGAAAAATAATTTCAAGAGGGAGCTCTAAAGGCAAGCCTGCAAGTAATGACAAACCTATGCTGAGAAAACGTAAGGAAGAAGACCAGGAGGGAGCGCCAAGGTCAAGCTGATAAGGTTGAGTTGAACGAGCTAAAACCCTAAGAGTGCGTTCGGTTGGAGAGAAATGAAATTCAGAAATGGTTTTGGCGATAAATAAATCTTTTATAGGTGTTCGGTAGGATGGAATTCACGGCGGAATCAGAATTCACCAAAACCTACGGATCTAAGTTTAGCCTGCGCCCAATTCTTACCTAGTTTGCTGGTTTTTCAGAGAGTAGCCTGGTTGTCGCGCCCTTCTCCTCGCCCGCTGCCGTCTTCCTCCCTACTTACTCCGGCGAAAGCAGCGACGACTCTTCTTTGGCGACACAGTGACGGCGAAAGGTGGCATGTTCTCCGGCGTCAGCGTGTGTTGAATCTCTAGCGGGAGGCAGTTCTTTGCGAAGTCAGCGACGACTCTTCTTCGGCGACACAGTGACGGAGGAAGGCCGAGGAGAACAGAGAGGTGTTCTCCGGCAGGAGGTGGAGCACCGATTTTTTTTTTGCGATGGGACATGGAGGGGCAGAGGTGATCTGAATACTTTTTAATTTATTTTGTGTAATAAATGCAAACAGTGGACTGTTGACAGAACTTTATAATTCCAAATAGTGGATTGCTAAATATTCCACTGAATTTTTCATTTCATCTAAGTTTTGGGCCTTTTGGCAGACTTTTATAAAGCAAATAATGAATGAGATTATTTTCCATTTCTTCTTGATTAATGAGAATATTTTGAGAATATGTATGAAATTATTTTGAGAAATATTTTTAAAGTATGTATGATATTATTTGGAGAAATATTTTGAGAATATTTGTGATCCATTATATGCATTTTTATTTTCAATTCCAATGGGTTTTGGCCAATTCCATCTTGCAGCCGAACATCATAATTGGAATTCAGCAAAACCTCAATTCCTTCGGATTTTGGAATTGCTGAATTCCAATTCCTCAATTCCAATTTCGTCGAACCGAACGGACCCTAAAAGAGCAATGCGATGAAAGATTTTTTTCAGTTACTAAAAAAAGAAATGCAGGCCCCCTAGACTTCGGGGCTATTTAAATTCGCACAGAGGAATAATGCGTTTGGCGCATCAAAAAATTTTCCCACCATCAAAGCTGTCCCAGTATTGTTTTTGTAGGCCCCCGTAAAATGCACTTTTGAAAAAAAAAGAATTACAATCGACTTGACTTGATCATGGGCTGCAGTCTGACGTTTTCGGGCCGTGGCCCATGGGCCTAAGTAACCCTTGGTAATCGTCATTTATTTTGGTTGAACCGTTATTTATTTTTCTCGGCCCTTTTCTGAAGCTCCAGGCCAGCGTCCCGAAGGTTTTACTGGGGGTTTACACGCTCTTTTGGAGATTGATTGCTACTCCATTTTTCCTTTGAATCGGGGAGAGGAGAGGGCGAGGGTTTAGCCACCAAGAAGATGAATCTGGAGAGAGAAGGGATCAGGAAGGAGAAGAAAGGAGATGCGGAGGAGCCCATTCTGCTCGAGAAATCCCAGAGATTTTGCATGTTCCCAGTCAAATACAAGCAACTATGGGAGATGTATAAGATGGCCGTAGCCAGTTTCTGGACTGGTATTTAGCTTCTCTTTCCTTACTGATTGATTTCTTCAGAGCAAATTGTCGTCGAGTATGTCTAGTTGGATTTTTTCTTGCGTTTATATTTGATTGCCCTATTCTTTTCTTTGGAGGTTTGAATTTGTTCTTTTTTTACTATGCCTCCTGCTTCCCCCGTTTGATGAAGCATATGGCGTTTTGGGATGATTCTGTTAATAAAGAAGATGCTTTGCATTCAGGATAATTGTTTTGTTTTCTTTAATTTGATTGATATAATTTATTATTTTTGCACAGAAGTAGAATTTCAATGTCTTCTGAATGATTTCCATGTTCCTTATAATAGGGTTTAGGGCTTAGGGTGGAAAAGTTTATATGTTTTATTCTGCGTTCTTATGATTTTTATTTCAAGGAGTTACAATGAAGGAAAATTTGCTGTCTTATTGATAATCTTAAACCCTAAAAAAGTTTAGCCTGCAATATCAATGATAATCTTGCATAGGTGAATATTGAATATATTCTAAGGGTCAGTTTGTTTCCGCTTTTTGCTCCATTGAGTTCGGACAGCAACGCTCTTTTTTTTTCAGTTTGTTTTGGCGTTCCCGATGGAACGGAGCCGTCTTTTTCCCGTTCCCAACGGAGGTGTCCGACAGCTCCTCGAATTACCTTTCCAACGCCAGCGTTGCCATCGTGGTGAGGGGTGGCGGCGCCGTGCATCGGCGACGGGCGGCAGAGGCAAGCTCCGGCAAGGGACGCGGACGCCGATGATGGCGCTGTTTCTTCGGCCATGGCAAGGCCACGCTGTTTCTTGTTGGCCATGGTCGCCGGAGCTCCACTGCCCCATCCCGCCGGAGAAAAGCTGCCCTTGCCGGCGAGAGGTGAGGTGCGGCGGCGCCGTGCATCGGCGAGGGGCGGCAGAGGCTAGATCCGACAAGGGTTGCGGACGGAGATGAGGAGTAAGACAATGTTTAGATTTTATTATTAATGTGATTATATTATTATTATTATATTAATATTATATATGATTATTATTAATAATAAATTAAACAGAAATTAATTTTAATTTAAATTATTATTATTATCATAATAAAATTATATGACATTATTATTATTATCCTAAGTTTAAATTATTATTACATATTAATTATAACTAATTAAAATTAGTTCAATTCCACCAATTTTTTATAATTAAATTTAACAATACCCAAAATTTAACAGAAACGCCATCGCTGTTTTACCAACTGTTTCTCCATTCTGAACAGCTCTGCCATCGCTGTTTTACCAAACTGTTTTGTCATTTTGAACAACGTCATTCCAACAGCTCCATTTCCACAACTCCATTCCCACAGCTCCTTTTGTCACCGCCACCGCCCAAACAAACTGACCCTAAGAAATTGTCTTTTCTCACTGCTAGGATTATTGTAGTGATTTGGGTCCTGTTTCGGAGAGCGGTGGTGCCAGTGGCTTCAGTGAAAATTGGAGCTCCAATCCTTGTGTGGGAAACTGTAATCAAAATGAAGATTTTGATCTTTTCCATCACGCCAGAGCTCAAAATGGAGGTTACCCAACCAATTTAATTTCTCTGGCAAGGTGAAATGCTGCCGGAGCAAAAATGGAGTTCGAAATAGAAACCATTAGTAACTCATAAATTCTCGCACCTAAATAAAAATAAGAAACCTTAATTTAAATTGGACTTCATAAACAAATCCTTTGTTACACATGCCAATGAATCCCTAAACAAAGTCATTTTCATACTATTGGTAAAATGTAATCTACATGTTATTTGTATTTGTATACTTCGATATGATTTTTCAATAACTATTGGAATAGCTTATTCAATGTTTATGGAAGTATTAGGAAAAAATTTTCTCCTCTAGTGAGTAATAAGAAGATTCACTTATAAATAAGCTAATACTTCAATCGAGTTGAGAAAAACAGAACGATTGATTCAGCATAAAGGAATGGATTTGTATTTTCATGCTGACCAAATAATTTCCCCCTGAAATATTTTTGTACATTTGTTCTAAGGTTGGTGAGATAGTAAGAGTATTTGAAGATTCAAATGGATATTGAATGGCACACTTGTTACTCTTTGAGCATCAACATATCTTGATTGAAATGTAGCTTTTAAGTAAATCGTTATTTTGTAGCAGATAATCATGTCCTGAAATGTTCCCATATATTGTAATATCACCCTCGTGGTGGAACCCTTCCCCAACTCTCACTGCCCGGGGATGCTTTGTGCACCGGCTTGTCCTTTTTTCTATGATGTAAGCTCGCTCGCTTGGGTGTGTTTATTTGTACTTTCGTGTGCCTTACTGCATGTTTATTGTATGCAGTCGAAGAAGTAGATCTGTCGAATGATCTTTCTCATTGGAAATTGTTGTCTGATTCTGAGAAACATTTTATAAGTCATGTGTTGGCATTCTTTGCTTCATCGGATGGCATTGTTTTGGAGAACCTAGCTGCAAGATTTTTGAAAGATGTTCAAATTCCAGAGGTTATTTTCTCTTTCTTCATATCAGACTCCTGAATATATAATATTGTTTCTATCAGATTGTTGATTGACATTAGAAGTCTTAATGTTAACCAAAGTGGAAGGTGGAACCAAGTTAAGAAGTTTATTTTAAGAAGCCTGTTTTGTTTTTCTTGGTTAATGAAGTATATGGTGAGCATAGACAGAATCACCCAACCAAAACATTATAATTTTAAATGGGCGATAACTTAATTTTGGCCTGTGCAAAAGCGCAAGCTGCTGGCTAATTAATCCATTGCTTAATTTGGAATGTTGTTGTAATATAGCGATATGAAATGAAAGATTTCGTACATGAAATTTACAATTTCAGATTAATTAAAATAATTGCATTCTTCCCTAATTACATTCAACATCTTTAATCATCTCCGTTCTTACATTAAGATATATGAATCATAATAGTTTATTTGAATTTTAACATTGAATAACGTGTTACAGGTGATTCGATATCACGTGCGTGTTGTGATAATTTATTTAACCGATAACATGCAATAAAAGGCCATGAGTAATTCGGTTTCACATGCATTCTTACGTGACCTTGACACTGCATATTAGGTGATATGTCTAGCCAAAAGGAAGAGAATTTCTTACCTCTGTGTTGCGGCGTTCATAGACATGATGCGGCGACATGATTTCTCTAGGTTATTCTAAAAACACGCAGTGTTCTTCTCCGATTAACAACGATGCTCTCCTTCCCCGATTCGCCCAAGAACCTTAAGGGGAAAAAATACACATGTCCTTAGAAATCCTGGGATTAAAATGATTTTCAAGAACATAATCCATGAACTAGAAAGAAATTAGTACAAGTGAAGTTCGAAAACAAAAAGATGATCTCACCTTGATTCACTATCACTAGGGTAACCAGGAGAAGCAAATGCCGCAAGGAAGACAGTTTCTGTTTGCCATATGAAAAGAAAAAATGAAGTCTCTTGCTTGAAGAGGGACTTCAACAACATTAACAAAGCAAAGGCAAAAATCACAACTGAGATAAAGGAGGGTTGACGATTATCTGCTTAAAATCGACAGCAGGGTCGACCACGAGTAGAGATCGACCGAAATGTGTCATCGAGCCTCCACGACTGAAAAGGGAGGGTCGTCAAAGACTCCCGGTGAGAGGGAGACAGTCGGCATCTTCAATCAGCGGGGAGAAGAAGCCCTAGTTGCGGTTTCCCGATCTCGTGCACTTGCGCTCCAGGTGACGAAAGGCGACGCCCTATCCTCAGTTACGATAAGAGGTGCGTGAGAAGAAAACCGCGAGTTCTCGGTTTTAAATAAAAGGTGTCGTAAGTTATAACGCCATATCTTAAATTACAAGAATGCCACTGCCCACTAAGTTCCTATTAATTATGGGTTGACACGCTCTTGCGAACCACTAAACCACACCTAATTAAAATTTGTGTCATATCTTAATGAGAATTATATACTAAAGTAATTGGCTATCAAAAAGGCTAAAATGCATGGTTACCTCAATCGATGGTGGCAACGTTGACGCTAACTTTGGTTCGATCTTGGATCTAAACGTTTAAATTAAAATTAAATTTTTGGATGTTATATCTCCCCTAGATTCTGATAGAGTCCTTGAATTGTTTGCTTCGTTCCTCAACGATTGTTTGCATCTCGCATAAAGCTTAACTTTGTCCTTTAGTTGCTCACAATGACTATCTGCGATTACTGGCTTCCAACTGTAGGACCCTAGACGGATTGATCTCGCTTCCGCCCAATTGTTCCCAATCAACTACTTGCTTCTTCAAAGGTCTTCCCAATGGTTGTTCTGCTGAACTTAAAAATCATAGCCGAAACAACCCTTGCGTATGTTGTTCTTCAAGCTGCAAGTTTTGTTCTACAAAGTTTGCCTAGCAATCACAAGATGTATCATGGAAATATCATCCTCAACCACTCTCCAAAATCAGAACACATCCACTCCTCTCACTCTTAAAGATTTATCTATCGACTCGATGGAAAAAATACTTGCAATGGGCTTCATGCTTTCCTTAAAGGTTATCGGAAGTTGAATCACATTGATGGGACCATACCTAATAAAGTTGATGTAAAGTTTGAGAAGTGGGGTGACGATGACTCCCTTATCATAACACGATGACTCCCTTAGCAAAAAATATCGCCACATGTTATCAGTTGAAGACAAAAATTTTCTATCAAATAAGGTGGTTCCCCATTCAATGATTCTTTTGGGATTTTTAATGGGCTGTGGATTGAACTAGACCGATATCAAATCTTGAAGATGGAACGTGGAAAGGGTGCTTCCACTTTGACCAGCTTTGTTGAATGAGATTTTATCTTTGAGTTCCTTTCTGGATTAAACTTTGAATATGATCTTGGGTAAGGAGAAGCTTTCATTTTTCTACAAAGTCTTTCACTGTTGGAGAAGAAGACAGTTGAAGAGTTGTTATTCTTAATGATAAATCCTCTAATAGATCTACCTCAATATCAAGCAAAGCCATCAAATATGGTGCCAATTTCACATCTACTACTTTCGGGCCCAACCAGGATTATCGTAGGTGTACTTACCGTAAGAATTCAGGCCTATTCGCTTTAAACTTCATGGGAAGAAACCGGTTTATGCATGACCTGATATTATCGGCGCCTTGTAAGGAAACTGATATATCTGACAGTTACAAGACATGATATTTCTTTCGCTGTTGGAGTGGTCAGCCGGTTTATGCATGCTCCTCGGATCTCTCATCTTCAGGCAGTGGAACGCATCCTCAGATATTTGAAAACAGCTCATGGACAAGGATTGATATATAAAACATCCTCCTCTCTGTCTCTTATTGCATATTCAGATGCGGATTATGCGGGCTCCCTGGATGATCGACGTTCTCTACGGGTTTCTGTACCTACTTTGGAGGGAACCTTATTACTTAGCGCAACAAGAAATAGTCTGTGGTTGCTCGCTCTTCTGCTGAAGCTGAGTATCGTGCAATGACGGTTGTTGTTTCTGAACTCACCTGACTTGAGGGTCTTCTTGGTGATTTGGGGGTCACCTTATCCTCACCTGCAAACTTGTTTTGCGATAGTCAGGCTGCTATCCATATTGCGAAAAATCCTGTGTTTCATGAGAGGACTAAGCACATTGAAGTTGACCGTCACTTCGTCCATGAAAAGGTTTAATTAAAGAAGTTAGAGCTGGAGCATGTTCCTGCATCAGAGCAAGTTGCTGACATTCTCACCAAGGCGCTACCTCGACAAATGTACAACCAGCTCTTATCCAAGCTTGGTGCCTACGACTTGTGCGCTCCAGCTTGCAGGGGAGTGTTAGAGAATACTAGAAAAGATGTTGAGTAGGCCCATTATTATGGCCCTTGTAGGATACTGGCTTAGTCCCACAATGTTTGTATAGTTGTCTGTTTCTCTCCTCTCTTCTATATATATGTACTCATACTTGTATTTTTGTATTCAAGAAGTATATACAAGGTTTGAACCATTCTTCTACAAATCTCATAAATCGGTAACATCTTCAGATTTCCTGCTTGGATGGGCACATATCCGTTTTTTGCTGATTAAAAAGAAAACCTGCAAAAATCGAGTAAGCAAAGTTTAGGGGAAAACTAGTCTTTTCTCACCCAATGGTTGCTGTCCGAGATAATCCTATGGTTGTATCCCTCGTCCTCCACTATAGTCTATCTCTTGCTTCTACATAAACTTTATGATTCCTACCCCATTGTATCTTTCTAAACTGTATTGCTGATTCCTGCACATTGTGATTGTTTTTGTGATGTTTATTTGAAGAGCGTATGGGTTACCTTTCGGTCCTTGACTGAGTACACTTTCCATACCTTCGTGCTTGGCGCGATCATTTCTGCCCTATTACCCGTTTATTTTTCATTATAATTATTGGGTCCATTGCTCACAATGTCTCAGATTTGTAGAAGTCAAATAAGTCAATGGTATACACATAATTTTATTTGATGTATGTTCAAGTTTATGCATGCATGTTGGTCCTTATCACATTGATGAGACAAGTATTCCAAGTGGTTGTGACAGGTGGTCATAAGTTAGATAGGTGGAGTGACAGAAATCTGTCTAAGTCCACATGTGTTGAGTGAAGCCAGTTCACTCAATGCCAGATATCAAAAAAAGATGCTGGAAAGACTGAAAAATTTTCTAAGAGTACAGACGTTGAGTGAAGCCAGTTCACTCAACGCTAGATGCCAAAAAGCGCTGAGTAAGGTGTGGACAGTCAAAGCCCAACAGTTTGGAAGACATAAATGCGGCTAAGTTCACAGACGTTGAGTGAAGACAGTTCACTCAACGCCATATAACAAGAGATGTCAAATATATCTGAGTCCATCTAAGCTTCAGCAATGACAAGCTGAAAAATCGACTAAGTCCAGAATCGTTGAGTGAGGATAGCTCACTCAACGCCTGAAGAACGAAGCGTTGAGTCAAGCTCACGCAGTTAAAGCTTTTGAAGATTTTGTCAAAGAATTCTGGCTAAGTCCAGAAGCGTCGAGTGAATACAACTCACTCAACGCCAGAGAAGAAAGCGTCGTGTGATGTTAAAGCTCAAGAAGAGATAGACATAAAAATCTCTTCAAGTCCAGAAGCATTGAGTGATGACAACTCACTCAACGCCTCAACAAGCTGGCATGTTGGAACCGAGATTCGGCTCCACCTAGAGTTCGGAACTAGGATGCAACTCACACCTACTTCTCCTATGCCGTTTCTTGGTGAGAGATCTTAATTTGGGGAATGACCCTTGACTCTAGCTTGGAGGTCCCACCTCGCACCTGAAAGACCTTTGAGATCTCCCCCTCCCTAGCCAATGCCGAGCTAGGTGCCTTGGAGGATAAAGAAAGAGGATGAGGAGTGGTTCAAAACTGATCCCTCTCCAAGACACCACAAGTGTCTATTTATAGATTTTTGGGGATGGCCTGTCAATAGCGCAATCTCACTGCTCTAAAATTACTGAAATACCTCGGGGCTGGTCTGCCAACAGCCAAACTTCGCTGTTCTGAACAGATATTCGCAGCCAACCAGAGGCAAAATAGCAGACCCTCAAGTCGGGCGAGCTGCTCAAGCCGGGCGAGCACTAGGCTGGGAGAGAACCCCACGGTGTCGCCGGGAGACGCCCTAGGGGAGAAGGCCGGGGAGAAGGTCGGCTCGCGCCGCACCTTCCCCCATGAGAGGAGGCCGGGGCGGGTGTCGGGCTCGTGCCACACCTGCCCCCCTGAGAGGAGGCTGGGGCGGGTGCCAGGCTCGCGTCACACCCGCCCCCCTGAGAGGAGGCCGGGGCGGGTGCCAGGCTCGCGCCACACCCGTCCCCTGAGAGGAGGCAGGGGCGGGTGCCGGACTCGCGCCGCACCCGCCCTCCCGAGAGGAGGCCGGGGCGGGTGCCGGGCTCGCGCCGCACCCGCCCCCCCCGAGAGGAGGTGGGGCGGGTGCCGGGCTCGCGCCGCACCCGCCCCCTAAGAGGAAGCCGGGCGGGTGCCGGGCTCGCGCCGCACTCGCCCCATGGAGGAGGCCGGGCGGGTGCCGGGCTCGCGCCGCACCCGCCCCCTTGAGAGGAGACCGGGCGGGTGCCGGGCTCGCGCCGCACCCGCCCCCCTTGAGAGGAGACCGGGGCGGGTGCCGGGCTCGCGCCGCACCCGCCCCCGTGAGAGGAGGCCGGGGCGGGTGCCTTGCTCGCGCCGCACTCGCCCCCTGGAGGAGTACACCAAGCACTAGCAAGCTAGTCAAAGTTTTCCTTCCCCTACTAGTATATTATGCAGATTAACCATAAATTTGCCTCCAAGAGTGCAAAACCCTCTAAAAAGCTTATAAATGTGTAGCAAGCCTCGCGCCTGCCGGGCGACCTCATTCCGCGAATACGGGGTTGTACATAACAGACACCAGAAAAGCGGATAATGACAATAGCGTTGAGTGATGAAGTCTCACTAAACGCTCTCAATGCCTAGCAGATAAAGAAAGTTGTAGCTAAGTCCAGGGGCGTTGATTGATGAAGATTCACTCAACGCACTCAACGCCTGACAGGCAGAAGAATTTGCTAAGTCTAGAGGCGTTGAGTGAATCCAGTTCACTCAACACACTCAACGCGCAAGCAAGGAAGAAGAATTGGCCAAGTCCAGAGGCGTTGAGTGAAGCCAGTTCACTCAACGCCTAAGCAAGGCAGAAGAATTGGCGAAGTCCGGAGGTGTTGAGTGAAGCCAGTTCATTCAACGCACTCAACGCCTGATGGTGCAGAGAATTTAACTAAGTCCAGATTCGTTGAGTGAAGCCAGTTCACTCAACGCGCTCAACACATGGATTGAATCTGAGAATTTGGCCAGGTGCACAGATGCTGACGCCAACAAAAGTCAATAGAGTTCAAATTCATCGCGGGAAAGCTACAGAACACCACAAATAGCGCCGTAAGCCTATTGTACGTTTCTTTTGTCAAAGCAAGTTGTAGCCAACAACTACAGGTGGTCCCCACTGGTCAAATAGCCGTTAATCGACAGAATATTAAAAGGACAAGATCGGGAGCTGAGAACTTTAACTTTTAGGGTTTTATTCATTTCAAAAAAAGCCGTCTGAACTTCATCTTTCTCGCCATTGTTGCTAAGCTTGAGAACCAAAAGTTCAACCAACTGTTCTAAAAGTTCCAGCAAGTTAGTTGTAGCTAATTTATTCTGCTACAGCAAGTTCAGATAAGGATCTGATAAAGGAGGAACAGAGCCATCTGGTTTCTGCATTCCAAGTTAGCTGTTTGAAGAGCAAATTAACAACAAGATCAAAAACTTGTTTCTGAGTTACTTCCAACACAAGATGCAGTTTGCTGAAGATTATTTATCTTGTTGCTGAGAAGAAGGTAGGGCTGAGGTAAACTCAGTTCAGGAAGAAGCAGGCACAAAGAAAATTTTCTCTGGTGTCATATCAACAACATCAACAAAATACCTTCTCTTCTGTAGGATCCAAGTGTGGATCTGAGTATAGGGCCTCTGTGTCTGAGGTAGGAGAGTGTTACTCTCTGAGTTGTTGGGCTAACCTCCATAGCCTGAGTTGTCGGACTATTGATTTACTCTGAGGTAGGTGATCTGCTGATCACTGAGCTGTAAGAGCAGTTTGCTCTGAGGTAGGGCCTTGTGCCTGAGTTGTAAGTCTTGGAGGAGACTGAGAGAGCATGCGGGATTTGTGTTGTAAGCTATAAGGAACAGAGTTTTGGAGAAGAGCCTTGTCTAACACACTGTTAGAAATGCGGGAGAGAAAGTGGACGTACCCATAATCTGGGGAACCACTATAAAACTACTGTGTGCTTTTGTGTTGTGCTTTGAAGCTAAAAGTAACTAACTCACACAAAAGAAACTAAATCACAACACACTAAGAGGAGGGAAAATCTTAAAAGACTAGAAAACATATTCACCCCTCCCCCCCTCTAGGTGTTTGTATTTTCTTTTGTGCAACAAAGTACCTTACTGTAGTATTTACTATTTGTTGTTTTTCGTTGTTTAGAATGCGTAACACATTAAATTGATTTTTCTTCCCCAATTTTATCCGTAGTTGTTCTTTAGTTGATTTGGGTACTTAATGCTGCACTATTAGTGTTTAATTTCATACTACTTGACCTTTAGATTGTATCAATTCAAATGCATGCAACTGTAACCGCATCCAATGGTATGGAAGCATGCACGATTACATTTTTCTTTTATAGATTCATATCAGTTGCAACTTGTACATATATTAATTTGACATTAGAGCCAAATTTTAGGCTGCGTTTGACGCGGCTTATCACAACTTATTTGCTCCGGTGAGGTTGGACAAAAACGTCATTGTCATATAATGTATGTTTGGTATGACAAATGTTACTACTGTTACCAAACAAAAGAAACTAGTTTGGGGCATAAGATTTTGGTATGATAATGACATTTTTGTCCAACCTCACCCGAGCAAATAAGTCGCGATAAGCCGCGCCAAACGCAACCTTAATGTCGAGGTTCATCAGATCAACAATAATCGCAGTACTCAGTTTGTCTCTTTGTGCTCTTTCCTTCCCCTGACCTCTCTACAAAAGATGCTATTGAAAGGTTATTTTCACTTTGTGTCCCACTCCCTGCTACTAAATCCCTACCTTTTTTTGGATACAAAATATGATATGGATATGAGAACGTGATTTTCGAAAAATCTAGGATACAAGATACATTTTTGAAACTTTTAATTATTTAAATATAGGTAAAATAAATATGAAGACGTGTGACATTTACGTCTTTTTCAGTTTTTTCATCATTGTATCTCATATATCATGTATTGAGTAATACAAAATTTGTGTAACATAAACGTATCATATCATAAATAGGAGCCATGAATAAAAGTAAGTTATTAATTGAATCCCACCACTTATCATTCAACAATGTTTTCTTTCACATGTCTTTTCTATGTTGTATAACTCGTAATTCGTCGAGACAAGAGTACTCGGCGGGAGTACTCAGCAGAAGCACTCGTCGGGAGGACTCGGCGGCCTCCAGGAGAGTACTCGGCAGGAGTACTTGGCGGCCTTCAAAAAGAGTACTCACACCACATTTAGGTCTGAGAATAACATTCTGGTTAAGGTAGGAGCGGTTGTTCGCAGATCATGCCCCCTCCCCCTGGATTTGTTTATAAATCGATGCACAAGTAAAAGACACCTTCACCCCTCCCTATGGTGGGCGAGTTCAGTGTCCTTCTCACTTGTGCCGATCTCAGCGATGACTTCAGGAGGGGAAGTTCCTATAGACTTTCGGGGTGTGTGGCGGGACCTCATTGCAGCACACGTTTTTTGTTTGTAGGTAGTTTGGAGCTGTTATTTGTGCTTGCTAGCTTCTTCTCGCCAAGTCTCATTCGAGTCGACTATTAAACTAGTAACCTTTGGTCACCCCCTTGGTCCGAACGCAGTTGAACCGGTTTTTGGGTTTCAACATATGTCATCATTACAAGACATTTTTTTGGGCATTTTCAAACATGCTTAGGTGTTTCCAGCAATATCTAGAAGTATCCAGTAATATCTGAAAGTATCCGGTAATATCTGTAAGTATCTGAAAATATCTGAAAGTATCTATGAGCAATTTTCACCTTAAAGAAAAAAGTTTTCGAGAATTTTGGGGACGGGTTTCTGAGAATTTTCCGGCTCCTAAATATTTTGGATACAATATGTTAGGCCGTTGTAAGTATCCATGCTTCATAGGATGCTCTAACCTGCTCCATTTTTGACAAAACCATTATTCCACTTGGCTCTTGGACATTTTTTTTGACCAACTACGTCCTCCACCCTTAAACCTCCTCTCTTGGATGCTTCAACGTGGACCTCCACCCTTAAACTTCCTCTCATGGATGCTTCAACGTGGAGAGGGGGTGCCTAAACTTTTGCTCTCCAAACAGGTTTCCATTCCCCCCTTAAGTTTGTGGGAAGTGTTAATATATTTATTAGTGGGGCCTACCCATCTCCTTCCCATGTTTTCTCTTCACAACCTTAACATCCCTTGAGCCAGATTAGCTTACTCAAGCTTTATGTATTTTGACATGTTTCATACTCTTATATTAAGGGAGAATATGCTTATTTTTCCTTTCTTTTATTCTTTGCTTGTCTATGTATCAACCTCTCTTATTTGCGAGGTGAATAAGAAAAAATCAAGTCAATATATAGAAATGTTCTTCCACAATTGTTTCGACATCTGAAAATATAACACGGTTTTTTCTTTATTTGGTGCATCCTTTTGTACGTGGGCATGTAAAAAGTCCCTGTATCACATGTATTCTCAGGCTGTGTTGGATTGGAATTTTACCGCACAGCTTTCCCTTTTGTTGTATGTATATTGACATGCTTCCATTTTGATACCAATCTTCCCTTTGTAGGCTCGTGCATTTTATGGGTTTCAAATAGCCATGGAGAACATTCATTCAGGTTAGTAGAGAATTACTCCAAAAGTTAAAATCTTGCGGACCATTTTTTTATTACTAATTTTTTATCTTTTGATTGTTTAACAGAGATGTACAGCTTACTTTTGGACACATATATCAAAGACTTGAAGGTGAAAAATAACTTATTTAATGCTGTGGAGAGCATTTCCAGTGTTGCGAGGAAAGCTAATTGGGCATTGAATTGGATACAGAGGTAATTTTATTTTAGTTAGTGTTGTTGTATTGTTTAATTGGAGTGATGATTTACTTCGTGTATAAGTAAGCATTTTTGGTGTGAATTCTCAGGTTTCCGCAATGAGAAATAAGGATTTAAGTAATCAATTTTCCTCCTTTTTATTGCATCGAATACTGTGCACTTTTTTGGTACTTTGCCTCACTGAATGATGCTCAAGGATGCCTTAGTTTAAGTACCAGATGCATTGTGAAGTAATCAACATTCCTCCATGGGGGCTTCCCGAAGAGCTTGTTGAAGTAAAACTCGTTCACACCCATAAAATTCTCCCGGGGTTTACTAAGACCCGATAATAATTACTGAAGACATCGGTAGGAGACCCACTGTCAAACTCAATGATGTGTCAACCATTTCCCCACTTTGTATGACCTCGGGCTCCTTTTGGGGTATAGGCCCCTCCATTTGCAATGCCTACATGTCAAGGATGACAAGTGACTCACGATCTGCTGCAAAGTATTCAGTAACTGAGGAGAAAACAATTCAACCACCTCCATTACGTGTTAAAGAGAATGCTCAACAGTAGGAGAGGTGATGTTTACCACATTGTCATACATCGCCACTCTCCACTTTTTAGTTGAGGCTCTAAGGGCTTAGCTTTCTATGAGGTTGCAGGAACGACTGTCCTAGGTTGGATCGGAACTAAAGGGGACGCTGGAGCAGAATGAGATAGTGACAGAGAGACCTTAGCCTGCAGTTGCTTTCCAATGACTTGCAGGAGAATTGCTTTGAGAACGCATGGATTATAAAGGTTTAAATCAATAATTGAAGTTGGGAAACTAGGGCCACAAATGACCATTGATACACAAATGTATAACCTTGTGGGAATTCCACGCTATTAAAGTTTGTTACTCCAAATTTGATGAATGGTGTACATGATCAAGAAGGGAATGCAGTTGATCATTTTTCGAGCGAGTTCGGTTTGCCCTAACTACCAAAAGAAGAGGAGATACATGCACGCCCTAGTTTCTGATGCAGGACAGACGTCACACCCGCCTGTCATCCTGACATCACCACCAGGGGGCCCATCCAGCATCACCACCAGGGGGCCTACCCAACATCAACATCAGGTGGCTTTTATCAGGGCCGCGGCCCCGTACACCCCAACCAGCTCTCCGCCATGGAATCACCATCATGCGACAAGTTGTTTTGGTCGGGGCTCTATCCCCTAACCTCCTAGATAAGAGGCTCTCACCAACACTCTCATCACTAACTGAGAGCTGTTTGGGGTGTGTTGTCCGTGGCCCTGATGAAAACCGCCTAGTGGTGATGCCGTGTGGGCCCCCTGGCGTCGATGCCAGGGTCGCAGGCAGGTGTGACGCCTGTCCTGCATCAGTTTCCCTTTAAAGATCTTGATATCATCGAAGGGGTCGACAACACCATACTATAATACTTCCGTACGAGTACTCAAAGTGAGAGCTCAACTGTAGGAAGGAGCCTAACATGTTTTCTTCATTAATCTTAGGTAAATTTTTTTTGATGATGACCCATTTGAAACTTATAGAGCTCAATGATGAGCTCTGATATTAGACAATAATTTGACATAATACCTGACAACAAGAATGTCTCTTGGCAAATTATCTCACATCGACCACTGTGATATTTGACAAGCCAAAATGTTAGGAAAACTGTGGACAATCAACACATTAGTCCCCGTGTGATTGTGCTTGATATGATTGTGCGAAACCGCTTAGTGAGTCCTAAAGGGTCAATAACCGAATACATGTCATAATTGTGCTTGCATATTATTGTACGAGTATAAAGATTCACCCTGCTAATAATAATTGACATTACTATTGTAGAAGAAATGAATACGAAGTTCAAAGATTTTTATTACTCATTAACTTAAAACACAAGTATTTGTACATATATTAATAAGGAGTGAAATATCAACTCCAAGCCAATATGTGAGACTAATTTATACAAGAGAAAAATAAAAGTAATGGGCCAAGAAAGAGGGCCTATACATGGGCTTATTTATAAATCTACACTCCCCCGCAAGCTGGAGCAAACAGATTATAAGCGCCAAACTTGGAAAAGGAACTGCCCGTATAAGATGCATGGTAAGGCCTTGGTGAGGAAATGAAAAATTTGCTCGCTAGCGGGCGCAAGTTTGCGAAGTTGAACTTTTTCTCAGATAAAATGACAATCAATTTCAATATGCTTTGTACGTTCATGAAAGACGAAATTCTCTACGATATCCATTGCATCTTGATTAGCGTAGTAGAGGACGACCGGAGAGGGGAGCTTCACACCAAGATCAGTAAGAAGACTTTCCAATCCCTGAGTTTAGAAACAACGAATGCCAATGAACGATACTCAACCTCTGCATAGGAGCGTGCCTCCATTGTCTATTTATTGCTTTGTCAAATGAACAAATGTCCTCCAAAATATGTGCAGTAGCCAGCTGTAGACCGACAATCAACGAGGGAGTCAGCATAATCTACATCGAAATATGAAATTAATAAGAGGGAGGAAGAGGACTTGTACACTAGCACTTGTCCCAGAGCATTCTTCAAATGCCGGAGAATTCGCCAGACAGCCTGGAGGTTGGATATCTAAAGAGCATGCATGAAGAAGCTGATCACCCAAAAAACAAATGAAATATCAAGTAGTGACAATCAGATAAATAAGCTTGCCAATAAGGCCATAATAGTACTCTGGATTAGGGAGAAGCCAATTAGAGGCGGACGCATGGGCACATCCATTGGAGTGTCATCAGACTTGCAACATGAGTATCCTGCATCCTAAGTTATTAAAGGTGCAAGACGCACAAAGACCCAAAAGGGTCCTAGAGCCTAGGCGCAGGTGCTCGCGTGAGGCGCATAAGTGAAAAAGAAGAGAAAATATATTTTATTAAATACAAAAAACACAAAATATTAGTACTGAATCAAAATACAATGTTTGTTAGATAAGACTGTCGTTGGAGTCTTATCAACAACAACTAAAAGGTGAAAATTCTAGGCATATTGCTGCTATATTTTATTAAAGAAACTACAGTAAAATACATCCCTGATCCCCCACATCTTAATTTCTTTAATAACAAAACAAGATCATTCTCCGTATACACCACCTAAAGGATACACATCCACCACATTTTATATGCAAAAATATGCACAGTGCCATGGACACAATTGATGAATATCAACTAATATTTGTTACAGTCTGAATAATTTTTAAGATGGGAAGATTGAAATTATGCTTGTTTGGTGATGAAATACCATGCCTTCAGATCTTCACCAAAAAAAATAGAAGGACAAGAATACGTTGCGCGTCTGCTGGGAGAAAAAGTGAGAACTACACGTGAATGAGAGGAGCTTCACGCGAGTAAGAGGAGCTTCACACGTTGGAGGTGAGGAGAATCACCGGTAGGGGCTTCACGATTGGCGGCGAGGCGGCGAGGAGAATCGACGACTAGCAATAGATGAGTGTCGAGAGGAGCAAGGCGAGAAGAGAGGCTTACAGAGGGAAAAAACGGCCGAACTGCAGAAGTCGTAAGTCAGGCTGTCAAAATTAAGAGAGCAACAACAACAACAACACTCAAGCCTTTATCCCACTATAATGGGTTCGGCTATATGGATCCTTTGTCGCCATTGTCAAGGTTGTGAAGATCGAGATCTTATGATCGGGAGGCATCCCTAAGATCGTAAAACGTAGGATCGACACAGATCACAAGATCGTATTATAATAAAAAATTAAAAAATTATACACATTGGAAGAATTATTTTTATAAAACAAAAACATCAAAAAAATGTAAAACAAAAGCATGAGAAATATGTAACAATCAACATTCGACAAATATTAATATAAAAGACATTGTAATTAATGCATAGTTGCATACCATACCATCACATCAAAATATAATATTCCAAAAAGACAAACTCAAAAATGTTCAATTCAACAGAAAAATCTGTAACAACAAATCATGCATAATAAACCAACAAAAATCAATCGAGTCAAAGAACCATAATTCCTAAATCTAGAACAACACATCTAGATTTATGTATGTGGAACCACAAAAAATTAAAGGATCTAGATAACATCTGTTAGATAAACCCTAATAAATGATCTGGATTTATGTATATGTATTAACCATATTTCCTAAATCTGGAACCATAAGAAAATCTAGATAACAATGAATCAAAATTTAAAACTAAATCTACATCATAAAGCCTAACAAAAGAATGTAGGATCTGAATAATCTGTAAGCAAACAAATCTATCAAGCACAAAGAACGATAAAGAGAAAAATCGGTTTAAGTGAGATCTGATATTATACCAGTCGAGAAAAACTTCCGAGTAGGGATTCTGCTGCTGAGAACGAATGATGAAGAAATCAGTTAGGAGGATGGGGAAATCGAAGTATCGATAGTCGATCGTAGAACAACTACCGCTGATAAGGCCAGAAAAATGGAGCACCTGAAAAAAAAACCAGTTAGAAGAAGAAGAAGAAAAAGACGACATCTGCTGCAGAAGACGCCGACACCTTCTGTGACGGATCGGGACCGGGATAACCTATAATGATGGATTGGGAAGAATTATTGAGCGGCGGGATCGGGAAATTTACTTGTGCCAGATTTTAGGATCGATGCGCCCGACGATCCTACCTATTTACGATCTTACCCTGCGTCCTAACGATCTTAGTGTCCCGGCGTTCCCACGTAGAACGTGGATCGGTCGCCTGTGTAAGATCGTAAGATCGGACGATCTTACAATCTAAATCGCGATCTTAAAAACGTTGGTCATTGTGCCCTATCTTTTGTCATGATCTCACTAATGCCTAAGTACATCATGTCCTTTCTTACAGTTTCATTCCTAGTCTTTATTGGTCTACCCCTCCCTTGTTTAACATGCATAGTGACTAGACTCTCACAACGCCTAACATGTGCCTCTAATGGTCTCCTTTGTACGTGTCCAAACCATTTTAAACGAGCTTCTCGCATCTTCTCTGCAATTGGTGCTAACCCCTGTCTTATACCTCATACTTTCATTCCTAATTTTATCCAATCTTGTGTGTCCACACATGCTAAAAATCCCTAAAAATGAAGATTCACTTAGGCTGGTCGTAAACACCAAGGCGTACCTTGGCTGCGCCTTCAGGTTCGGGTGAGGCGCGTCTGAGTCACTTCGCCCGCCTTTGGCTAACCGAGGCGAGACCTCTCGTGCCTGGTGGCTAGTGCGCCCGACATCTAAGGCATGCCTTTAACAATGTAGCCTGCATCAGATCGAGGCAGTACTTTCGTTGAGACGAAATTGGTCCATCGGATCAACGAGCTACCTCAATACCCAAGAAATATCAGAGGTGTCCCAAATCTTTGGTCTGAAAGTGAGAAGACAAGCGCTTCTTGAGCATAAATATCACGTTAAGATCATCGCCCGTGATGATAATATCATCAACATATACAAGAAGTATCACCATGTCAAGTGAAACCAAAATACGGAAGGACCCAACTGAACTTTTCAAACCAAGCCCGTGTGGACTGCTTGAGGTCATATATAGATTCTTGAGGTGGCAGGCAAGGGACTCTCCCGTGCTTCCATAACCGGGAAGTTGTTGAATGTAGATTGTTTCGGCTATATCATCATTAATGAATGCGTTCTTACATCAAATTGATGCAACTGCCAATGACGATGTACGACCAGTGAGATCAAGACTCACAAGATATTCAACTTTACGACTGGAGAGAATGCCTCATTATAGCCGAGGCCATATTGTTGAGTGAAATTGTAAGGCACAAGACGGGATTTGAAGCTCTCAATTATCCCATAAGGTCAATGCTTCACAATATGTACCCATTTATAGCTCACACAGAATTGTCCAGGAGGAAGGGAGAGAAGGTCCCATGTCTGATTGACCCGGGGGGGTGGGGGGGGTGGGGTGGGGGTGGGGGTGGGGTAGCCATTTCCTCATCTATCGCGGCTGTCATCTCGAATCCTGAAGAGCTTCCTGCATAGATTAGGGGGTGGGGGTGGAAATAGAAGACAAGGAAACGACAAACATGTGAAATTCTGGGGATTCACAGTGAAAGGATACATATTGAGATAGAGGGTGAGCAATGGAAGGGACTGTGTCCTGGAAGGAGCCATAGTCTGTTCAGCATGTCGTGGAGCTTCATCAGTAGAGGGCTATTGTCTCAAGACATCATGTTGAGAACGATGACGAGCGTACACAGAGAGGAGGTGGTGTGGTTGAGAGCACGAGAGATGGTGTTGGGAGAAGGGGAAGGGTAGTGCTGTTGATATGGACGTTAGGACGTGGGAGGTTCGGTAGTAAGTTATCAAGATGAGTCGAAGAGTAAAAGAGTTGATCCTTGAGGAAAGTGATTGTTGAATAATAAGAAAGGAAAGACTTGATACTCTTATTCATTCTCATAAGGGGTATATAAAGCATTACAAAGAGACATAAAATACCGATAGCCGATGCGGGACTAAACACTAGATCTAATACATAAATACTAATAACCTGGCATATTACTATAAAACTCATAAACTCCAACACTCCCCCTCAAACTGAAGGGGGAACCTTCAGCTTGGACACATCAAATAGTGACAATGGAGGTAGACGATGCAGGACAAAATATTAGACGAACCACCGGGGGAAATTCCAAACTAGAGAATCAAGCCAGGAACAACCACACGCAACACAGACCCGCACACGACACAGGACCACACACGACGTGGACTCACTAGAAACTGGTAAACCAACATCACTTAAACACACATGCAGAAGGGAAGCGATGATGTGGAGTAAATCATCAAACGAGTAATTGAGGATAATCCATTGAAGATAATTTGTCTGGAATAATCTGCACAATGGGCAGTCCCACACAAAATTTTCCCGCACGACACGGTCCCACGCGACACAACCCGCTGAGATTAGAACACCAACATCAGTAACGTTCCTAAAACACGACCAATTGAAAGAAATATGGGGAAACACATAACAACATACAACATACGCTTAGAGGCCGCGTGGAACAAAGACGAAAGGTCGGGAATGATCATCCGAGTTGCTGGCGTAAAACACAATAAACCTAAGCAGCAGGAAGACAAAACAATACAACATAAAAGTCTGATAAAAACAAAGAAAACAACCCAAAAAACTTCAGCAACGATAAGAGGGTAGTATCCTGGAAAGGGTAATAGTGGAAGCATCGTCTCATCAAGCAGGAAAAGAGGTAGTGTTTGTACACGACGGTTAACGCACGTGATCTGAACCTCCAAAAAACATGCGGCCGTGGAATCCATCTCCAGTCAGAATAACAGCTCGAAGAAGCAGGTGGATAAGATCTTTGACAGGAACAACATCAGGATCTGTGGTGAGATCGCTAAGCAGAAACAACGACAGACGGGATGACGTTGGTACCAGCAGATGGGGGATCTTCGGACGAGAGAAGAACAAATATGGGGATAATGTCGATGAGAGCACCAGCCAGCGAAACATGACAATATTAGCTCGACGGGATGAGAGCACCAACGGTTGAAGTCGTCGTTGATGAGAGCACCAACGTCAGAACACGATGCCATCAACGGACAGAATCACTGGTTTCTGAGGGATCAGAAGCTGACAGGGAGAACGTCAACGTGGAAGCAACAAGCATAGTCAACGAGATCAAAGGGATAGAAGCCTCTCCCCCTGACGAAAACAGACGCTGATCTCGTCGGCGGGTGCAAAAGCAGCATTGCGGTCATCGGCGTGAAGCCGTGAACAAGAGGAAGCTCGAGACGGGATCTGTGATGAAATCAGACGTCATGATTGGAATTCAATCTAATCGCAACCCTAACAGACGTGACCGAGAAAAATCAGAGAGGAAAAACAACCTCTGATACCATGTTGAATAGTAGGAAAGGAAAGATTTCATACTTTAATTCATCCTCATTGGGGGTATATAAAGCATTACAAGGAGACACAAAACACTGATAGCCGATGTGGGACTAATCCCTAGATCTAATACATATATACTAATAACCCGACATATTACTATAAAACTCATAAACTCCAACAGTAATATCGATAGATGTGATTGTTTTTCGATCAATGAGAGAGTAATACACATATCCCTTCTGTATACGAGAGTACCAAACAAACACATATTTGGTAGCACGTGGGGCCAGTTTCTCCGTTGCATGGCCAAGATGATGGACAATCCAAACACTCCCAAAGATATGCGGAGTCAAAGTGAAGAGAGGTGTTGAGGAAAAGAGGATGGAGAAGGGTGTTGCAAAGTTGAGATTGGGTGAAGACATGCAATTAATTAAATAACATGCGATGGAGACTGCAAAATATCAATAGATCTTGTGGGCTTGCATTTAAAACATAAAGGATAGGACAATTTCGTGGAGGTGGCGGTTCTTCCGCTTGATCGCACCATTTTGTTGCGGTGTATAGGCACACGATGTTTGGTGGATAATACCCAACATATTAGAAGTTTCCTGGAATCCGTGACTCGCATATTCACGTGTATTGTCGGTTCAAAGTATTTTGATTGAACACGAGATTTAAGTACGGCTTAGTGACGAGGGAGCAAAAAGCACTTAGTAATACAAAGCGATTGTGCAACAAATGCAGTCATGTTATGCAAGAATGATCATCAATAAGTGTAAGAAAGTAATAATGTCTAGATAAATAAGTAGTTTTATAAATGCCCCAAATATCTGAATGAACTAAATAAAATGGAGTAGTGCTCCTAGTACAGTGAGGGGAGAATGTAGAGCTATGTTGTTTCCTGTAAATACACATTCACATGCAAACTCTAGAGAAAGAAAAATCAGGGAGAGCTTTTTGTAGGATAAGAAGAGGTTTATGAACAAGATGCTCGTGCCAATCAATCGAGGTGACAGAGAAGAGAACTGTGGTGGGAAGGTCCAGAGTGTTAAGCCCATTTGACAATTGTCCTCTATCAGAGATATTTTGCGTCTATCATGCACGACAAAAGAAGAAGAGAAAAAGGTGATGGAGCAGTCATGATCATGAGTAAGACAACTAACTAAGAGAATTAAATTAGGATCTAGGAACATGAAGTACAAAGTAGAGAGAGAGGGGAGAGAGAGAGAGAGAGAGAGAGAGAGAGAGAGATGGCGTGAGAACATCTCAAGATCTATAGACCGGAGTGCTTTCTCCATTGACCACTGTGATAAATTTGGGACAAGTAGAGTCCATGTATCGAGAAGGTTTTTATAGAGAAATGTGATTCATGGCCCCAAAGTCCACTATCCAAAAGGGATTATAGGACTAGCATTATATACCTTCATTGGAGACAGAGGCGACAGAGTCGAAGGTCCAAGTAATGAGCCCATGTAGACGTTGGAGTTCCTCTCCCAAGGTGTCCATGCGGACTCGTTGTGGGCCGGGTCGACGAGTTTTGAAATTGCAGTCGACAGCGAGTCCAAAAATAGAGGGGTGCGACTAGGTTCAAAAAATATTGGGGAGGGGAGAGACTTGTCACGCGAGTCCTGCAGTTTTCACGCAAGTGCGATGAATCCAAACAGAGTGGTCTAGTGGACGAGGTTATAAATGGCGAGGAGAGCGGGGTTGAGTTGGGCTGAGGCCGAGTGCAGAGATTGGCTAGCTACGGAGGAGATGTTGCGAGTACCTAAAATCCGAAAAATTCCAGTTGAAGAAAGATCTTCATCAGCAAGAGCAGGAGCTCAATCGTCGTGAGTTCAACGCTAGGAATCGAGTCTCTTTGATACCATGTAGAAGGAGTGAATATGAAGCTCAAAAATTTTTTATTACTCATTAACTTACAACGCAAGTATCTGTATACATAGGAGTGAAATCTCAACTTCAAACCAAGATGCTTGACTTTTCTATAAAAGTGAAATAAAAGTAATGGGCCAAGAAAGATCGCCTTTACATAGGCTTATTTAAAATTCTTCTATAACCATTATTGTTTCTATTGTGTATTGAAGTGTTGACCAGTGTACGCGTGAGGGGAACCTTGGCCCATTTAAGGAGAGAATGAAAGCCATACAATTGTCGTCGTCGATTGATTCCCATTGTAAAATGACATCTCTTTTGAAGGCAAAGAAGTGCATGACTAAGTTATCAACCCAAGATTAGAGAATTTATGAAGAGTATATCATGTTTTTTGTATTTCCCTTTAAGAATTATGTATTATCATTAAAATCATTTGGAAAGCTTTGTAATATCACCAATGATTTTACTATCTTAGAACTTTTGAATCGATTATGGTATGTGTGACATGGCTTCTTCTGCTTTATATCTGTGTTTCCATTGTTGCAGCCTTTGGGTTAGTGTTCTTGCATCAATTTTACAAGACACTTGATCTTGCATGCGATGTAATCATGGGTATAGGCTGGACCCATTTTGCAATGTATAATAGAAAATTAGTGTTACAATGGCTACATTTAGGCAGTGGAGCGGTTAATATTGGTGGCTTGTGGTGCGAGCCTGCGATGGATTGAGAAAGGTGGTGGCAATGGGGTGGAGTGTGCATTTTGCTGCATGCGCAAAACTGCAGTGAGGAGTTTGCGACATGGGAAAAGGTGGGAGCTTAGAGACATCGACACGAGGTTAGTAGCAGGGAGAGGTTGCCAGGTTCGGCAGGGTATGGACTAAACTTCTGCTGATGATGGCTGGAGCAAAGGTTTCTGTTTGTAGAAAGGTAGGAGGTGTTTGTAGAAAGGTAGGAGGTGTTTGTAGAAAGGTAGGAGGCGACTAGGAGAGGGGACAGTTAGCATAGATATGGAGGGACAAGGGAGGGAGGTAAGGAGCGTGTGGGAGCATGTTGGATTGTGCTCATGTATACCATATCAGGGAAAAACATGCGTAAAATATTTTGTAAAGAGACTCTATATATAAAGAGAACCAAAAGTGTGATACGAGTCTTAGGGTACAATGAATATAAAAAAAGAACATTACTCTGACAATGAATATAAAAAAATCAATACATTGACAAAAAACTAGAAGCAAAAAATGAGATCCATAAGGCATAAAGAGCCGGAGATCTTCGTCCCGTGCGAGAAACGGGTCCAATGGAAGAGGATGGGGTTTCAGCGAGGTTGGCGACGGGGAAACGATGAGATTGGCGGTGGGGAAATTGCGAGGTTGGCGGTGGAATATTGGGGAGTGGGTTTCGCAAGCGGAGTTCCTATCACTTTACTAAGCTAGCACCGTAATATGTCAACTCACTCTATTTTTAAACTTCTTTCTCTAAAGCACGGGTACTAGTACAATTGTCGGCTATGATACATATCCGGTACGGTGGTGCGACAAAATAAAAAAAATAAGGATAGGGTACGTTCGCTTTACTGCGTTACTAATATACATATATATATATATATATAGGAATATAAATAGGTCTCTTAAAGATATAAGAGAGAGGGAGAGAGAGAGAGCACGGCGGGGAAGGGACAGCGGGAGAGAAGGGGAAAGAAAGAGATGGCGGTGGCGTGTGGTCAAATCATGAAGTGGACAGAGAGAGGGGGGAGATGAGATTGCTGATCGTGGCAGGGAAATAGAGAGAAAGAAAAGAGGAGGAGGTGGGCCCACAACATTTATTGGAAGCGAGGGAAAGAGAGAGAGAGAGTGAGAGAGAGAGAGGGAGGGGGCAGGAGGGAGCCAGAGAAAAAAAAAGAAGAGATAGAAAGAAAAATATAATAATGAGAAAGAGAGGGCGGGAGGGATATATTTAATTGGATATATTTAATGAGAAAAAAAGATAGAGAGAGGGGGCAATATAAATCAATTGAGAAAAAAGATATATTTAATTGGATGAGTGCGCAATCCGTCTTGATGCGGGCGCAACCCGCAACGACGCATCGAGAACGGACGAAGCCCGTTCAAAGATGATAGTATATATATAACACTATAGATAATAGTTTTAAGAGGAGGTTTACCGTTACACCATTAAGGGTCCGTTTATTTGAGCGTTTTTCCTTTATTGCGATCGGACTGCAACCAGAATTTTTTTTGTCATGTTTGTCTGGGCTTTGCGTCGGCATCGGAGGAGTAAACCTCAGTTGCCATCGGAGATTTCACGTCGGAGCTAGGATCTCCTTTCCAACGCAGCTAATATTAATAAATTAATATGATTATAATTCATTTTATTATTATCTGATCAGTATTATTAATATTATTATCAATAAATTTAATTTATAATAAATATTAATTTTAATTCATTTTAATCAGTGTAATTGAATTTTCTTTTATAATTAAATGTAACAGAAACGCCACCGCTGTTTACCAAACTGTTTCTCCATTCTGAACAACTCCATTCCCACAGCTCCATACTCATAGCTTCATTCCCACAATTTCTTTTGTCATTGTCGCTGTCGAAACAAACTGATCCTAAACTAATCGCAGTTGGTGAATTTATTTTCAAATCAATATTTATTAAAAAATATAAAATTATTTATTTAAAAATTGTGTTAATAAAAATACCAAATTGATACTTTTACAAAGGCAACAAAGGCGCAAGTGCAAGGCTTGAACCTTAGATTGATCAATCACATTCTCTATAGATAACGTGACTACGTGAGCGACAATAATGCTATTGCCAAACACTATGTAGTGAGGATATCAAGTGAAGCAGTTGTATTGTTGTTATGTGCTCACTGTAGAATGTTGATGGCATCGTCAGAGATGTGACCGAAGATGAAGATGATAGAGGAGATGTGGGGATATTATGGAGCCGGAAGTGCAACTGTCTAGACGGGGTGTGCTCGAGAGAGAGAGAGAGCTACCAAAATTTGTGGAAGACAAGGAGAGAATGACTAATACTTCTATATGTTTCAAAGACCCAAAGGTGACTTTGAAATGATTTTCACGGGACAAACGTAAATAAATGCTAACCTATGGAGCATCGATACTTCCTCGAAGGTTGCATACCTGGACTGGTATCAATATGTTCCCGATACTCAACAGCTACACATGCTATTCTCGTTTACAGATAAGCTTGGACTTGATAAGTCATTCTGCATTTTATGATAGGATTGTTTTTTTAAATAAGCAAAAGAATTTTTCTACATTTATGCTCTCCCTTTTTTTTAAAAAGTGTTATATATGCATGTATATTTATATAATATACATGCATACGTTATTTTAAATGTCTTTTGACAAGTCCGATATGTCATTTTTAAAGGCAAATAATATGTTTTCTAAAAAAAATAGATTGTCCTTTTATAAAATATAGATCTACATGTCCGATTTTTTCTGATATATCGGCCGACACGACTATTAAATATATCGTTCGCTATTTTATTTTATGTTATATTAGCAAATAACAACCTTTGTTTTAATCACCTATATATATATTGTATGTATGTTTAAATCCATCAGACTTATTGTTTTAATTTTTTTTAACCTCTTATTCTCACAACTAATTTTGTATAATTATTTCACTATTTTTTAATTTCATATTACAAATAATATGAAAACGTTTAATACATTTATCAGTTGATTGCTTGCAAATTTTTAATATAAATTTATGTTTGAAAATACTTATAATCAGTCAAGGATTTTTAACTTTTAAATCTTCTTTATTTACAATAAATTTATTGTTATCAAAATAAAATTATTGCATACTATTAAATATATTTTACAATGTTTCATTTTATATTTAATAATATTTATTTTATATAACATTCAATATAATTTCATAATATAAATGATTTATTTTTCATCTATTTGTTATATTATTTTTCTATTTTATAACATATAATTATAGTTAGTATGCATAAAAATAAAAAATTTATTTATAAGACATGAAAATCCGATATTTTAAAATATCACCGGCCTGTCTCCAACTTCCGACATCCGACATTTAAAAACTCAAACTGATATGTCGGCGACATTCGATATTTATAACATTGCATGTATATATATTATATATTGCGTGTATATTTATATATAAATCAAATTTAATTACCCCATACCCCAAACACACCTGTATTTTGTTTTTGCTTTTCCATACCATCGTACCACCTACATATCATACCCGACACTTGAGCTTACATAAACTGCAACATAAAAGACAATTAATAATAAAACATAATAAAAGACAACATAATAAAGCCCGATTGACTCGATTAAAAGACAACAAAATAAATGGACACTAAGTCTGTAACATCTCCTCGCTGTCCAAAATGAGCTTGTCCTCAAACTTAAGGGAGATCCAAGTCAGTGTCCAGCTCACCCAATTCCCTCATCATTAGACTCTATGTTTAGATAAAAAAGCCTCTTGCATCGATGTGCGTGAATTTATTGCTCATTGTAGTTATAACATAACCCTTTTGTGCGGCGGTCAAATATTTCTGCACGAGACAAGTGATGGATCTGTGGGGTTTGGGTACTCTCAATTCATCCGTCTAGAGTCCCTGTGCTTGTGATTATATATGATCCTGATCCAGGTAAAGTCAACATTTGTACAATATACTTAAACTCATGGCTGTCACCAAGACCCGAGGAGCTTAAAATTCTACGTCCAACTGCAATCATTTGCGAAGCCCGACCTTAAAAATGTTGACCTGCATCTCTGGGGTTTCGTAACGTAAGCAAGGAAAATTTGAAACTGTTCCAGATGCATCTGATATGATGTCGTGAGGGAACCGAGAGGGTTGTTGCGAACGGAAGGGACAAATCGCATGTTGCAAACCCTTTTACAATTGTGCAAGAGCATCCCATGTTTGTCAGTATGCAAGCATGCGAACCATAGTTGAGAGACATCAAGCAGATGGAAGGATGCTAGATTTATCCATTTCTTTATCAATGTCTGCTTTTGTCTAAAAACATTGGGTGAGCCATCATAAGGGATTGTCTTTCACACCTTAAGTTGGGAGTGCCAATTTGGTATAACAAGGTACAATGCTGACTTCACGTCATATCATGGCCGGGGGATTAGGGCGAAGAAGCAACTGATGGATGACTGATTGCTGCTAGCGTGCTTATGTCAGAGAGTGATGGTAATTGGCAAAATGGTTGAGATCATGGAGCCGCTTGGAGAGGGAAGCAATGGTCTCTTATGATGAAGCGCCTCAACTTCTATATGGCCTAAGTCTACTACAGTTTAATTTGCCACGAGGGGTTACATTATGGTCGTAAGATGACTCATCTGATCGACGAGCCTCCCATGTTGCGAGAGGAGCATGACACAGAGCGAGCTACGGGTCGACTTGATTCTAGCAGAACGAGCAGTACTAGCGTGCTCGAACTTGGTGCGCCGCGTGAACCGCAATGCCTTCCCAATTTATGCAAATTGATAAAGCCCCCAAGTATGATTGTGATGGGGGACCATCGGCCCATAACAAAGCGGGACCCACTTTCGTCTATTCTCGCCGGAAGACTTGATCGGAGTGACGATCCGATCCCGCGGATTCGTCCGGATGCGCGTCACGAACTTTTTTAATATATAACTTTGTTATTTTTGGTTTTATTTTCATATTTTTGGCACATGGACTTTTCGGCCAATCATAGCCATAGATTCCGGGTTGCCTTAATGCTTAGAATGTTATAAATAGGAGTGTTAGAGGCTTGGAAAGATCATCGCTGGTTTTGGAGGAAGTTATTCCCGGAACTCCGCGATCAAGCCACGGTGCCGACGCCGTGGAGCCCTAGGTGCCGACTCCTAGCGGTGGAACTTCATCCCCAAGGTATCCCCTATCCTTCCCCTCTTTTTCCTCCCTCAAACCACCCCTTGGCTGCCCCATTTCCGCCCCGCCCTGGACAACGCCCGCCGGCCTGCTGCAACCACCCGCCGGCCCGCTGCCTCCTTGCAGCCGCCGGTTATAAATAGGAGTGTTAGAGGCTTGGAAAGATCATCGCTGGTTTTGGAGGAAGTTATTCCCGGAACTCCGCGATCAAGCCATGGTGCCGATGCCGTGGATCCCTAGGTGCCGAATCCTAGCGGTGGAACTTCATCCCCAAGGTATCCCCTATCCTTCCCCCTCTTTTTCCTCCCTCAAACCACCCCTTGGCTGCCCCGTTTCCGCACCGCCCCCGGACAACCCCCGCCGGCCTGCTGCAACCACCCGCCGGCCCGCTGCCTCCTTGCAGCCGCGTCCGCCAGCACCTCCTACAGCCACCGCCCCTTCCCTCTCCCCCACAGCCTCCGTTTCCCCCTTCGCCGCCCCTCTCATGCCCCTCCTCTGTGGATCCACCCTCAACCAGCCTCCCCATCTCGGATCAGCCCCGATACGCGTGATCCAACCCCGATATACAACTCCCCATAACCCCTCCACCATTCCTCGCCCGGATTCGCTTTCCACCACTGGATCTACCCTCCCCTTGGCCGGATCCTTCCATATTTGGTTGGATCTACCCGTTTTCAGCCCACCGCCACCCTTTTCCACCGCGGACGATCACCGTCCCGACACGCAAACCCAGATCTACTCTCAAAACCGCCGGATCTCCCCTGCCTCGGACAATCCCTTATTTGTGAGTTGTTTGTCGTTTGGAATGTTAATTTTCAGCACTTGAACATCGTTTGAATTACTTATATTTGCTTGGATATTTATTTGCTTGGATGTCAACACCGTCCCGACTAGATCGATAGCGTGGAGAGAGCTGTCGAGAGAGAAGGCTATTATCCCATCACTTGTTGGGATGAAATGAAGGAGTGACTGAAGGATAAATATCTCCCTGTCTCTTACCGTGATCAGTTGCTTGATCACCTGCAGAGCCTATGTCAGGGGACGCTTATGGTAGCTGAGTATATGGCTCGATTCGATGAGCTGATCGTTAGGAGCGATATTTCGGAGGAGCCCATTGCCACCGCGTCTCGATTTAAGGTTGGCCTTCGTTCGGAGCTCCGGAGAGAGTTGATTCCCCATCGCCTCGAGACTGTCGACCTTATATTCCAGCTCGCTCTAGAGTACGAGCAGTATTTCCGTACATCGGGTACGAAGCAGTTCCCCTCGCGGATTGATTCTTCGACATTCAAGAAGCCCACCCCTTTCCAGACTACCAACGGCTACCCCGCCCCCACGGGTCACCGGTGACATGAAGGGCAAGGCCATCGCAACGGAGGGCCAGAGACCTGGGGGTATCCAGTGTTTTAGATGTTCCAGCAGAGGACATGTGGCGGCACGTTGCCCCACACGAAGTCTGCTAGTTGAGGCAGAGGAGCCGAGCCTAGAGGGAGCCGATGATATTGCTGATGAGGTCGAGGCTACGATTGAGGAGGGATGGGAGAGCGAGGCTGAGAGATCCTTAGAGATGGGCGTAGTACGACGTCTCTTATATACCCCTCGTGCTGACGAGGATTGGCGCCGCGCCACTATCTTCTACATGTATTTTCCTAGCGCAGGAGGGCCCTGCAAGCTAGCCATTGATAGTGGGAGTTGTGTCAATATCGTGGCCCAGGAAGGTTTCGAGCGTATGCAGGTGAAAGCGGAGCCCCACCCTCATCCTTACCGTGTCATTTGGGTAGACAAGACCGCCATCCAGGTGACACAGCGGTGCCTCGTTCCCATTCAGCTTGCTACATTTGAGGATCACGTGTGGTGTGACGTAATTCCTATGAATTCTGCCCTCATATTATTAGGACGACCTTGACTATACGACCGCGATGCCACGTGCCACGACCGGTCGAACACGTACACATTCTACGATAAAGGTAAGAAGATCACGTTGTCACCCACCCGACCCAAGGAGATATCCAAGGGTCCAATTGAACCCTCCACGAGCACCATGTCATCGATGCCACTGCAGCTCCTACGGTGTAGTGAGTTCCTGTGGGAGAGCAAGGACGCCGGCATATTTTACGTTGTTGTCACCACCATGACTTCTGAGAGTCCGATGGTGACCCCTGATCTCCCCCCGGAGATTCATCCTCTACTAGAGGACTTTGTTGACATCATGCCTGTTGCCTTAGGAGTTACCTGATGAGCTCCCACCGTTGCGAGATATCCAACATGCTATCGATCTAGTCCCGAGAGCTTCTCTCCCTAACCTGCCGCACTATCGTATGAATCCAGATGAGCATGCCGAGCTCAAACGACAGGATGACGAGCTTCTCCGGAAGCAGTTAATTCCAGTGAGCCTGAGTCCCTGTGCCGTCCCCGCCCTTCTTACCCCTAAGAAGGATGGTAGCTGGCGCATGTGCATCGATAGCCGTGCCATCAATAAGATTACGGTGAAGTACAAGTTCCCCATGCCTCGACTCGACGATTTGTTAGATACCATGTCAGGTGCCCAACTCTTTTCCAAGATCGATCTACGGAGTGGGTACCACCAGATTCAGGTACGATAGGGTGATAAATGGAAAACGGTCTTTAAGACTAAAGATGGCCTGTACGAGTGGCTGGTCATGCCATTTGGGCTGTCCAACGCCCCGAGCACGTTCATGAGAATCATGACACAGATATTGCGGCCCTACATGGGCAAGTTCTTAGTTATGTATTTTGATGATATCCTGATTTATAGTCAGACTCATGACGACCACTTAGAGCACTTGAGACTCCTTTTCGAGACCCTTCGTGGTGAGAAGTAATTCGTGAATTTAAAGAAGTGTTCGTTCTACGCCGAGTCGGCTCAGTTCTTGGGGTTTATTGTATCGTCCACGGGAGTGTCAGTCGACCCTGAGAAGGTCAAGTCCATTCGCGATTGGCCCTTGCCTACAACCATTCACGAGGCCCGCAACTTCCATGGTCTGGCTACCTTTTATAGGAGGTTAGTTCGGGGATTTAGTTTGATCATGGTCCCGTTTACTAGCTGTTTGAAGAAGGACGAATTTCAGTGGACCCCCGCCGCCACTCGAGCGTTCGAGGAGATCAAACAGAGATTGACCACGACACCGGTCTTACGACTCCCTGATTTCGGTAAGGCCTTTGAGGTCGCATGTGATGCCTCAGGGGTAGGAATCGGTGGTGTGCTGAGCCAGGAAAGACACAGTCTCCTACTTCAGCGAGAAGTTAAATGAAGCCAAGCAAAAAATACTCCAATTACGATAGGGAGTTTTATGCGATCGTTCAGTCGTTACGATACTGGAGACACTACCTCCTTCCCCGGGAGTTCGTTCTCTATTCGGACCACCAGGCGCTTCGGTACTTAGATTCCCAGAAGAAGTTGGGGCATAGACATGTGAAGTGGGTTGAATATCTTCAGGATTTCCATTATGTTCTCAAATATCGCGCTGGTGTTGAGAACAAACCCGCTGATGCGTTGAGTCGGCGGGTCACCCTTCTACAGACCCTGAGAGCCCACGTGGACGAACTTGAGCAGATTATTGCTGATTACCCAGGTTGTTTGGACTTCGGCGAAATATATGCAGCATTATCCCGAGACCCACCCGAACCTGTCGACGGTTTCCAGATTACCGGGGTTCCCACATGTGCATCCCAAGCACATCGTACCGTGACTATCTGATTTGGGAGCTTCATGCGGGCGGAGCCGCCGAGCATTTTGGTAGGGATAAGTCCATAGCTATCGTTGAGGATCGATTTTATTGGCCAGGCCTGAAGAGGGATGTGGCCAGAGTTGTCTGACATTGTCGCACGTGTCAGACTGCGAAGGGAACTAAACAGAACACAGGACTATATACGCCCTTACCAGTCCCACTGAGACCCTGAGAGGACATTAGTATGGACTTTGTACTTGGACTGCCGCGCACGGTTCGGAAGCACGACTCCATCTTTGTAGTTGTTGACCGTTTTTCCAAGATGACACACTTCATAGCCTGCTCTAGGACGGCTGACGCATCACATGTTGCATCCATTTTCATTCGGGACGTCTTTAGGTTGCATGGCCTACCGAAGTCCATAGTATCCGACAAGGATGTTAGATTCGTCAGTTATTTTTGGAAGACCCTATGGTACAAAACGGGCACTACTCTGAAGTTTTCATCTGCATATCACCCCCAGACAGGCGGGCAGACTGAGGTTGTGAACCACAATCTAAGGAATTTGTTTAGGTGTCTTGTCGGCGAGCATGCGGCAAGTTGGGATTCCGTCCTCCTTGTCGCTGAATTCACCGACAATCGTTCGGTCAATAGGTCCACCGGGTTGAGCCCATTTCATATAGTATTAGGGTATGAACCCAAGAAGCCCATCTACCTCATTCCTTGTCCATTAGAGTCCCGTCCAAGTGAGTCTGCCTAGTCATTTGCACGCCATTTGCATGAATTACATGAGTCAGTCCGTCGACAAATTATTTCAAGTAACGAAAACTACAAAACCCATGCAGATTTAAGCAGGCGAGAACAGGTCTTCAACGAAGGCGAGCAGGTAATGGTCCGAATCCGGGCGGAGAGCCTCCCACCGGGGCTTGCCAAAAAATTAAGCGCTAAACGAATGGGTCCCTACTCAATCATTAAACGGATCAGAACAAATGCCTACAAGCTTAATATCCCCGCGAATATGGGAATCCATCCGGTGTTCAATGTTGAGGACTTGATTCCGTATTATGAACCTCGCGAATATTTGGACCCGAGTCGGGATGATCACCACCTTTCCACGTCATCACCAGCTGCAGCTTCTTCCCACTCACCGCTACCACCACTTGCCCTGCCCCCAGCTGTACGCACCCCTGGGAGTCCCTCACCTATGGTGACACCGCCTGCACCCCTGATTGCTCCAGGATCCACTTCACGAGAGCAGCGTACTGAGAGTATTACAGACATCGTCGCCCATGAGTACGTCCCTACCGCCACTGGACTTTCATGCCGCTACTTGGTTCATTGGAGCTGCCGCTCCGCCTCTGTTGACACGTGGATTGTACCTACTGAGCCGGATTGACTCGCCCATGGACTTCGACGACAGTATGATCATCTCCATTCATCGGAGATTAATTCTTTTCAGTCGGGGGGGGGGGGGAGAGTTGATGGGAGACCATCGGCCCATAACAAAGTGGGGCCCACTTTCGTCTATTCTCGCCGGAATACTTGATCGGAGTGACAATCCGATATATAACTTTGTTATTTTTGGTTTTATTTTCATGTTTTTAGCACATGGACTCTTCGGCCAATCATAGTCGTAGATTCCGAGTTGCCCTAATGTTTCTAATGTTATAAATAGGAGTGTTAGAGGCTTGGAAAGATCATTGCTGGTTTTGGAGGATGTTATTCCCGGAACTCTGCGATCAAGGCATGGTGCCGACGCCATGGAGCCCTAGGTGCCGACTCCTAGCGGTGGAACTTCATCCCCAAGGTATCCCCTATCCTTCCCCCTCTTTTTCCTCCCTCAAACCACCCATTGGCTGCCCCGTTTCCGCCCCGCCCCTGGACAACGCCCGCCGGCCTGCTGCAACCACCTGCCGGCCCACTGCCTCCTTGCAGCCGCGTCCGCCAGCCCCTCCTACAGCCGCCGCCCCTTCCCTCTCCCCCACAGCCTCTGTTTCCCCCTTCGCCGCCCCTCTCACGCCTCTCCTCCGTGGATCCACCCTCAACCAGCCTCCCTATCCGGATCAGCCCCGATCCGGGAGATCCAACCCCGATCTACAACTCCCCATAACCCCTAAACCATTCCTCGCCCGGATCCGCTCTCCACTACCGGATCTACCCTCCCCTTGGCCGGATCCTTCCATATTTGGTCGGATCTACCCGTTTTCAGCCCACCGCCACCCTTTTCCACCGCGGACGGCCACCATCCCAACACGCAAGCTCGGATCTACTCTCAAAACCGCCGGATCTCCCCCGCCTCGGACAATCCCTTATTTGTGAGTTGTTTGTCGTTGGGAATGTTAATTTTCAGCACTTGAACATCATTTGAATTACTTATATTTTCTTGGATATTTATTTGTGGAATTTTGCCCCGTGAAGAACTGTGATTGCAGAAAGGAGCCATCCGTGACGAGCTTAATTTGGCCCTCCGTTGGGAGGAAAGCCTTGCTTAATCGCCCTAATTGAAACTGTTTTCGCTTATGTTATCGAATGCGTGGGTTGTGAATTTTATTTGATTTTGTGCATCATCATAAAGTGTTCACGTGTCCACTCACTCGAGTTAGTCTAGATTGCACGACACGCATCCTACCCTACATCAGATTGTCCCTTTAATTAATTAATCTTAATAAATTAATTATTAAGGGCATGAAAAATCAGCACTGTAGCAGGCAGCCTAAACAAAACTGTTTAATAGACAGGCGACTGTACAAGGTTCGAAATTTCTTTGGCGTTGTGTTCGTGAAGGCGTGCTGCTCTGTGTTGTAATCTTTTGAGGCGTGGGTTCAAAATCGACAGGAGGGGACGAAAGGAGAACCTAAGAGACGTGCGGTTCGATGCTCAGATGACTCGCTCGATAGTGTTACGGGTCTGCAGGAAATCGTTGAAAGGTAGCACTATTGGAGGAAGTGCGGGCTCTGATGCATCTGGGAGAGAACAACGAGGCTTCGATGAGATGCTTTGTCTTTCATGACTGGGATGGAGGTGTGTCTATGTGGGATGGAGGTGTGTCTATTGGGGCAGAGGTGTCATACGACATTTCCAGGGGCGGGATATGATGGTCGATTGGAGGTTGAAGGATGCCCAGATGCTCTAGCGGTCGACATAGGCTAGAATCTCTGCTCGATAGGGAAGGAGCAAACCCATGTATGAGGAGCATGTCCTCACAACAGATCGACATAAGATGATGACTTATTTATTCTGGACTGTATTGACGGGGAAAAAGGAGCAAGGCCACTGCATCAGGACTGAGCTTCGAGAATGGCAACTCCTGATATGAAGATATGTTGTTTGCGAGGTTGGAGGAAGCGTTGGATGGGAAAACGTGAAGCTCTAATACCAAGTTGATACATGTTCGTCATAAGAACATTGATGGCATCATCAGAGAGGTAACCGAAGTTGAAGATGACAGAGGAGATGTGGAGATACTATGCAATGGAAATTGCAACTGTGTAGGCGGGGTGTGCTCACTTCCTCAAGAGAGAGATTCTAGAGACTTTTGAAGACAATGAGAGAATGAATAACACTTGCATACCTTACTAAGACCCAAGAGGTCCTTTAAATAAACTTACAAAAGACGAACATAAGTAGTTAACACTTGACTTACATAAAATGCGACATAAAGGATATACAAAATAACACATAATAAAAACAACATAATAAAGCCCGACTAACTCTATTAAAAGACAACATATAATTGTGCGCGAAGACCGTGACAATTTTCTTTGCTTTATGCTACCTACAAGGGGCACCAACGCTCAACGTTGCTCCCTCACGAAGGAATCCCCCGTGCACTGTAACTGGTGCGTTTGTATGTGTGTGTGTGTGTGTTAAATGGCCTCCGACATGTCTACCGACATATCATTTTTTTTAGAGCAAAATGACGTTTCTAAAAAAATAGTCTTTTTTATAAAATATAGGTCGACAAATCTGATTTTTTCAGATTTATTGGCCGACACGATATTTGAACATACAATCTGATGTTTTATTTTATATTATGTTAGCAGTATATGTTTCACCTATATATTATATTATATATGCTTAAATAATATGACTTATTGTTTCGTTCTTCTTAATATGTGTTATTCTTATAATCAAATTTTGTAACTATTTCTCTGTATATCTTTTTTATTTTGTATTACAAAATATATTACAACTTTCAACACATTTATTATTTTTATATGTTTAACATAAATTTGTTAAGCATGAAAGCACTTATAAGTAATCAAAAATATTTAACATTTAAAATTTTTTATTTGCTATAAAAATTAGTATTATCTAAATAAAATTATTGTATAATATTAAATATATATTACAATATATATATTTGTACTTGTTAATAGTAGTTGTAGTGTATTACTAATGTTTTATTTTAGATACTTATTAAATATATTTTGGGATACACCTGATTTAAACTTGTTATTCTAATTTTCATTTTAAAACATATAAATATATTTTCTACACATTGAAATACTCTTTTTTTGAAGAGATAAGAAAATCAATAAACCAGTATCTCTTTACCTTTATTTTAGATGGGCTCACAGGACATATCCAACAAGCAATACCTTGGTGTTTATTGTTTGCAAATGATATTGTTTTAGTCGATGTGACACACGAAGGTGTAAATGCGAAACTTTAATCCCGACGAGACTTTAGAAAAGAAGGGTTTTAGGTTGACAAGGACAAAAACAGAGTATATTAATCTTAAATTTAGTAGTGCAAGAAGGACAGATGACTCCGTCATTGAGTTGGGTGACCATGATATTTCTCGCAGTGAGTGCTTTAAATATCTGAGATTAATAGTTAAAAAATGAAGGTGTAGATAAAGATCTATACATAAAATCCAACCAGGTTGGTTAAAGTGGAGAGGCGCGTCTGAAATCTTATGTGATCGTAAAACACCATTAAAACTTAAAAACAAGTTTTACCGTACTGCAATTAGACCAACGATGCTTTACGATGCTGTGTTGGGCAATGAATTATGTACATGAGCAAAAAATGGGAGTTAGGGAGATGAGAATGCTTAGGTGGATGTGTGGACACACGAGAACAAATAAAATTAGGAATAAATATATCAGGGACAAGACATGAGTGACACCAATTGTAGAGTTGTGAGAAGATCGATTTAGATGGTTCAGACACGTACAAAGGAGACCATTAGAGGCACCTGCTAGGCATTATGAGAGTTTAGCCACTTGACATGTTAAACGAGGGAGGGGTATAACAAGAAATATTTGGAATGAAACTATAAGGAAAGACATGATGTACCTAGGCATTAGTGAGATTATGACCAAAGATAGGTCTCAATGACGTCAAAGAATTCATATCGCCGACCCCATTATGGTGGGATAAAGGCTTGACTGTTGTGTTGTTTTAGGAGATATGAAAACTCAATATTTTTAAATATTCCCGGTATGTCTCCAACTTCTGATATTTGACATTTAAAAACCTAATCCGGCACGTCGCCGACATCCAATATTTACAACTCTGTCTGCGTGTGTGTACATATGCCACATTTTTTTTAAAATACGGAGAATATAAAACGTAGAAAAGTTCAAATTGTACAGATAAAAATTCTATTTATTTAAAACATCTAATCCTCGAATTCATAATAAATAAGCAAAATATTCTGAGCATATTTTGTTATTATGATAAACAACAACTTTATTTGCATTTAAAAAACCAACTTCTATCACAATATGCAGAACCATTTGCCAAGTCCAAACGTACCAGCACACTAGAGTAGTAGGTGCATCCTCTGAGTATCGGATGCATACCGACACCGGAGATGTACCCGGTACGGGTAAGCCCTCGGGGAAGTGTTGGAAGCGAAAAGTGGGCACACAAAAGAGCAAAATAGCTTCTCTATTATAACAAACAAAATTACAAGGCTACAATACAATACAACTCCTCTATGAGTTACAACTTAATACTTCACTCCAAAAGTCATGCACACACTAATACAAGAAAAATAGATAATCGTTGCTTCTCGAAAATAATGGACATGCAGTCCGCCGAGAGCTGTCCGCTTTCTCTGTCCGCCAAGAGCCTGCTAACAAAACATATGCTGCTGCACTTTACGACCTTAGAATTTTGTCCGCCAAAATTCTGTTCGCAAGAAATCTGTTCGCAAGAAATCTGTTCGCAAGAAATCTGTTCGCAGATTTCTCTTCTTGTTCGCAGAAAAAAAAAAACAGTCCGCCAATTTTCTTATTTGGCTCTAGGAAGGAGTCCGCCAATAGGAGACCGCAGCTCATGAACTGCTCAACCTTGCCAGGCTTTTTCTCCCGTCACTTCATGCCATGCACTCACCCCTATTTATAATCATTTCCAACAAATGAAATCACTCCACGTGGCGATCTATTTAAAGCCTCCTGCATGCACATCACGTGAGCCCCCTTTCTTCACGCCATAAATCACTGCTACATCATTTCATATTTTATTATATTTATATAAATATAAATATATAAACTTTGCCTATGTCTTTGGTCAAAGACGCCATTGCCGCCAACAATCTCCCCCTCAAACACGGCAGCACATGCCGAGTTTGCTTTTACACTTCAGAAACGCCTCAGTCTTTAACGCCTTCGTGAAAATATCTGCAATCTGCTCTCTTGTGAGACAATATACCAACTCCACTACCTTATGTTGCACTTGTTCACGAAGAAAGTGATACTTCGTCTCGATGTGTTTGCTGCGCCCATGCAGCACTGGATTCTTTGCAAGTTGAATCGCAGACATATTATCAACATACACCGTCACAGGAACATTTTGTGGATGATGCAACTCCTGCAAGAGATTTCTCAACCAAATCGTCTGACAAGTACAAGCTGCTGCTGCAATGTACTCAGCTTCACAAGTCGACAGAGCAATTGTTGTCTGCTTCTTCGAACTCCATGAGAACACAGCTGTTCCCATATGAAAAACATATCCGGAAGTGCTCTTCCGGTCATTCACATCTCCTCCATAGTCACTGTCAGAGTACCCAACCAGCTTCAACTCTTCTGCAGATGAGTACATCAAACCATGATTTCTTGTCCCATTCACATACCTCAAGATCCTCTTCGCTGCTGTGAAGTGATCTTGCTTCGGTTCCTCCATGTATCTACTGACTACTCCAACTGCATACATGATGTCAGGTCTAGTGAAAGTCAGATAGCGTAGACTTCCTACTAGACTCTTGAACAACGTGGAGTCAACTGCTTCCTCTTTCGAATCCTTCCTCAACTTCACCCCTGGATCAGCAGGAGTAGAGATAGCCTTGCTATTCTCCCTCCGAAACTTCTTCAGAATCTCCTCCGCATACTTTTTCTGAGAGATGAAGATCCCTTCTTCACTCTGTTGCACTTCTATGCCCAAGAAGTAAGTGAGTTCACCCAAATCTGTCATCTCAAACTCCTTCATTGTCTTCCTAAACTCTTCGAACATGAGAGGGTTGTTGCCTGTGAATATCATGTCGTCAACATACAAGCATACGACCATGATATCACCGTTCTTCTCCACCTTCGTATAGAGTGCATACTCATACGGGCTCTTCATGTACCCGTTCTTCTGAAAGTATGCATCTATTCTTTCATTCCAAACACGAGGCGCTTGCTTCAACCCGTACAACGCCTTCTTCAATTTGTAGACCTTCCTCTCTTGACATTTCACTTCATATCCAGGAGGCTGCTGGACGTATACATTTTCTTCCAGATAACCATTGAGAAATGCGGACTTGACGTCCATCTGATGGATCTTTCACTTATATTGAGCAGCCAGTGCAATGATCAGTCTAATAGTGTCTATCCGCGCCACTGGAGCAAACACCTCGTCGTAGTCCACACCTTGGACTTGTCGGTAGCCTTTAGCGACGAGTCTTGCCTTGTGCTTCTCCACTTCTCCATCCTTGTTCTTCTTCACTCTATATACCCATTTCACACCAATGGGCTTATGACCTGCTGGCAGAGTGACCAACTCCAAAGTATCATTCCTTTTGATGGATGTCATCTCTTCATCCATTGCTTTCCTCCAAGTCTTCTCTTGAGCTGCTTCATCATACGAGTACGGCTCACGATCTGCTAAAAGACAATATAAAGAAAAATTAGCATGAATCGGCTCCGTCTCTTCGTAGATCTCCTCCAACCTTCTCATCCTAGGTTGAGAACCATTAGAGATGCTCCTGCTGGTGCTTGCTCTATCAGAATTGCTTCTGTTGGTGCTTACTCCACTAGAGTAGGGAGTCGAAGCTCCCCCTGAATCTCTGCTCGGTGGTGATGGTGGTTCGGCTCCACCATCCTCAACTTCAGCTTCGTGACCACCTTCTTCATCATCATCATCATAGAACATTCCTTTGACGCTTCTTTCTTTCTCATCCCAGCTCCAACAACTGTCTTCCACAAACAAGACATCTCTTGAGATGATCGCCTTCTTTGTCACAGGATTGTATAACTTGTAAGCTTTGCTCATCGGAGCGTAGCCTACAAATATACACTTCTCGCTCTTGTCATCAAACTTCTTTCGCTTCTGATTAGGGATGTGGGCATAAGCCACACACCCAAACACTCTCAAGTGTTGCACACTTGGCTTCCATCCACTCCATGCCTCATATGGAGTTTTGAACTTCACACTCTTAGTCGGACATCTGTTCAGCAAGTACACAGCACATTGTACTGCTTCAGCCCAGAACATCTTCGGCAACTTCTTCCCCTTTATCATACTTCTCGCCATATTCTGAATTGTCAAGTTCTTTCTCTCAGCAACTCCATTTTGCTGAGGTGAGTAAGCTGTAGTCAACTGATGAGCAATCCCATGCTCTTTGCAGAAAGCATCAAATAACTTAGAGGTGTACGCCCCACCTCTATCAGTCCTGAGCACCTTCAGTGGTTGTCCACTCTCCTTCTCTGTCTTTGCCTTGAACTCCTTGAACTTGTCAAGGGCCTCAGACTTCTCCTTCAAGAAGTAAACCCAACACTTCCGACTAAAGTCATCAGTGAAGGTAATATAGTATTTGCTTCCTCCAACTGAGGTAATATCAAACGGACCAGCAATGTCCGAATGAACTAGTTCAAGCTGTCTCCTTGCTCTACGAGACTTTCCTCCTTCAAAACTCTGCCGCTTCTGCTTTCCCTTCGTACAAGCTTCACAAATCTTCTGTGGTGGTAAGATCTTAGGCAAGCCTTCCACCATCTTTGCATGTGACAGAAGCTTCAGACCACTAAAGCCTAAGTGACCCATTCTATGGTGCCACAACCAAGCTTCTTCTTCCTCTTCAGTTCTTGCTAGGCATGCCGTCTCCTCGGCATCCATCTTCAAAGTAAAGAGACGATTCGTCGTCATCTTTACTTTCACCACCTCTTTGCCTTGATGGTTCTTCATAGCCAACGAACCATCCTTCAACTGAATGCAGTAGCCTTTCTCCACCAACTGCCCAAGGATTAAGATATTACTCTTCAAACCAGGAACATAAAACACATCATTGAGATGCACCTTCTCACCATTTAAGGTAACCACTATCAACCCTTTGCCTTCTACCGAGATCTTTGAAGCATCACCAAAACTAACCTCACCAACACTTGGTTCAAGATTAGTGAATATCTCCTTCTCACCACACATGTGATTGCTGGCTCCTGTGTCCAAGTACCAGACTTCATTTCTTCCTCCTTCAGTTCCTCTGTAAGTCAAGAACATCATTGGATTGTCATCAGTGTTTCTTGCTTCAGCATAGTGGTTGGTCTCCTCATTCCTCCTCGGAAGTCTGCAGTCATAACTCATGTGCCCAAACCTGTTACAGTTGTTACATTGGACTTGGGCCATTCCACCACGGCCTCTGCCTCGGCCTCTTCCACGGCCTCTTCCTCTTCCTTCTTGCTCTCTACCTTGAGGTTGCTCCGCCTCTCTCTGGAAGTTCTGATGTCTTCCTCCTCTTCTTCCTCTGCCTCTGCCTTGGTAGCCTCGACCTCGCTGGCCACCTCCTCTTCCTGAACTCTCTCCAAAGTTCAGCTGAGTCTGAAGTGCTTTCTCTAAGCCACTTGACTCTTCATCTTGTAGCATGCGGTATTCATGGGCTTGCAGAGAGCCTATGAGTTCATCAACAGATATCTGAGTGAGATCCTTCGACTCTTCTATCGCCACTACTATATAGTTGAACTTCTTTGACATCGATCGCAGAAGTTTCTCCATGAAACTCACATCATCAATCGTCTCTCTGTTGCGCTTCATTTCGTTTGCAAGCGTTCGCAGACGAGTCACATAGTCACCAACTTTCTCAGAATTTTGCATCTTCATAACTTCATACTCTGCTCGGAGAGATTGCAGCTTCACCTTCTTTGCCTTGTCAACTCCTTGCAAGGAGCGTTGCAAGGTTTCCCATGCTTCCTTAGAACTCCGAGCATCAGAGATCTTCTCAAAGGTTGCTTCATCAACCCCTTGGTATAGCAAGAACAAAGCCTTCTTGTCTCTCTTCCTTGCCTCTCTCAGTGCCGTTCTTTGTGCGTTAGTTAACGCCGCATCTTGCTCAGTAGTCTGCTCTTCATACCCATCATCAACTATCTCCCAAGGCTCCTTTGATGCTAGTAGCACTCTCATCTGGATGCTCCAGTTCCCATAGTTCGTCTTCGTCAACTTGGGAACTTGACCCGGCATAGCATTTACCATCTCCATTGTTGCGATCTCTTCAACTCTTCTGAGTTACTAACAAGGTTCGGAACCTGGCTCTGATACCACTGTTGGAAGCGAAAAGTGGGCACACAAAAGAGCAAAATAGCTTCTCTATTATAACAAACAAAATTACAAGGCTACAATACAATACAACTCCTCTATGAGTTACAACTTAATACTTCACTCCAAAAGTCATGCACACACTAATACAAGAAAAATAGATAATCGTTGCTTCTCGAAAATAATGGACATGCAGTCCGCCGAGAGCTGTCCGCTTTCTCTGTCCGCCAAGAGCCTGCTAACAAAACATATGCTGCTGCACTTTACGGCCTCAGAATTTTGTCCGCCAAAATTCTGTTCGCAAGAAATCTGTTCGCAAGAAATCTGTTCGCAGATTTCTCTTCTTGTTCGCAGAAAAAAAAACAGTCCGCCAATTTTCTTATTTGGCTCTAGGAAGGAGTCCGCCAATAGGAGACCGCAGCTCATGCACTGCTCAACCTTGCCAGGCTTTTTCTCCCGTCACTTCATGTCATGCACTCACCCCTATTTATAGTCATTTCCAACAAATGAAATCACTCCACGTGGCGATCTATTTAAAGCCTCCTGCATGCACATCACGTGAGCCCCCTTTCTTCACGCCATAAATCACTGCTACATCATTTCATATTTTATTATATTGAAATAATTACCCAAACCTCCCCTGTAAACTAGCATAATTAGTGAGAGCATCCCTCTTATTTTCGAAATTACAAAAAACTCCCCTTAAGTTTTCATTTCATTACCAAAACCTCCCCTGATCTTTTCATTCCATTGCATTCATGAAGAAAAATACCCCCCTGGACACTGTTCACCGAGGGGGTGTTTTTGTGCATGGATGTTATGAAATTAAATCTTCAGGGGAGGTTTTTGTAATGAAATAAAAACTTTAGGGGAAGTTTTTGTAATTTCGAAAATAAGAGGGGTGCTGTCAGTAATTTAGCAAAGTTAGAGGGGAGGTCCCGGTAAATGTCCCTTATTATATTTATATAAATATAAATATATAAACTTTGCCTATGTCTTTGATCAAAGACGCCATTGCCGCCAACAGGAAGTGTCGGTGCTTCTTAGCTCGTAGACTAATAGACTTTAATTCGTTTAACTAATATTTGATTTATCACTTCGGCATATCTGATGTTGATGTTTTTTTAACTTTAAAATGTGTGCATGAATCCTCGATATCAATTTGGATGAAGTGATTTTTTAGACCAAACATAATAAATTTCTCCTTGCAGTTCTCGTTCATTTGCTCAACGTCTTGTGGCCTTCGCATGCGTTGAAGGGATATTTTTCTCAGGAAGGTTGGCTTACATTCAGGAATATTTTTGCTATAGTCTCCTAAAATTTACCTGAAAATGGATTTGCTATATTTATGTTGTTTTTATCAGTTTCTGTGCTATATTCTGGCTCAAAAAGAGGGGGCTTATGCCTGGACTGGCATTCTCAAATGAGCTTATTTCAAGAGATGAGGGTCTTCACTGTGACTTTGCATGTACTTTATACAAGTGAGTTGTGCACCAAATGTGTTCAGCATAAGTTTTGCTTATAATTTGTGATTTTGAATGGTAAATTACAGATAATTTACTTCAAAACATACAATTTTGGGCTTCAAATGAAATACAGTTTTCATTTACAGCCTTCTTGATAATTCTCTGCATTGGGAAGAAGTCCACCAGATTGTTGGCGATGTTGTTGAAATCGAGATCGAATTTGTTTGCGAGTCTCTTCCGTGCGCATTGATTGGAATGAACTCAACCCTGATGAGCCAATACATTAAATTTGTTGCAGACCGGCTGTTGGTGAGCACATTCTGTATTTCCCATAGTTAATCTATAAATATGTTTTTTTTTGAATTTCACATTCTTGGCATTGGGTTAATTAATTGATTGTAAATAAAATAAAAAACATATTTTAGTAAGTGATCTAGCACATAGATTTCTTTTAAATGTTGATGTGATGTTGGTGTGAGCCATCAAGCTTAGTGTGGTCTGATACCATGTTGGAACTTGCGAATTGAATTCATAACCAATTGGTTGTAAATGGATGGGGCCAAGGTCTAATATCAACCACAAAAATTACATAAAAGCTTATTTATTTGGTACAATAAAAATGGGTGTTCTTATATGCACACCATTTCCGGCTATGTGCCAGTCCAAGGATGAATGCATGCCAAACAAAAAACCATAGGAAGCTATGAACTTGTAAAGGATTGCCGAACATATAATCCATATGAAATTACATGGCCTGCATATATTCATCACCTAAAAAAAGGGCAGCCCAGTGCACAAAGCATCACCGCGCTGCGAGGGTTCGGGGAAGGGTCTCACCACAAGGGTGAAATGTAGGCAAACCTTTACCCTAAAAGGCTGCTTTCAGGGCTCGAACTCGTGATCTCAAGGTCTCTCAGTGACACCTCAACCGGTGCCCTAAGGGGCTCCCCTTCTCTTGATTTGGTACAATATCTCAACAAAATCATGATCTTTGGTGAATTTTGAGAGTATTATAAGTTTATTAATCTCTAAACGAGCCTTGCTACAAGTTGTGTGAATCTTCTCAGGTTGCCTTGGCTTGCCCAAGGAAATATAATGCAGAGAACCCATTTGAATGGATGGAATCTATATCTTTACAGTGAGTCTAGTTCCATTGGTTTACCTCATTTTTCTGGTTATCTTGTTTATAATTTTTAATTTAATATTTATTTTTCTGTAGGGGGAAGGCAAACTTCTTCGAGAAAAGAGAAGGCAACTATCAGAAGGCTTCAGTGATGTCCCGCTCTCAAGAATGGAGCGGAAAACTACGTGTTCAAACTAGATGAAGATTTCTAGAGGAAGTGGGTATTTGTTCATACATTTCTCTTTTGTATATTTTTTTCAAATAACTACCAAAACTTCCCCTAGAAGATAGCTTAATTACAGCTTGCACCCATCTTATTTTGGAAATTACAAAATCCTCTCCTCAATGTTACAAAACATAACATTTACCCTAAGAGGCTGAAATGTAGGCGGCTTTGTGGGCGTCCAGAACTCCAAAGACCGCGGTGACGATCTCGACCCAGGTTTTATACATCTTCTCGCGTCGAGTAGTGGCCGGCAATTTGGATCACGGCAGGCGGCTTTGTGGGCGTCCAAAATTCCAAAGACCGCAGTGACGACCTCGACCCAGGTTTTATACATCTTCTCGCGTCGAGTAGGGGACCGGCTAGACATTGAGGGGAGGTTTTTGTAATTTCAATAATAAGAGGGGTGCAATCTGTAATTTTTCAAACTTAGAGGGGAGGTCCCTGTAAACGCCCCTATATATTTTTTAGGTGTGCAATTATATATGAATTGATTTATACTTGCTGGATGCAAGGAGCTTTGGCTCATGTTTGGCAATGCACAGTGATAGTGGCGAATAATTTTCGCCACGTTCCATTTCCGTGGCAAAACCGTGGGCGAAAGAAGTTCTCACCGCACAATATTATCATTCAGTGGTACGGATGTAATTATTTAAAATTAGGGCTGATGATGATAGGATTAGCTTTGTATTATAAATTTGGCACAATTCAATTCTATGCTTGTGTAAATGGTTCATTGGACAATGGTGGTGTCATAAATATTGATTTTACTCTATAGTGCAAAGCCAATGCTCTGGATGTTGAATGAAGCATGTTTATGTGCATATAAATCAAAATGGATTGTCCTCTCTATGTCTTTGGCTTTGATTTGAGGGCATGATTCCGCAGCAAATGTGACGGTATAGGGGGCCATTATTTTAGTGGTATCTGTGAGCAGAGCCACTTTGTGCATTTATTGTCAAAGTTTGGTCTTTCTCCTCTGAGAGGTCACTGTGCATAGTGCCAAAGATTAGGTATGTTTTCAATCTTCTCCTGCCCATACCCCCAATGATTGGGGATGGGTTATGTTGTTGTTGTGTTGTCTTGTTCTCACAGCCGTAAGTAAGGCTCCGTTTGGGAGCACTTATCTTCAACGGTTGAGCGGTTACGACCGCATGAACCGGGCCAAAATTAAGGTTCGGTTCATGCGGCCGTAACTACTCGACCGGTGAAAATAAGTCCCCCAAAACAGAGCTTAATTATAATTTTAGAGCTTTAACGATTGGATGATTGATCTACCAAAAAAAGTAAATCAAAATTTATTGAAGGTGATGTTAAATACAAGTCATTTTTGACCATGTGCAGTCCAAGAATAATTACAGATAGGTAGATGTGAATCAATATAGGCATTGGCCTGCACATAACCGTTATGAAGTTGCGCGCCTTGCACAGCCAAAGTTGGCTTGTATATAGTTATTGCCTATATTTATTTATGTAAACTAGCATAGAATATGGACGATGCAGGATACATTTATTAATGGGGAATTAGTGGTGTGCGCTTAAAAAAACTATATACAAGTTAAATTGCATTGGTTGGGTCGTGTATTTGTGATTTGGAAATTAGAAATCTTGCATGTGTTGTGGTGCAGTTTGATTATTACCACGGCTTTTTTTTGGGGAAGAAAAAAAAGTCATACTAACAGCCTCTACTGAGGTCTCTAAATTCCTGTTCAGTTTATAACATCTAAATTCTTTCTATTTATAGATGACAGCTCAGCTAATTTAGGCTCTGTTTGGCATGATAGTAGTTATGAGCCGTTATTTGTGAACACCTGACCTCGCCTTAAGAGTTTCATTTACTTTTATGCTCAAATTAGTTTATTTTCTTGATAGCGGTCATAGTTGCGATTATGTTGAACATAGATTCTATGATGTTGATGTTTTTGTGTACTCTCACTGAAGCAAAAACACCAGGACAAGCGGAACCTTAAGCTTTTAAACTAGCACTTTTATTTCCTGGTTAATGCGAGCTTATACAACAGAAGCGGGATGACAACGGATTCCACTTACAATAAGATTACCAATTCAGCAGGAGAGATCAAGATTGTACAAATAAAAATTATGTTTATAGGACAGACTGGATCAAACAACTTTACAGCCAGGCGCACCACAATGGCAAGTGAACGACTTTCCAAACAGCCCTTTCGTCGGCCCTATCAACCACCATTTGCACGGAGGAAAGTATAAAGAACAAATCTATACTATTACCTGATCTTTTAGGTGCAATGCCCATGAAATATTCTCCAGGTCTTGACAATGTTCAAAATTCCAGCTCCTTTTGGAACCACGTACATTTTTATAAGAGTTCCATGAAAACAATTTCGATCAATCTTGGTCGGCGGCTTTTCCTCATCCACCATGGAATGCGAATGCAGATGTTCGCAAGGCCAAACAGCTGGAGTTCTGCAGCAACCTTTGGAGGAAATGCAGCAGCCCCTGAAACTGAAACTCGATCCCAAACAAACAGAGCCTACACAAAAGTATTGCCAAACAATGTTCTATAAGACTAACACAACAGGGCATTCCAAGTGGAGCATTACATCTCTTGTTTTCATTTAGGAAGCTGATAAATCAAAAAATCAAGTTTATTTTACAGTAGTACAAGAGACTTGAATTTAAACTTGAAGCAATTAATGAAATAAAGAAGACTGTAGCTGAAGAACAAAAACATAAATTTACAAGTTGATTGTGAAGACCACCTTTTCAAGCCAATCTCATCTTTTATACATATAAATAATTACATTACAGGGCAGGCTACAAGAAGTCGGACATATTCTCTCATAATATACATGAATGAATAGAGTGCCACCTGTGAAGGCTGCAGCCGCATCTTGCCAAGTAAACCCCTCGGCTTCTACGACTGACCGTTGAACGATGTTGTTTCAAATAAAGGATTAGAATCCTCCCCTCTTACTCTAGTAATTTCACATTTGAACTTATCAATCTCAACCATCCAATACGCTAAGAACGGCTGGGAAGCTGTTCACATCATATTTTTAAACCAGTGTTTCTGATGAAATACATCTCAGCCATTCACGCAGCAATGTGGAGCTGACGTACCAGGGTAAATCCAAACAAGCCAACAGTCAGGTGCTCCGGGTAGAAGAAAAAAACACAACATCATTCCATCCGATCAAGAGTTTCCGATGTTGGCAACGAACGGCACCAGTCGCTTGTAGTCCCTCTTCCTGCCGAGGGCACATGTATCGAGAACACGGCCAAGTATCAGTCGGGTATTCTGGAGCGATACCTCTCTCTGCGAGGGCCCACCATCCGCAGCTGCAGACCCCGTCCCAAACCCAGACCCAGCTATAAAATGCAGCTGCCCACTCCTGGCCTTGAATGAGCTTTGAGGCGCAAGTATACTCTGCAGAGATTTCTCACTCAAACCATAACCATTCTCGGTTGCGCCGAATTCATCGATTTGGCCGCCCGCCAGGGTGCTGCAGCTTTGCAAAAGTGCTTCTAGCACACTCAATGCCTCCAAGCACAAGGTGCTTTCTACTAGCTGCGACACGATGGCGTACACGTGCGGGCTCTGAGCTGCGTCCACCGGTGCTTGATGGAGGAGCGCTTTGAGCAGCACGAGTATTACCCGCTGATGCTCAGCCGGCCCCCGCTCAAGGAGCCTCAGTAGATGCCCAAATGCCAAGGGAGAGTGCTTCGGAAACCATTCTGCGCAAATTGGTGGCGATGCACGTGCGAAGAGATCTTCGGTGGAAGCTATCTCACCTTGAGAATAAGCTAAGAACACCTCTGCGAGATCATCAAGTGATTTTTTGTGGCACCAGTATGAAATGTTCGAGGCGACCAAGCATGCCTTTTGGAACTCCTGCTGGAGGGTGATGCAGGTCCAATAAAAGGAGGGTCCTTGTTCAGCTGTAGCCCTAGCCAAGGCAACAAGCCTGTGATGTGCATTAATAACCGCGTCTCTGCGTTCCCCAAAATTGAATCGCAGGTTGGGACGGTTATTTGAGACAGCACCTCTACTGCAGATGCGTGGCTGACGGAGGACATGAGTCCTTTCAGCACTAATGGCTGCACTCCTTCAAAAGCTGGCACCTTTCCGGCGGAAGGCAAGGACTCTTGACCCGAGTGTGATTCTTCTCTTAGAAGCTCGACACCATTATGACCATTCGTGTCGAACTCATCTCGGGGCACACTCGATAACAACACATTCTCAGTTGTTCGATCGCGTAATGAAAGCCGGTTAATGACACGGGAAAACAACTCCAGTACCTGACAGTACACGTGCACGAAATCTGTATGCATCATAGCAACACACCCCCAGAAGAGCTGGGGATAGAGGATCACCTTCTCAGGCTCCATATTCTCCACCATCACCTGTAAGGTTAGGAGAATCTCCATCGCGAAGCCTAAAACTGCAGGCACAGGATTTCCCAAACACCTGTGAAGGCACCGGAGCAGCAATACCGAATTGTCGCTCTTCACGCTGGGCCTGAGAGCTCGATATATCTGGTGGGAGCGACAAGCGAGGTGTCTAGAAGTGCACTCCATTGCCCATTTGAGCGCCTCAGCGCCCCAAGTCTCGCGAAGATCTCCTTGGAAGAATATAGCATCTACCATGTCAAGCACGAGTGCCGATAGAAGCGCAGCGCTAGGAAGTTCTACACGAAGAAGAGTCGGATCCTCATTCTCCCACATCAAAGAGCCACGCTTTGACTGAATGTACTTTATAAGGCTTTCGACTTTATGCTTGTTCTCCCCTTCACTGTTTTCAATCCCATAAAGTTCCAAGTGCCGGCCAGCAAGTGAATAGAGCAGATTCACCAGCAAATTCTTACAGTGTTCGAGGACAATATCCTCTGAGCTGTCCATGGAAACGCAGGTAACATGAAAGAGCAACGGCAAATTCTCACGAAAATCTTCATCATTCTCGTATGCGATTTCGGCGAGAAGTATTAATGCTATATCTGCGCGCGATAGAAGGTGTTGATGTCCCTGCAGGGCTGATTGAAGATCGTTGGCATTGATCCCGAGCGACCCACCGGTTACTTGGTGCAAGATGTCCTCACCGGAGTTGGGCGTATCGATAAATATGTCTCCACTGTCCCTTGACACATGGCGGCTTCTCAGATTCCCGGTTGAGCTCCGGACACCCATCAATGGCCCCGACATATTCATCAACGACGGAAGCAACTGCCCCGACCGGCCAGTAGACGCAGCGACAATGTTGACGTCAGGAGGCAGGGGACTCAACGGACCTGAGATGCTTCGACCTGTAACAGTCGAAGTCCGCCAACTCAAATTCCCGCTAACATTCTTCAGAGGACCATCGAGAGATCCTCGAACGAGCAGAGGTGACATGTGAGGTTGGCTATCAACTACAGTTGCAAGCTGCGCCATTGTTGGTCCTTGAGAAAACTCCAGTATAATGTTTGCCGTTGGGTCCACCTTCCCTGGCCTAACGGGATCCTCGCTGTCCTCCAACATCCTTTGAGATAACTCGCATACCAAGTGATCGATGGTTTGCTGCGGGCAGATGCGTGCCAAATACAAACTCACGCGTTTGGCAACAGAGAAATACGTGGCGAAAGCCCAACTGATCTCCGCTGATGGATTTGAATCACAATCTTCAATTCCTTTACTGATCAAGAAGTCCAAAACCGGTATGATGTTGCGGGTATTGCTTGCAACGGTGCTCCATAATTTCTCTATTTCATCAGGAAACTGATCCCCGTGTTTCCATGTGACATAATAAAGGCTTTTAAGCAGTCTTTCACTCCACCCTGAATCCCATAACTTCAAGAAATTCAAGTTCTCAATCCAAGGAGCCATGCATGTGAGGACTTGATGCTGTGCGATTATGTCCACGGCATCAAGTTGGCGCTGCATGATTTCCTCACACAGCAATTCGCTCAGCTCTGGGTGGTCTTTTGCAAGTTTAGCAGATAATTTGTACTGGAACTGCTGGTAAGAGTCAGGAAGGTTGCCGACTACAGAAGCTCGATAGCGGCTGGTATTCTCCGCATCATCCTCAGCCCACTCGCGAACAGAAAGTGTTTCCAACATTTGAAGAGCGTCATCACGAATTTGCCTCGAGGGATCAACCACCTTGTAGAGAATCAGGCTGAGGAGCCTCTGTACCTCACACTTTGGAATTTCTAGCCTCATGTAAACTTCAGCCAGGACACTGAAGTAACCGTCTGCTAAATGAGGCTCTGGAGAGTAGCACTAGAATAAAGGAAATGGTTTTGTTACGATTATATTCTAGTAAGTAATACAAATGAAGAGAAATTTTTTTTTTGCCTATTTTCAATAAAATAAAAACCTGCAGAAAACAACCCAAAGGCATTTTTAGATTCTCCTATACAGTCAACACAAAAGTTATGATTGTACTACCATTAATAACATGGTATGGAGATGCGAGGTGAAGAGCTGGCAGTTGGAAGAGAGGGGTCATCAGAAGAGGAAAAAAGAGGGAAGGAGGAAGATTATGAAACCAATTATGGGGGGGGGGGATTTGAAAGAGCGAACCTTCATCACATCAAATATTCATCCATCAACCTAATAAACCTCTTTATTAGGTTTACAATACACAATTCAACTCATATACTAATTCTTGTGATGCATGTTCTCTGTTCCTAAATATGATGGCATAACTTACGAATATTGAAAGAATAGATTTTACTCCACCGTTCAATTTTTTAGACGGAGAAAGCATTTACAAAACTCCATGATAAAGCAATGGCAACATCACACTAAGCCCCATTTGGCAGAACGGAACGCGTGCAGCGCAGATCCTCAGACCACAGCCATGGGACCCACAACTTAAATCTGCAGGTTTTTATGTGGATTTCGCCCCACACCAAATAGGGCCAAATGGACGTGAAGACATGACAGCCATTCTCCAGATCACCTCTGCGGGCATTGAAAAATAGGGCATAAACCTAATAGCTTCGACATAGGAATATATTCTCACAAAATGGGGCATAAACCTAATAGCTTCGACATAAGAATATATGGGTATACCCAAGCAAAAAGATTACGACAACGGCTAGCCTAGGAAGGAGTGAGTTTTTTTATTCCAATCCTCGAGCCAAGTCAAAGCAATCCATGTGCTACCCATACAGTTGCCTCTACAAGATGCAGATAATATTGCATTGAGAAGTAAAATAACCTGGTCAATACATGCTGGAAAAAGATCCAAATTTGTTTGAATTAGATTCTTTAAAGCAGTTTTTGCCAATGGAATACGGCGATGCCCTCCTTTCTGCTTATCACGTGTCCCTGTACATCGCCCTCCATCTGTTGAATATTTTGAGTATGATGGTGTACGCGGATCTACAGGTGAAAAGCCATAAGGTGCTCTTGGTGCTGAATCAAGGAACAAATTATTGATCCAAGATATCACACGTCCAAGCAGTTTTCTAGCATTGTCATCAAAACAAGGGCCGTATAAAAGAGAGGCGATAGCATTCATAGAAACCCATTGAACTGCTTCTACCTGTTCAATCACCTCCTTATCAAATGTGAGTTTGTCTATAGATTCTCTAGATCGGCCATGTTGTCCTGACTTGTATCGTTCCATTTCTCGACGATAATCACTACTTCCTTCTTGGCCCCATGTGCTTCCAGGTTCCTCGGACCAAGTCATTAGCAGATCAAAAATCTTCTTTCTTGTTCTCATATCAAACCTTTCTGATCTGGAGTCCACAATCTCTTGAGCTAGATATCTAATAACAGAAGCTAATGCATAACGAAGTGGCTGCAAATCTTGAATGCTATCAGATGATGATATTAACTGGCGATATGTTTCCTCAATGAACTTCAAAAATTGCAATTGGAGAACAGGTTTGGAACGCAACATCCCTGGCCAAATTTTCTCTGCAACAGCACGATGAACATTTGCAATGTGCACACGAAGTTCTTCGCGACGAAATTTTTGATTCTGCGATGAAAAAGTGATCCACATTAATTTTTGTTCATACCTATTGTATCTGGAATCGGCCAATATCTAAATCAGCAAGATTGAAAAATCAATTCCCACTTCGAAGTTTCCACATCAATTGGTAATAGCATAACAAAGAGAACCTTGCAAGAAAATGTGTGAAAACAATTTGAATACTCCACAATTCCAATATATTATGAGAGCTAATTACAGCTCTATTTTGTACAATAAATAGTTTAGTTTTCTTCTAGGTTGAAGGCTATAAGAACATATTTGATCATGAGGGTTTGATCACAATCAAGTGATTGACTTTATCATACAAAAAGAAAGAACCGGTGTTAAGAGAAAATCCTCAACAAAGATATAGGATAAAAAGAGAATGTTAACTTTTTCAAAGAGAACATGAGCGCACTAGTAAATTGCAATATACTACTTCCTTGAAAACAACAAAAAAGGAATCTTGGTTAGTTTACTTTTGCACAATAAGACTATTGAATAGTTCATTCAATATTGTACCTTCCATTTCTGCTTTCCCTCTGACTCTGACAAAACTTCTTCCATGAAAGATGCAAGCTCTCCAAACATGAGTTCACATAACTCAAGATGAGAATGGCCCAGAGCATTGGTAGCTGCAAGCTACAAAATAAAATAAATAATAGGCTTCTCTCCTTGCTGAATGGTGAAGCCAAAGGCACTTTTCCATACACAAATTATTATATTCTATATATTTTGCCTATATATTTCATAGTAAAGAATGTAGGAAATGAAGGGGAATATTATGCATTTCCAGAAATAAGTAACATGATGAGGGCTATGAGGACATTACACTAAGAAATCATTACTTAATGTTGTATGTTCTAGTAAAAAAAGTAAAATATTGGGTTGGTGAAATAACGAAGTGAGGTTTATATTTATTGTATTTTTTTCCAAAATTTGGAATATTAGACCCAAATCAGTACAGAAGTGAGATAAATGGAGAGAATTTAAAACTTTATCTTAAGGTGTCAGAAGGTTAAAGATGAATTCAAAGCATGGAAATTTCCTCTCCCCAGTAATGAGAACTTCCTGATCATGTTTTTTTTATCTATTCTAAACTACAATTTACAAATGCACAAACTACAAACAAGCATCCTTATGATGTATTCCGAATGCCATATGCATGACGATGGGTGCGATGTGTGTTTGCCTAATCTAGTAGGGACTTGGAACAAGCAGATGATAAAATTCAAATTGCGTTTAGAGTAAATTTTAGTTTCTTCGTATACCATGTGCAGAAGATTTAAGAAAGCACATTAAGTTTGCCGGTTTAAGAAAATATAGCACATGCATCAACCCTTCCAGATTCCATATCTGAATGAACTTTATATATTCAACACATCCTTCAAAAATTTTGTTTGTTAATTTGAATTACTTCAACCCAGTTGATCGCTGCAAGGAGTAAGTATTGGACTCATATATGACAACACTCTGTTTGTAGAAGTAGAGATAGTGGATGCACGCCCCTTTAACAAGATAATTTAGTTGAAATCAAGTCTGTTTATGTGTTGTGTATTTTACCCTCATAAGGGTGTTTTTTAGTCTTTGTTCACTTTTTCCCTTGCTCTATATATAATAAGAGTATAGAGTTGCTAATAATATTATCTCGGTTTTATTCTCTCAACTTGGTATCAGAGCACCGAGAGGAACTAACCCAATCCTGCGTTTCTCTTCCGCCGATCGCTTCTTCCTGTCTGAATGGTTAGGGTTTATATTATTTGATCCTGCCAGTAATTTCTCCTGGATGATTCTTCGGTGGCTGTCGATTCTACATCGCCGAGTGTTGTGCACCCCAGATGGGTGACCCTCGGCAGCCTTCTGGCCACGCTGGCTCCCTGAAGAACACTACCGTGCCCTTAGATGGGACGAATTATTTTGAAGGGTCTCGAGCGGCACAACATGTCATTCACAGTCATCAGCAGTTTGTATATATTGATGGGACCATTGTGGCACCTCCTCTGGGTGATCCTTCTTGGAGGCATTGGGACTCAGAAAATACTTTTGTTGTCTCCTGGCTCCTTCATTCCATGTCTACCGTAGTTATATGTTGATGGATTCATCCTATGAGATCTGGACTCGGGCACGTGAGACTTACTCTCAGATCGTAATTCCACTCAGATTTATGATTTGAAGCGCCGGATGCTGGAGTTACGTCAGGGAACCATGACAGTGTCTACTTACTTCTCTGAGTTCGAGCGTATCTCTCAGAAATTGGATTATTTTGAGCAATTTACTCCTGCCCGTACTGCCGATGCAGTCCTGTTGCAGAAAGGGGCGAACAATTTCGTTTACATGTGTTTCTGATGGGTTTGAGCATGGACATGGACATGGTTCGAACAAATATTCTCCACCGATCTCCCCTTCCATCTCTTCAGGAGGCCTTTAACATGGTTCTTGACGATGAAGACTGTCAGAGGTCCCTCAGCACGGGTGCTCCTTCTGATCGCTTTGCCTTTACTAGTGTTGTTCGAGGTGGCTCCAACCATACCAACGTTGTTCCTACCTGTAATTACTGTGGTCGCAGAGGTAATACTCGTGACACGTGCTTCAAGCTACATCCTCACCTTGCTCCACCTGGATCTGGCCGTGGTTGTGGACGTTGTCGTGGCCCAGGACGAGGGGGATACCGTCAGAGTTCTCTCCCTTATGATGCTGCTTACTCAACTGAGGTTCATGACAATCATCATGGCCAGCTCCCAGGACATTTTACCACCTCGCAATTGGATGCTCTCTGTTGTCTCCTGCACTCCCAGTCAGACACTTCCCAGAGCGGTACTTCTACTTCCTTTGCTACTGTTGTTATGCCCAGTGCCAATGTTGCTGCGACACCTCCGCCTGAGTGGATCATTGACTCGGGAGCTACCGATCACATGACCGGCTCCTCAGATTTCTCTTCCTACACTCCCTTGTCTGGTAAGGACAAGGTTATCTCTGCAAATGGCACCTTGTCCCCTATTGCGGGCAAGGGCAACATTTCTTGTTCCTCTTCTCTTTCTCTTTCTTCTGTTTTGCATGTCCCTTCATGTCCTTGCAGTCTTCTTTCCATTAGCAACATCACTCGCTCTCTTAACTGTTCTGTAACCTTCTTTCCTGATACTTGTGTTTTTCAGGAACTGGGTACGAAGCGGATCATTGGCAGTGGTAGGAATCGCGGCGACATGTACTATCTGGATGCTACTTCATCATCCCTTGCTCTCTTCTTCTGCTGTTACTGCTGCTGATGCTCGACGCTGACACTTGCGTCTTGGTCATCCTTCTCCAGTCTACCTTCAGAAATTATTTCCTACTTTATCTCCGTTTGTTCAGACTTTAAAATGCAATGCTTGTGAAAAGTCAAAACATGTTCGACATTCTTCGTCGCATTTATCTTCTCATAGTACTACTACTTTTGCTATTATACATTCTGATGTTTGGGGGTCTTCTCACGTTGTATCTTTAACTGGTTATCGTTGGTTTGTTATCTTTATCGATTGTTTTTCTCGCACTGTCTGACTTTATCTATTAAAGAAAAAATGAAGTGTTTCCGGTTTTTCAAACCTTTCATAAAATGGTGTAAACTCAGTTCAATGGTAATAGACGTGTTCTTCAGAGTGATAATGGGGGGAGAATACAATGACCGTAGAGCGTTTGGCTCATACCTCACTAGTCATGGAATTATTAACCAAACCACTTGTGTTTACACCTCCACCCAAAATGGTGTTGCTGAACGGAAAACCGACATCTCCTTGATGTTTCACGGTGCCTTCTCACTACCATGCATCTCCCAAAATCATATTGGGGTGACGCCATCCTAACTGCTACTCATCTTATCAATCGTCTCCCTTCAAGGGTTCTCGATTATACTACTCCTATGGTCCGTCTTTCCTCTACATCTGTTGTTCATACCACCCATCTTCCACCCCACATTTTTGGGTGCGTATGTTTTGTTCACGTCCATCAGCCTCATCGTGACAAGCTTGAACCTCTGGCTCTCCGTTGTGTCTTTCTTGGCTATTCTACCACTACAAAAGGGTATCGATGTTATCACCCTCCTTCCAGACGTTTTTTTGTACCATGGACGTGATCTTCCGTGAGGAGTTATCTTACTACTTGGATTCGACTCCCTCTACTCGTCAAGGGGAAAATGATGTCATCGAGTCAGTGCCACTCCATCTGATTCCTCCTACACCTACCATGTCTTCCACCATAGCTACTCCTACACCTCCTTCACCTACAACCCCTTCGTCACCTACACCTACGTCGTTTTCTCCCATATATCACCATCTGTCCCTCATCTCCCCTTTTCCTCATACATATCATCGTCGACAAACAGGTAAACAGTCCTTCGTTGCTCTATCGCTGTCGGCATTCTTGTCTCGGCGTCAAGGCGAACCAAGGCGAGCGCTGGGCGCCTTGACGCTTAGGCGTCATGGCGGACGCCTAGGCGACACTAAGGCGAGCAAGTCGCAAGGCGCCATTTTTTTTTTTTAAAAAAAAAGCAGCCTATCGACTGCGGTTATTATAATAACCGCAGTCTATACTATAGACTGCGGTTATTAAAATAACCGCAGTGTATAGTATACATTCTATATACTGCGGTTGTATAATACCCGCAGTGTATAGTATACATGCTATAGACTGCGGTTTTATAATAACCGCAGTCTATAGTACACATACTATCGACTGCGGTTGTTTAATAACCGCAGTATATGTTATATATACTGCGGTTAATAGAATAACCGCAGTATATATTTATTGACCATCGACTGCGGTTATTCTAATAACCGCAGTCGATAGTCATATATAGACAGCGGTTACAAAAATAACCGCAGTCTATAGTATGCCTGCCAATCTTTAGACTGCGGTTATTATAATAACCGCAGTCTACAGCTCCTTTTTTTTTTTAAAATAAATTGTTTACCAATTACAAACACAGCTGGAGATTTTTTTGTTCTTCATAGCAGACTAGCAGTTAGCAGTTAGCAGTAAGCAACTAAGCATAGCAGTTAGCACTTAGCAACTAAGTATAGCTTCTGAATGATCATATGACAAGAAGTAGGCAAGTAGCAACTAGCAAGCACAAATGTTCCAAGTTCCAAGTTCCAACTACCAAAATCATGTATTCTGTATTCATGAATCATGAATTCATGATATCTCAAATCCTCAATTCTCAAACATCAATACATTCATACAATCATACCTATGACCTATCTCAAATTCTCAATTCTCAAATACCATGAAGCAGTAAGCATGTAACAGTAAGAAAAAACAGTGGCAATCATCTATCAATGGTCAAGACTCAAGAGTCAAGACTCAAGACAAACTTCAGAGAAAGCAATAACAAAAAAGGGAACACAAAAATAGCATATTAGCATGAATAATATTTTTAACATTAACTTTAAATAATCATACAAGGTCAACTAGAATCATCATCTAGTAAGTCGTCATTGACATTGCAGGTGTTTGGTTGGATGGAGGTACTCGGCATTTGCCCATAATTATCATAAATATCTTCATCATCACTGGCAACTACAAAATGATCTAAATCTTCATCCCCTTGAGCTATTAGTTCATTTATTTGAAGATTAGTTCCAACTCCACTTCGTAAATTTCGAGCCCCAGTTCCAAGAGCTCTCTCTACAGCATCCCATGTGAGATTATCATCATCAAAAACTAGAGCTTCCTCTGGTTTGTTCACCATCCACTCACTACTCCAGTCGAGCTCATCAAGCACCAAAGGATTGTAATTTCTTCCATTTTCACGTCTGTCTTGGAATCGTGCTTGTAGACGCCGATTATATTGGATGTATACAAGATCACTAAGCCTTTGATGTTCCAATCTATTTCTTTTTTTTGTGTGAATCTGAATCAAGATAATTTCAAACTTATTGGTAAATTATTAAAATAAAAATATTAAAATTTTTATTGAATATTTGTATACTTAGATTACTTACAAACTCAAAAGTACTCCAATTGCGCTCACAACTAGAAGAAGAACAACATAAGCCAATTATGCGCAATGCTACCTTTGTAAGGTCAACATTTGGTCCTCCATGTGCACCCCACCAGTCCACTATTCATTTAAGACAGATATAAATTGTTTGACATATAAATAAATTAAGAAAAAAATAAAAATGTAAACAATACTTACTTGGATTTAAGGTGGTTCGTTGCCTAATAGCCATAGGCTTTCCAAAACTATTTCGAGATGCTTTGTAGTTAGTACCTTGCTCGGCAATCTTGTCTTGCAATTCTTGATCGGGCACTAGTCTTGCAATAACATCATTGAAAGCATCTTGAAATTTCCAGGCATCATCATTATTTTGTTCCTCATATTCAAAATATTTGCCTGGATTTAGAAACAAAGCCGCCCTATACAACTTTTGCTCCATTTGATTTGTCCATATATTTTCAACAATCTCAATAATCTTTTTAAATAATCTTTCTTTGTTATCAAAATGTTGTTTGATCTTTTGTTTGGCTTCTTTCATTGCAGCATATACTTCAGGCATAGCCGGCCTTTCATCTCCATCTACTAATCGCAAAACTGCAATCAGTGGTTTTCCCCCTTTTAGGCAATCTCTTACTCCATTCCAAAAATTGGTTGAAAGTATTATTTCAACAATCTGTTTTCCGGCTTCAGTTTTTGCCAAATTAGCGGCATTCCACGAGGGCGACACAAAGAATAATTTCAGCTTCTCCTCATGCTTAAGCACACTTTGTAGAGTAAGGAATGATGTTGCAAATCTAATTACTGAATGCCTAACTAGATCACCGCCTATAGTAGTCCTTATTGCATCAAGTAAACGAGTGTGTCTGTAGATGAAATTTGTAATCATTCTTGCCTTTCTTATCACTGTTTTGTTCTGTTGTAGCTTGCCTATATCCTCTAGCATTAGATCAATGCAATGAGCTGCACAAGGAGTCCAGAATAATGTAGGTCTTTTTTCCATTAAAATTTTACCAGCTGCCTTGTAATTAGAAGCATTGTCAGTCACCACCTGCAGAGTGCAGACATTTGTAATTATTGAAAGCTGTAGAGTGTAGACTATTAAACTTGTATTTGAAAATTACTAAATTAATGAAACCAAAAAAATTACCTGAACAACACACTCTGCTCCTATCTCTCTAATCTTACTATCAAGCAAATCTGATAACATTGTGGCATCTTGAATATGACTGGATGCATCTACGGAACCCATAAAATAGGATCCTTCTGGACAGTTGACTAGGAAATTGATCAAATGTCTCCCTCTCCTGTCTGTCCAACCATCTGACATAAGTGTGCAACCATATCTTCTCCAGTACGCTTGATAGTTTGTCTTCATCTCCATGACTTTATCTTTTGTATTTTTTAATAATGAGACTCTCAAATCATGATAACTAGGGCCTTTATAACCAGGCCCATACTGTCCAACTGCTTCAAGCATGACTTCAAAACTTCGTGCCTTTGCGGCATTGAATGGAATTCCACATTCATAGAACCAATCAGCAACATAACTATCAACTCTCTTTTTCTCTTCAGGTGTTCTAAAACATCTCTCGATAGTAGTTTGTGCAGGACCTTTTGCACGTCTATCATCTACTACATCTTCAGGAGCACGCCTCACATGAGCATCCATAGGCCCCCTTTTTTTGTGGCAAGTGAATTACTTTCCTTTTTTTGGCACTTGTCCCAGAACTTGGGACAAATGACGTTTTAGCTGTAGATAATGTCGGGGATACATTTTGTGACCCCGTTGGTTCTCTTTCTTGGTCACTCTCATTGTCATCATCAACAGTCAGATGCACATTGTCCTTTTTTTAGCATTTAAAGCTGAATACATCTCAGCTGCTATTTCAGAAGTAGTCTTCAAATACTTGGATACATCTCCATACCCGCCACATAAGTGTTGCTTCAACCTTTTGATACCACCCTTTATCAATCTATCACACAAATTACATTTAACTGTATTTTTATCTTCTAGGTTGGGCCAATGACCATACTTCCAACCAGGATCATTTGACTTTGCTTTTCGTTTAGGATCCGTTTTTGGATCAAGGTCATTGCTACCAATGGATGGAGCAAGAGTGTTGATGTTTTGGTCTTCCATCTTTCACAAACAGGACCTATAGATTGCAGAGTTAGGTCGGGACAATGAAATAAATAACGGCTAAAGAAATCATCAGTCATCACTCATCAGTCATCACAATGAACAATTTAAAGAACTCTAAAAGACATGCTCATTTAGAAATTAGAAGAGTCAACAAGACCATAAGATCATCAGTTCATCACTATAGACAAGACACTACATGATAAATCTAGCAATACAAAAATACATTTGTCATGTACTCATGTGTCAATCAAATCATGATTCATGAAACACAATAAGTGATTATATAATGACAAATCATATTTCTAATATTATCTATTTTCTCCTGCGAAAATTGTGTCACTCCATGATAGATCTGCAATAAAACAAAAATGGTTAAAATCAATTCAACATAATTATTACCAATCTACATGCACTAGACAGTAACGTCACATACCTTTATCAATGATGACATTGGCCTAGTTTTAAGAGCATCAACTATATCAATCATGTAGCACATGATATAATAGCGACATTGAATACTATCTGGTTGTTTTGGGCACTACACAGTAACATAAATAAAAAATTGGTAAGTATTTTAATTTTTAATTACAAAGGTTTAAATTACAATACATACTCATATATGTTATACATCTAAAACTTACCGGAATCAACTTTGTAAGTTTTATTTTTTTAAAACTGGTACGCTGCTCTTTTGCTAAATCTTTTAATGCTCTTCATAAAATAAAAAAAGAATAAGTTTATAGCAAAATGTAAACAACTAGGAAAGTAAGTAAATAACACATTAATAAACTTACTTTGTAATGACATTCTTAATATCATCACGAATGTCATTATTTAAGGGATCAAGCCAATAAACTGTATAATTATTATAATCAATAATAGCCAACATCCAATGTTCCCTGTGAAACAAATGAAATAATTAATAACTTAATTAGAATAAAAAATAGTAATAATCATTGATATTTGATACAAAGATTTTTCATACTTACAATCTATTATAGGGCACAAATAATAAAGAATCTGATTGGAGTTGACTAAGCGTCCTAAGCCTGATTTTTAGATCTTCAACTCGTGTTTTTAAATGTTCTTTGGCATAGTCATCATTAATAGCAAAAATGGAATGTGGATTATGAAAATATACACCAGTATTGTATGTAAATTCCTTTAATTGTTAGTCTATGTACCTGCAAAAACATGTAAATTCAAAATCAATTTATATATTAATAAAAATTCTTACTTTTATAATATTTGATACTCAGTAGTCAGATGCACAATACTCACCCAATACATGCTAATATGATGTTAGCTCCAATCATTTTCATATTTAGAAAATCATACAACTCTGAATTTTCAAAGTACGTACATGTTGATTCAACACTCCCAAATACTGTTGAATCTAACATTAGAGATATTATTTTATCTTCATTCTCCATCTTACTTATAAAACTGGGCAAGATATCAATGAATTCATTTGTAGCCTGTGGAAATAAAAGAATTAATATTGTGGAATGTGGACATCAATATTGAATTCATTGATTACATAAAAGTCAAAAAAAATATTATAAATTATAATACCGTGCAAGCTAATTGTTCATGTCTACTCTGACTACTCTCAGGTTCATGTGACCTGGATTCGTACTCCGGCTGAGACTGAGAAACCAAAAAGTAACAAAAAATAATTAATTACCTGCGCAACAAAAAGAGAAGACAACATTTCATAAAAGTATAAATATTTAAACATAATAATACTCGTGCAACTGGAAGTGCAGCACTTGTTCCAGTTCTAGCACTAAACATGCGCATAAGCTCTTCAATTTGATTCTTCATAGTGCTAATCTCGGCTTGTTGCGCTTCTTCTTTTTGGCTCCATAATTTTTGTTGCGCTTGTTCTCTTTGGATCCATAATTCTTGTTGCTCTTGTTCTTTTTGGATCCATAATTCTTGTTGCTGGCTCAATCTTTCTTGTACTATAGCTTCAACATCTTCAATACGAGCTATTGGTGTTGATGTCCTATCACTCCGCCTATCATTTTTGAAAAATCTTGTAATGGTGGAAAACTTACCACCAGCTCTAACTCTGCCCGGATGTTCTTGGCCTAAAACAGATGCAAGGATGTCATTTCTTCCCTGTGACACTGTTTCAGCACTCCGGGACTCTTGGCTCGACAACTCGTCCTAAACAAAAGTAATAAATATTTGAAGTTGGAACAGAATTGCAGATAAGAAAATATACTTCTCAAGAAATATTACTATCGATAATTTACAAATGATGAAATGATTCATTTACACTTACCATTTTAGATGCCAATTCAGCTGCATCTTTACTAATGTATTCACCCGTCTTTCTTTTATGACCGGCTTTCCATAACTCCGCACGTGAAATTGGTGCAGCTTCACCTTGTTCAATCTTGACAAAAAAATGAAAATAAATTATCATACAAATAATTAAGAAACCAAATTTTAAAATACAAAAAACGGAAGAGAAGTAGAGAGATAATACCATTCTTTTTTCTAATCCAGAATAACCCATTCTGGAAGTAGTATGAAAGGCCTTTCGTGCTTTTGCTCTCTCAGTATTAACCTTACTTTTCTCCTACAAAAATAAATGTGTTAATACTTAATTTGGTTATAAGTTATAAAGTTAAAAAATGATATAAACATTGAATTTAATAAGAAGTTAAAAACACAACCATATATTCTGTAGTAGTGCGATAGTCGACAAAAACTCTCCAGTCTTCGGCAGTAATAAAACTATATTTGACAGGAACATTGTATCGATGCTCCAAATCAACATTTTTTACATAATTGACAAAAAGTTTGGATTTCCAAGTCCTCCAACTTTCACCCATGCTTTTCATTAATGCCTTGTAATGACCATCAATATTATCAAAAAATATCTGAAAATAATAAAAAATATCACTTAAAAAGTAACTAAAACACCAAAGATATGTAATCACTAATCACTCATAAGTCATAACAAGGTTACGTACATTTAATTCTGCCCATATGTGATCTTTAATTTGTTTATCAACATCCCTCCATGCAACATATGTAATTGGCACATAACACTTCACAAGAGATCCCATCAAACTCATCAATTTATTTGTTTCAGGACCGGGAATAATGTGGCCATCATCACGGAAAGAAATAATAAGCTTCCTCCCCTCTAGCCTAAGCTTATTCAGTTCATTCATTTTCGTGAAGCCTCTTGTTGACCTCGATGAAGCTCCCTTGTCCGACATTTTCCTGTAAAACCCTAAAAAAACCTAAACCATACAAAAAACCTAAACAAAATTCATACAAAACCGCAATGATATTGAGCAACTAGTTATTAGTTAGTAGTTAGTAGTTACTACTTACTACCACACAATGTTTATACATGTATAAATGTATAAATGTTTAACAAGGTTCCTAAGGAGGTTTAGACATGTATAAATGTATAATAATAATAAACACACAATGCTTAGCAAAGAGCAAAGAGATCAAAAGTTCAAAAACCGAGAAAAGGTATTAAGAAATAGTATACCTAAGTGAGAATATTAGTTTTGTCGAAGAAGAATCGTTCGAAGCAAAGGAGAGCAGCAACTTGAACAAAATCGCCTTTAGGGTTTCTCGCAAAGCGCAGGGACTGTAAAAAGAAGAACCAAAAACACGGGGAAACAAAAGATTTTTACGGCTCACAGTTAAAAAAAGATAGAGACGACTGCGGTTTCTATATAAACCGCAGTCTATACTACATTCCACTGCGGTTATTATACAAACCGCAGTCTATTCTCTGGAAGGAATCGACTGCGGTTTGAAAATAACCGCAGTCGATATTACATTCCACTGCGGTTATTATACAAACCGCAGTCTATTCTCTGGAAGGAATAGACTGCGGTTTGCAAATAACCGCAGTCGATATGAGAATGGACTGCGGTTTATACAACCGCAGTCTATTCCCTGGAAGGAATGGACTGCGGTTTGAAAAGAACCGTAGTCGGTGTGAGAATGGACTGCGGTTTATACAATACCCGCAGTTTATAGTAGCATAGACTGCGGTTTATATCACAACCGCAGTCTATTCGACACTACACTGCGGTTATTGTACAAACCGCAGTCCATTCTCGGTTTCATACAATAGACTGCGGTTTATATATAAACCGCAGTCTATTCCCATATTTTTGTAAAAAAAAAAGGCGCCAAACGCCTTGTTTACAATTGGGCGCCGTGACGCCTAGGCGACGCCTAGGCGACGCCATGACAAGAATGGCTGTCGGTGCCGTCTTTGGACTCAGATTCTAATGCTGATCTGCATGTTCCCATTGATATGCTAAGAGGTAAGGTCGTGTGTACGAAACACCCTATCTCTAATCATGTTGCTTATGATCACCTTTCTCAGCTTCATCAGAGTTTTATATCTTCCTTGTCCGTGATCACTATTCCTAAGACGTGGGAGGAGGCTGTTTGCATTCCGGCATGGGCTCAAGCAATGAAGGAGGAAATGTCTGCCTTGGATAAGAATCACAAATGAAATGTCTCTTCCCTTCCTCCTGACAAGAAAGTCATCGATTCAAGGTGGGTCTTCTCCGTTAAGCAAAATCAGGATGGTAAAGTTGAGCGATATAAAGCCTGTCTGGTGGCTCGTGGTTACGCCCGAACTTAGAGAGTCGACTACCCGGAGACCTTTGCCCCGGTAGCAAAGATGGACTCTGTTCGTGTAATTATATCTTGTGCTGCGTGCTTGGGTTGGGATCTACATCAACTGGACGTCAAAAATGTGTTTTTGCACGATGACCTCGATGAAGAGGTGTACATGACATTTCCCCCAGGTTTTGTGAAGAGGGGATAAGGACTGATCTATCGCTTAAGTCTTTGTACGGGCTGAAGCAGTCTCCCAGGGCTTGGTTTGGCAGATTCCACAAGGCCATGATCATGTTTGGCTACAAACAGGGACATTCTGATCATACATTGTTTGTCAGAAAGAATGAGGGAAAACTTGTTGTTCTTAACGTCTATGTTGATGACATTGTGATCACCGGAGATGACTCAGAAGAAATCTCAAAGCTGAAGGCTCTTCTATTAGCTGAGTTTGAAGTAAAGGACTTGGAAAGGCTTCGTTACTTCTTAGAAATTGAAGTGTCCCGTTCTGATCAGGGTTTCTTCATCTCACAACGTAACATAAGTATATGTTAGATTTGTTAACAGAGACTGGGATACTTGGTTGTGTTCCTGCGAACACCCCTATCGAGAAGAACCATAGGATCGATGAAGATAGCGATGGTGATCGCACAAATGCTTCAAGCTATCAGAGATTGGTGGGGAAGCTTTTATATCTTTCACACTCGTCCCGATATCACATATATAGTTGGAATCTTGAGTAGGTATATGCATGCCCCCAGGATCAGACATCAGGATGCTGCATACCGCGTGCTACAGTACTTAAAGAAGACTCTGAGTCGGGGGCTGAGGTTTTCAAAGAACAACCATCTAAAGATTGACGTTTTTATTGATGTGGATTGGGCCGAAAGCCGTGATGATAGGAAATCTACAACAGGTATTGCACCTTCGTTGGTGGATTTTGGTCACATGGCGTAACAAGAAGCAAAAAGTGGCGGCCAGATCTAGTGTTGAAGCCGAGTATCGGTCAATGTCTCAAGGCCTCTGTGAAGGTTTATGACAGTGCACCTTATTGCAAGACCTGGACCTTCGGGAGGATGCCCCCATCTCGCTGTTCTGTGACAACAAAGTTGTTATCAGCATAACTCACAATCCGTTCCAACATGACAGAACTAAGCATGTCGAGGTTGATCGTCATTTCATCAAAAACTATCTAGAAAAAGGAAATTTAATCACTCCTTTCGTTCACGTCAGAGATCAGTTGGCTGATGTATTCACCAAGAGCTTAGGGTGCGATGTTTTTATTGATGATATCCATAGACTTGGAATGACAAATATCTACCGTTCGACTTGAGGGAAAGAGTTGAAATCAAGTCTGTTTATGTGTTGTGTATTTTACCCTCATAAGGGTGTTTTTTAGTCTTTGTTCTCTTTTTCCCTTAGTCTATATATAAGAGTATATAGTTGCTAATAATATTATCTTGGTTTTATTCTCTCAACTAATATAGCATTTTGTCAACATAAACAAATTATATGTTAAACAGAACCACATTTAGCAGCATCCTTTTCAGAAGATAATTTTTTTTAAAAAAATTTGAGGTCAACAAACCAGTTGAGAACAGGTTTACATTTAACTTGCACAATTAAGCCTTTCAAGGGTCTCAGTTAATGAATTCTGTAGAAATGGAGAAAGCCAATCTTGTATATATGTCCACTTGATACAAATACAAAGAATGAGTACATATATATAGATGAGAGAAAGAGAGAGAAAAGTCCTATACACAATGTGGGACTAAAGAGAGGAGAGAAAAGCAATAAATGTTATACAAATGGGCCTAATATTAAGTGGGCTTTTCCAACACTCCCCCGCAAGCTGGAGCGTATAGGTCATATGCACCCAGCTTGGACAAACATTGGTAGAACAGAGTGCTTGATAAGGCCTTTGTGAGGATGTCGGCAACTTGATCAGTTCCTGGAACATGCTTTAATTCAAGTTTCTTCAATTGAACCTTCTCACGAACAAAGTGACAGTCAACCTCGATATGTTTTGTGCGCTCATGAAAGACCGGATTCTTTGCGATGTGTATGGCGACTTGACTATCACAAAATAGAACAGCAGAGGAGGGGAGTTTTACTCCCAGGTCAGTAAGGAGACTTTCAAGCCATGTGAGTTCTGAGACAACTGAGGCCATCGATCTGTATTCAGCCTCTGCAGAGGAACGGGCTACTACAGCTTGTTTCTTACTCTTCCAAGTAATAAGATGCCCACCAAAATAAGTACAGAACCCACTAGTTGACCGTCGATCGTCCAGGGAACCCGCATAGTCGGCATCAGAATAGGCAACCAATGCGGGAGCAGAGTCGGAGGTTTTGTAAACCAGCCCTTGGCCTGGAGCTCCCTTAAGGTATCGAAGAATCCGTTCAACCGCTTGGAGATGAGAAGCCCGGGGGGCATGCATGAACCGACTGACAACCCCAACTGCAAATGATATGTCTGGCCTTGTGACTGTTAGATAGATCAACTTGCCCACAAGGCGTCGATAGTATTCCGGGTTCGGAAGTAGCAAATCGTCATTCGAAGCATGAGCGCATAATTTGTGATTTGCCTCCATCGGGGTACACGCTGGCTTGCAACCAGACTGACCAACATCTTTGAGAAGATCGAGACAGTACTTTCGTTGGGAGAGTACCAACCCGTCCGGCCGCCGGGCGATCTCGAGACCAAGGAAGTAGCGAAGTTTCCCCAGGTCTTTAGTCTGAAAAACAGTGCTCAGGTGTTGTTTGACGTCTTGAATCCCCTTTGAGTCATCCCCAGTGAGAAGGATGTCGTCAACATAAACCAACAGAAGAATGGTGCCAGTGGCCCGGTGTCGGGTAAAAAGGGAGAAATCTGCAGAGCTCCGAGTGAACCCCATGTCCCGAACCACCTTGCTAAACTTGTCAAACCACGCCCGTGGGGACTGTTTGAGACCATAACTTGACTTTTTGAGAAGACAGACCCGAGACTCCCCCGTGGTCTCAAACCCGGGCGGTTGGCGCATGTAGACAGTTTCCTGAAGGTCGCCGTTCAAAAAGGCGTTCTTGATATCAAGCTGATGAAGGGGCCAGCGGCGGTGCACCGCGACGGAGAGAAGAACGCGGACAGTGTTAAGCTTGGCCACCGGAGAGAAGGTTTCCTCATAGTCGAGGCCCTCCTGTTGTGTGAAGCCACGGGCCACAAGACGGGCCTTCAGTCGGGCAATAGTGCCATCCGGAGCATGCTTGATGACGAACACCCATTTACACCCAACAGGGTGCTGACCGGGAGGTAAGGGAACCAAGACCCAGGTCTGGTTGGCCCAGAGGGCCGTCATTTCTTCGTCCATGGCAGCCCGCCAGCCAGGGTGGTGAAGCGCCTCCTGCAAAGAGTTAGGGACCGAAACAGAGGATAATGATGTGGCAAAGTGAAGAAGAGAGGGGGAGAGGCGATGGAGAGAGACGTAGTTCGCCATCGGATGAGCGGTAGAGACGGGAGCCGGAGCAGCAGGGGGCAGAGCACCAGAGGGCGAAGCCGACTGCAGAGGAGCCACGGGATTAGGAGAGCGACGAGAATAGACCCGGATAACCGGTGGTGGTGGGCGGACCGGAGGTATGGAAGGGAGAGAGGATGAGGAGTGAGGAGCAGGAATGACAGGACGAACGACGGGAGTTGGACTCAGAGCGATATCCGGAGCAGGGAAGAAGGGAAGATCTTCACGGAAAGTTACGTCAGCCGAGACAGTAACCTTGCGGGTAGTAGGCGAATAACATACATAACCCTTCTGAGTGCGCGAGTACCCGACAAAGATATGCTTGGTGGCACGAGGGTCCAATTTGTCCGTGGAGGGACCGAGGCGGTGAACGTAGCAGGTACACCCAAACACCCGTGGCGGAATGGGAAAAGGCGGAGTTGTGGGAAAGAGGAGGCTGAAGGGAGTAGCATACTGAAGGACGGAAGACGGGAGGCGATTGATGAGAAAGCAAGCCGTGGAGAGAGCGTAGTTCCAGTACGGTTTGGGTACCTGCATTTGAAGCATAAGCGAGCGAGCGACATCAAGAAGGTGACGATTCTTGCGCTCGGCAACACCATTCTGTTGTGGAGTGTACGGACATGATGTTTGGTGAAGAATGCCGAACTCAGAGCAGAGAGTGGCAAAAGTATGGCTGGTGTACTCCCGCGCATTGTCAGTACGAATAGTGCGAATAGGCGCAGAGAACTGAGTGCGAGTCTCAAGAATGAAAGCCCGGAATACGCGGGGAAGTTCAGAGCGATCCCGAAGGAGATATAACCACGTCATGCGAGAGTAATCATCAATAAAAGTAAGGAAATAGCGATAGCCAGAAATACTAGTAAATTTGTACGGACCCCATATATCGGAGTGTACTAAAATAAAAGGAGCGGAGCTCCGAGTACAATGAGGGGGGAAAGATGAACGGGGCTGTTTGCCCAAAATACATGTGTCGCAGCGAAAAGCAGGGAGAGTAACATCAGGAAGAGCCTTCCGGAGGACTGGAAGAGGAGCATGTCCCAGACGGCGATGCCAATCCGAAGAGGAGATAGATGCGAGGACAGTGGGAGAGTCGTCAAGAAGATAGAGCCCATTCTGCAGCCGTCCTCTACCAATGATAGTCTGCGTCTGCTGATCCTGTATGAGAAAAGAAGAAGAAGTAAATGTTACGGAGTAATTAGAATCAGTTGTAAGACGACTAACAGAGAGTAAATTGAAAGGAGAGACCGGAACATGGAGAGCCGAGCGCAGGAGGAGAGAAGAGGTGAGAGAAATATCAGCACATCCAGAGACGGGAACCGATGCCCCATTAGCGACAGTAATGTACTTCGGGTGAGGTGAAGACAAGTACTGGGGTGGCCTAACGGAGGTGATATGATGAGTAGCACCAGAGTCAAGGATCCAGCGCGGGCCAGAGGATAGGCAGACGATACCTTCATTGGAGATAGAGGCAGCAGAGGCAACCGAGGCAGGCGGACGGCTGAGCAAGCCATGAAGATGCTGGAGCTGAAGACGAACCTCGTCGAGCTCAGTACGAGAGGAGGCAGAGTCGGTAGTAGCAGCAGAGGTATGTGGACGAGGAGGTCGGCCATGTTTGCGAAAGCAAGTGGCCTCAAGATGACCATCTTTACCACAGAACGAGCATTTAGGCCTAGACCGGCCACCGCGACCCCGGCCGCGAGAGTCAGAGCGGCCACCACGGGCAGAAGGGGGAAGAAGCAATAAGGGAGCTGGTGCCTGTTGAACAAGGGCCGGAGAAGGAAGTCCGGGAACATCCGGAGGCGGGGAGACTTTGAGAAGCATGAAGCACACATCAGAAAAGGACGGTGTAACAGTAGAGGAGAGGATGTGAGCCCGGACACTGTGAAGATGAGGTGGTACCCGGGCCATCATCATGGCGATACCCACAGCTTCCTTTTGGGTACGTTGAGCAGCGAGATCTAGAGTGGGAGGCTGATGGTGAATCCAAGCCTCAACCAGAGACCGGGCCTGAGCAACAAAGGACGTCAGGTCGGTTGCGCCACTGCTGTCAAGGGCCTGGAGAGCAGTGATGATATCATATAGATGGTGGAGACTATCCTTGCCAGAGTAGAGGGTGTGGAGCTCGTCCCACATGCCTTTGGCCGTCTCATGATACATGGCCAGGCGATAAGATTCGCCATCAAGAGAGTTGAGAAGCCAAGTCTGCACACGCCCATCATTGCGTAACCATTCCTCAGTAGGGACACCAATAACGGTCTGAGTCAGGTGATGAAGGAATCCCTTTGACTGAAGGACACGGCGAACCGAGTGTGCCCATTCCACAAAGTTCTTCTTGCCAGTGAGCGAAATGGTAGTGATCCGGAGCTCGTCACGGACTTCCTGGATAGAGGCCGGGCGTTCAGGAGGAGGAACATCCGTCCCGACTGAATCGGCAGACGTAGACATGGGGGCGACCTGGAGGAGGCCGCGGCGAGCTGGAGGAGGCCGCGGCGAGCTGGCGAGCTGGAGGAGATCGCGGCGGACTGGATCAGACCGCAGCGGACTGGTGCGAGATGAGAAGAGAAGACAAGCCGGGGCTGACTTGCGAGCTGGCGGGCTGGCGAGCTGGCGACTGGCGACTGGCGAGCTGGCGACTGGCGAGCTGGCGAGCTGTCGACTAGCGAGCTGGCGAGCTGGCGACTGGCGAGCTGGCGACTGGCGAGCTGGTGAGCTGGCAACTAGCGGGCTGGCGAGCTGGCTATCAGAAGAAGACCAAGAAGAGGAGGCGAGCTGGCGAACGGGCGAGCAGCGGACGGCGAACTGGCGAGCTGGCGGACGCTGGGCGAACGGCGGACGAAGGAGACCAAGAAGAGGAGGCGAATACAGAGTTCGCAGCGGTCAGAAGAAGACCGAAGGATTGAGGTCGCCGAGGTCGCGCCGGACAGAATGAGGCCGCAGCGGACAAGGGAAAGCAGTGGACCCCACAGGATGGCTATAAAAAAGGGGCCAGAGGAGGAAGAGGGGGGGGGGGGATAGAAGTGGATCCACGGGAGAGGAAGCGGACTGGACAAGTGAGGCCGCAGGAGAGACGCGACTAGAAGGTGCGGACTGGACAAGGGAGGCCGCAGAGACCGCAGGCCGCAGGGCGGACAGAAGATGGAGTCCGCAGGAGATCGGAACCTGCCTCTGATACCATGTAGAAATGGAGAAAGCCAACCTTGTATATATGTCCACTTGATACAAATACAAAGAATGAGTACATATATATAGATGAGAGAAAGAGAGAGAAAAGTCCTATACACAATGTGGGACTAAAGAGAGGAGAGAAAAACAATAAATGCTATACAAATGGGCCTAATATTAAGTGGGCTTTTCCAACAAATTCAAAGAAGAAAAAATGTTGCTATTTCAGAGGGAAAAAGGCAAATGGTGCATGGTCCTCTCTTATACCATGTCATCATAAATGTCAAGCAATTAAGGCTTCGTTTGGTTCGGCGGTGGCGGGTCGATCCGGTGGGTGGAAACGGAGTGTTCGAAACGGAGGGGGGAGGTGCCTGCTCCAAACGGAGCTTTTTGGGGCGTTTCTCAAGGCGGGCGGGTGGAAACGTAGCAAACACCGCCGGAGGTTCATTTGTTTACCCGCCTTCCGGCGGCGTTTGCCCCAAACGGAGCAACGAAACGCCGAACCAAATAGAGCATAAAGCGTCACAGTTTAACAGGCACGGCTAGTAAATTTTCTTTATTATTATTTGAAATATTGTCAGTCCACATTCCTGGAAATTCAGGAGGGTGGAGGGGAGAGAATGCAGATTTTTTGAGTGGGACCTTAGGAATACCTAAAACAGAAGTGTCTTTAATCAGTAAACCACCAACAATCCTGGAGTCCAAGGTTGGATGGGAAACGAACATTATATCACCTACAAGTAAATTTATCTTTATTTTCAGATTTATGATTTCTAACAACAATTTGGTCTTCCTGTAAACATGTAGAAGAGAAACAAGTATTTAATGTAAAAGTCCATGTTAGGGGAAGGACTTGGGGAGAAGACAACTAGAAAGATCTAGGAGACTAAGGGAGAAAGTTAGGGTTTGAGGAGGAAGGAAGAACTAACCTGATAACACTCTTCATGACCCCCCAAAGGGGGCTGCCCGGATATATATATATCCGGGCATGGAGGGGCCGGCCGGCCCCTCCCAAGGGGGCTGAACCGGGTGGGTTCAGCCCCTGGCCGGCCGGTTCACTGGGTGGGGGCTGAACCGGAAGGTTCAGCCCCGTTGTGTAGCGCGTCCTTGCTCCTCCGAACATAGTGGCGACCCGTAAAGCGTAACGGGGGCGTAACATTCCCCTCCCCATCAAGAGCCAACTTGTCCGCAAGTGGGTAATCCGGGTAGAGCTCCTTGAAATCGAAGAAGTCGACCCAAGAGTTGTGTGCGGACGGTAAATGCTTCCATTGGACCAAGAGCTCGGGCCGGTACTCCGTGCCCCGAATCTTCCACCTGTGCCGTAAGATATCCTCTGGAAGCGGACGCAGCTCGCCCGCAAGCGTCACCTCAGGCAAGAAAGAGCTTGGCTGAACATGCGGACCCAACTTCCGCTTAAGCAAGGAGACGTGGAAGGTAGGATGAATGCGGGAACCCGCCGGCAAAGCCAACGTATACGCCACCGGCCCCACCCTGCTGATGATCCGAAAGGGGCCGTAGTAGCGCGAAGAAAGCTTATGATTGCCCCGACGAGCCACAGACAACTGCCGGTAGGGCTGGAGCTTGAGAAAAACTTCATCGCCCACGGCGAACTCCCGCTCCGTGCGGTGTTTGTCCGCCTGGGACTTCATGCGGTCCTGTGCCACGCGGAGGTTCTCCCGAAGAGTGAGTAACACACGATCCCGGTCCAACAGAGCCCGGTCAACCGCCGGAAGGGCAGTGCTGCCGGGTTCATAGCTGGCCAAGGTCGGCGGAGGCCGTCCGTAAACCACCTCAAACGGAGTCATCTTGCTGGCTGAATGATAGGATGTATTGTAACAGTACTCGGCCCAGTGTAACCAGTCCGGCCAACTCCGAGGCTCATCCATCACAAAGCAACGGAGGTATGTCTCGACACCCCGATTGAGGACCTCCGTCTGACCATCTGACTGCGGATGATTGGCCGTGCTGAAGTGTAAGCGGGTACCCTGCAACCGGAATAGCTCCCGCCAGAACCCACTGACGAAGGTGGGGTCACGATCCGAAATAATGGCCCGAGGGAGACCATGTAGTCTAACAATCTCACGAGCAAAGAGGGCGGCCACAGAATCCCCGGAATACGGATGGCTGAGGGCCAGAAAATGACCATACTTGGAGAGCTTATCGACGACTACCAGAATGACGGACTTACCTTTCGACTTAGGCAGACCATCAATTAAAGTCCATGGAAACCGTGTCCCAGACAAGCTGTGGAATATCCAATGGCACGAGGAGACCAGCAGGAGAAGTAGTCTCATATTTCTGCCGCTGGCAGATGTCACAGTGGCGAATAAACTGCTGTATATCCCGTCGCATGCCGGCCCAAAACACGTTTGCGCGCGCCCGCTGGAGGGTCCGGAGCACCCCCGCATGTCCTCCTGTGGGAGACGAGTGGAACTCATGCATCAGAACCGTCTTCCAAGCCGAATCCGCGGGGACGACCACCCGTCCCCGATAGTAGAGCCGGCCGTTACACAAGTGATAGCCGGGAGGGCCCGTCTCGCCCCGCTGTAAAGAGTCCACCAACGGCCGAAGCATGTCCGACCGCAACACCTCTTCCTGAATATCCGCCAAAGAGTCAACCAGGGGCCCGGAAATATTGGAAAGAACAGCCTCGGGGAGACGAGAGAGGGCATCGGCGACCACATTCTCGGTGCCGCGGCGATAGACAATCTCGTAGTCGTATCCCAGAAGCTTTGTAACCCATTTTTGCTGGAGAGGCGAAGAAACCCGTTGGTCCAGAAAGTGCTTCAAACTCTGGTGGTCCGTCTTGATCTTAAAGTGCCTGCCCAACAAGTATGGCCGCCAGACCGCCACTGCGTGGATGATAGCCAACAGCTCCTTCTCGTAGGCCGAGAGACCCAATGTACGAGGAGCGAGGGCCTTACTATAAAAGGCTATGGGCCGCCCTGCCTGCATCAAAACCGCCCCGATGCCAACCCCTGATGCATCCGTCTCCAAAACGAACTCCTTCGTGAAATCAGGTAACGCAAGCACTGGTGTGGAAGTCATCGCTCGTTTGAGAGCCTGGAAGGCCTCCTCGGTATCCTCATTCCAAGCAAAAGAATCTTTCTGCAACAGCTGGGTCAAAGGTCGGGCTATCTTCCCATAATCCTGGACAAATCGTCGGTAGTAACCGGTGAGGCCCAAAAAACCCCGCAAAGCCCGGACTGTCACCGGCCGCGGCCAAGACTGCATACTCTGAATCTTCCGTGGATCTGCTCGAACGCCCTGACCGGAAACCAAATGGCCCAAATACTCCACCTCCTCCTGCCCGAAGGAGCACTTGGAACGATTGGCATAAAGATGGTGTTGGCGAAGTCTGGCCAGGACCTGGCCCACGTGGCGCACGTGGTCATCCCAAGTGGCGCTGTAGATAAGGATATCGTCAAAGAACACCAGGACAAACTGGCGCAGGAAATTCTGAATATCTCATTCATGTTTGCCTGAAACGTCGCAGGACCGCCAGTCAGTCCATTCGCCATAACCAAAAACTCATAGTGGCCATCATGCGTCTGGAACGCCGTCTTATGAACATCCTCCGGAGCCATCAAAATCTGGTAGTAGCCGGAACGAAGATCCAGCTTGGTAAATCGTTGTGCCCCATGCAGTTCATCCAGTAACTCTTCGATGTGGGGAATCGGAAAATTATCTTTGACAGTAACGCCGTTCAGGGCCCGGTAATCCACGCAAAATCGCCACGAGCCGTCTTTTTTCTTGACCAAAATAATAGGAGCTGAGAAGGAACTAGTACTTGGCCGAATGATGCCGGCCTCCAGCATCGCGCGGACACTCCGCTCAATTTCCGCCTTCTGCACGTGTGGGTAACGGTACGGCCGAACATTCGTCGGCTCAGCATCCGCCTTGAGCGGAATACGGTGGTCACGGAACCTCGGCGGTGGCAAGGTACGCGGCTCCTGAAAAACATCAGCATAATCTGTCAGAAGTAACTGTAACTGAACCGGTACCTCAGAAGGCGTGGAATCGCCAGCCTGGACCTCCCGAAGGACGGCCATCAATTGTCCCTCCTCGCTTAAGCGCTGCAAACTGCGAACCGAAACCTCTTTCACAGGAGACAACATGATGCCTTGTAAGCAAAACTGCTTTTCCCCGTGCCCAAACTCCATCGTCATATGTTTCCAATCAAACGTCACCCGCTGTAACTGGCGCAGCCACTGAACTCCCAGCACCATGTCCGAGCCCCGGATAGGTAACAAGTAGACGTCAGTCTTGCCCACATACTCACGGATACGCATTTCCACTCCCCGCAGCACCCCCTCGCACTGCAACCTGCTGCCATCCGCCACCATAACGTGAAAGGCAGCTCCTCGGTCAATCACGTGCCCCAGCCGTCGTGCCACATCAGGATGTATGAAGTTGTGAGTGCTTCCACTGTCCACCAGAATGGTAACTCTCTCTTGGGCAATCCGGCCCGCCAGCCGCAAAGTAAGCGGGGGAGCGCAACCCTCAAGAGCATGTATAGACACCCCGAACTCCGTCTCCTCCAAATCCACATCCACCTCCAACTCCTCTACCGACGCCTGCTCGTCGCCGTCCTGCTGCAACATGAACACCTGTAGCTTCTGACACTTATGGCCGGGCACAAACTTCTCATCGCAATTAAAGCAGAGGCCCTTCTCTTTCCGAGCGGCCAACTCGCTCCAAGACAACCGAGTCACCGTCGGTTTGTTACCCGCAGGTTGCTCCCGGCGTGCCGCCGTGGCCGGGACCGCAGATGGCCTACTCACGAGCCGCACCCGCTGCCTGTTAAACCTCTCCTCCTGGATCCGTGCCAAGGTAATGGCGTGATTCAAGGAACGGGGCATGAGCGCCTGTACCTCGTCTCGAATGTGCTCCTTGAGGCCAGATATGAAGCAACTGTATAGAGTCCTTTCCGGCCATTGAACCCGATTTGCTAATTTCTCAAATTCCGTGCGATACTCCATCACGGACCCCTTTTGGCGCAACTTCTGAAGGAGGGCCTCAACGTTCTCATACTCCAGTGGACCAAAACGGGCCGTGAATCCATCCACAAACTCCCCCCAAGGCACGTACTCCCGCCCGCGCAAGAACCACTGCGTCCATTGGAAGGCGTCGTCCTTCAAATGGAAGGACGCTAGCTGCACCCACTGACCTTCCGGCACCTCCTGGTATTGGAAAAATAATTCCGCTTTTTGGATCCACTCCAAGGTGTCACCGCCCTCGAACTCCGGGAAGTACATCCGAGTGAACCCGGGAGTTAAACGTTGTCCCCCTTGACCTCCTTCCCGCCGTGCGGGCTCCCCTTGCTCGAAACCGCCGTAGCCTTGATGCGGAACTGCTCCCCAAGGAGGGGGTTGTGGCTGGCCGCCCCATCCTTGGCCAAAACCGGCCACCCCGGTGCCCCAAATCCACGAGGAGGAGGGAGAAGCCCTCCCCGTGGCTGTCCCGCCACATCAGGTGGCCGGCGGAACCCACCGCGGCCCAGTCCGGCCTCGCCGAACCCGCCTCCTGCGAACCCGGGCGGAATCGGCCCCGCACCGCCTCCCTGGACCGCCGCCGAGCCCCCTGCTGTCCCGTACGCCCCATAGCCCGGGCCGCCGGACCTGCTGCGCCGTTTCCCGGCGGAAACGAGCCCGCCAGGCCACCGTAGGGGCCGCCGCCGAACCCGCGCCAGGAGCGATTCCGCCCGTGCCGCCCAATTCCGCGCCCGATCCGGCGGAATCCTCACTGGCCGGTCCTTTTCCCTTCAACAGCGCCTTCAACTCCTCCATCCGGGCCTCCATTGCCGCCATCGAATCCGTGAGGCCCACCACACTCTCCTCTAGGGTTTCAATCCGCGAGGACTCCTCTTGATTGCGCGTGTTCACCATCGGAAGGAACGAAATCCTCTGATACCAAATGTTAGGGGAAGACTTGGGGAGAAGACAACTAGAAAGATCTAGGAGACTAAGGGAGAAAGTTAGGGTTTGAGGAGGAAGGAAGAACTAACCTGATAACACTCTTCATGACCCCCAAAGGGGGCTGCCCGGATATATATATATCCGGGCATGGAGGGGCCGGCCGGCCCCTCCCAAGGGGGCTGAACCGGGTGGGTTCAGCCCCTGGCCGACCGGTTCACTGGGTGGGGGCTGAACCGGAAGGTTCAGCCCCGTTGTGTAGCGCGTCCTTGCTCCTCCGAACATAGTGGCGACCCGTAAAGCGTAACGGGGGCGTAACAAAGTCCATGTGTGCAAAGGTCCATGTTTGGGCCCATGTTTCTTTTCCCTTTTTTTGTTCTAGTCCCACATCTTCAATGGAGTATTTCACGAACATCCTCACTTGTATAAATATACATGTTTGTATATACCTTTGAGTTCGTGGAAAAGAGAAATCTCTACATTTTACATGGTATCGGAGCAGGACAAATATTTTTCGACTTCCTGCTCTCATGTTCCCTTGTTTGTTTGAATAAATCCCTTGCACGTGCTCGAGCTCTTGTCGTTCAAACTTCCTGTCTACCTGGACATTTCGTGATTCTCGGGAGTCCTTCCTGCAGATCTCTGATCTTACCTCTAGAATCAACCCGACATAGGAGTGTTTTGAAGATGACTGAGCAAAGCAAGGGACGAAGAATACCAATCTATGATTTGGACGAACTGATAAAGAGGAACGATCACTAGAGCTCACTTCTGATCTTTCGATGCCTCGCGAGCTCTCCGCCTCCAAAAGATCGATGCCTACAACCGTCTTGCAAACTCCCTTCCGCGAGCTCTCTGCTCCAAAAGATCGCTACCTGCAAACATCTCGCGAGCTCCTCACTTTTGCGAGCTCCTAGCTGCAAATACCTGCCTATAACAGTCTTGCGAGCTCCCTCCCGCAAGCTCGATTGGGTCGGGAGCTCCATCTCGGCTTGAGACGAACAATTACCATGAGCTTTGCTGAGAGATTCCTACAATCCCACGAACTCTGCCAAAGAAGAAAACTTGCACGCCTCTTGTACCCACGATCTTAGCGATTCTTGCGATCCCATGAACTCTGTCAAGAAGACAACCCGCGCGCCCCTTGTTCCTATGATTGTTGAGCGAATACCTATCACATTTTTTGTTTCACATTATTCCTTGAAGGTCGAATCTTCGTCCTTTGGTGAGCACATGGGCTCGTGATTGCAAGTCACTTCCACTAAATTTGATGGGACAAACTATCTTCACTGGTCACGATCCTTTTGGATTTTCGCACCTCCCAGGGACGCCTCCATCATCTCCAGACCCTACCTCCGAATTCACCGGTCGGTGATATAGCCAAGTTTAAAGAAAAAGAAGACTGGCTAGTACAAGATACCATTGTTATTGGTTGGCTTCTTAATAGTGTCGACCCGACCATTAGCAACACTCTCGTCTGTCTTGAAACTACGAAGGCGATTTGGGATCACCTAGCAGACCTGTTGATGCAGGATACATGGAAATAAAAATCATAAAATTAAAAATATATAACTAAAATTCTCGTATCGTCGATCCACATAAAATGAACGATTCCGATCATCGTGTAAGTCGACGTGTGTCGCGATTCCCATCACATGTACTCCTTAAAAAGGAACCCTTCTTGTATATATTTGATCTGCATCAAGGATTAAGCACCCTGCACCTCGAGGATCTGTCCTCATTAACAAAACATTATTCGGTATTCAGAGGGTTTTGTGATGAGCTCAACGTTTAACATCCCCTCCATACCGATCTGATGATTCTGCAATAGCTATGAGTTGAATTGACTCTTGTTTGTTTCTTGGATACTTTGCCATCATCCCGTGATTCAATCAAACATCAGATACATTTGATCTTCTACCCAGCCTGACTGAAGTTTATGATAAACTTTCTCACCTACCATACCAACTTCCTTGGAGAGGCTTCCACTTTTACTGTTTCTCCCGGAGGACGTGCCCATGGACGGGGAAAAGCTACTCATGGTCGTGGTGCCTTGCAACATTCCTCCCATTGCGCGGTTATTGTGGATGCACAAATCACTCGGAGGAGAAATGTTGGGAAAAACATGGTAAACCTGAATGAGCCAACCAAGTTTCCAACGAACCAACTACCCCTGAGAATACTTCTAAAACAACAATCTCTCTCAATGCCTTGGAAATAGAACGACTTCAACGTCTTTTTGAGCACATGATTATGCACAGATATCTCCACCTAACGCTTCTCTAGCCCGTCACGAAGGTAGTAAAAATGACTGCACTACCTCTGAAAAATATGCGAAGTGGATCCTTGACCATCGGGCCTTCAAGTCATATCTCAGGTGATAAATCACTCTTCAACAAGTTGTGCAATTCTCTGGGCATTTTCCTGTAATGCTCGCCGATGGATCCTCGTCTGCTGTCATTGGCGTTGATGATATTGACACCCCATGCCATTAGCCTATGCTATTTATGCTCCTAAGTTTCTATTAAATCTTGCCTCTGTTAGCCAAATAACAAAAACTTTACATTGCAACATCACTTTCTATCCTTACTCATGTTCCATGCTGGATGTCAGAATGAGAAAGACGATTGGTGGGGGATATGAAGGCAAAGATGGTTTCTACTATGCACCAAACAGTACAATCTCTTGTTGCAGCCATGCTTTCATCCTCAACATCTCTCTACCAATGACACCTTCGTCTCGGTCATCCGTCCATCTAGAAACTTAAGATCTTATTTCCATCTACTGCCTGCAAGTCCTTTTTGTGTGAAAGCTGTGAACTTGGAAAACATCATCGTAATAAGTTTCTTTTTTCTCGAGTTCATTCTGATGTTTGAGGACCTTGTATGATTTCATCCCATTCAGAGAAAATATATTGCATCTTTTATCGATGATTTCCGAAAGAAACATGGATTTATCTTTTAAAAGATCATACAAAAGTTTTACCTATACTTTGCTTTTTAATAATGGAGTTAAAACTCAGTTCTCTTGCCCTCTTTGTGTGATATGCAACAACGAACTTGAATATATGCAACATGATTTTCAATAATTTTGCTCTTCACATGGGACTGTTCATCAAATCTCATGGTCGTACACACCATAACAAAATAGTGTTGTCGAAAAAATTGTCATTTACTGGATGTAGCCCACACTCTTCTTGTTCATACGAATGCACCAAAAATGTTTTGGCCTGATGAGATGTTGATGGCTAACTACTTAATTAATCGTATGCATGCTTTGTTCTTGAAGATGACGTGCATTTCAGCTTCTCTTTCAGCATGAAACCCCTTCCATCTTCCACCCAAAGTTTTTAGATGTATTTGCTTTGTCCACGATTTGCACACTGGTCTCGATAAACTATCTCCTTAGGCCATTCACTGTGATTTCCTTGTCTACTATCGCACTCAAAGAGGATATCAACATCACGACTCTGTTCAAAAAAGCTATGTAGTGTCGATGTCACGTTCTTTGAGGACACACCCTTCACCCCAAATACACTCCTACAACTCCTCAGATTGCTTTGCCTTTTCCAATCTTTCCTACGCATTCTAGTCCTACTAATCCACCTCTGCAGGTATATGAGAGACGAAATCAGTGTCCATCTCCGGTTGAGTTAACCCCCATCTTTGTCTTATCCTCTCTTCCAGATTCCGAACATGGTAATCCATCAACCTTACAAGTTTTCGTCTCTGACCTTGATATACCTATGGTCTTACAAAAACCGTGACGTCATTGTCCAAAATACCCTATTTCTAATTTTGTCTCAATTGATCATCTCATTCCTATTACAAAGTCTTTTGCTACATCTCTATCTTAAATCACTTTACCCAAGACGGCTGCTGAGGCTATGACTCATCCTACTTGGAAGGCCACAATAGAAGAGATGAATACATTACAAGCTCTCCATACCTGAGATCTCGCACCTCTACCCCAAATTCCAGACAGTTGCGTGTCAATGGTTTTTTTTTCTGTGAAATATCTACCTGAAGGCACTGCGGAAAGGTTCAAGGTTTGTCTTGTAGCTAAAGGATATACATAAACATGTGGTGTTGACTTCTTTGAATTTTTTTCTCCAGTGACTCAATTAAAATCCATCCGCATTTTGCTCTCAGTTGTGATTAACAAAGGGCGGCTATTGTATCATCTCGATATCAAGAATTTCTTTCTCTACGAGGATCTCATTGAAAGTCTACATGGAGTAACTTCTGGGGTTTTGTTATTCAGGGGGTCTTCTAGAAAGGTGTGCAAGCTGAAAAGGTCCATTTAAGGATTAAAACAAAGTCCACCTGGGTGGTTTGAGAAATTCTCCTATGTCTTAATCCAGTTTGGATTCTAACGCTCATAGTGTGACCATTCAGTGTTTGTAAAAGATCTATAGTTTGCATTATTATTTTGATCGTATATGTAGATGATATCGTACTTTTAGGAAGTGACTTGACATGAATACAAGCTACAAAGCATCTTGCAAAACAGTTTGCAACTAAAGATCAAGGGTTTGCCATCTCATTTGTTGTTGGAGGCTCAGTCAATTTATGAACAAACTCAGGAAATGCCACTGGGATGTTATAATCCAATTTCTTCGGCTTCTAAAAGGATCCCTCGGGAAAGGACTATTTTATAAAAAATGATCACGTTGATATTACTGGATATTCTGATGTTGACTATGATGGCCGTGAACTCTATAGAAAATCTACTTCAGACCACTGTACTCTAGTTGGAGGGAATCTGGTCACATGGCATAGCAAAAAGTAAAACGTTGTTGTAAGGTCTAGTATGAAAGTTGAAAACAAAGCAATGGCCCAAGACACCTGTGAGCTCATATGGGTCAAGCCACTTCTGGAAGAATTTGGGCACACTACTATTATTCCCTCATACTATGATAACAGTGCTACAACATTCATTGCCAGCAATCCTATTTTTCAAGAACGTACAAAGCATATTGAAGTGGATTGTCACATTGTAAGGAACACAGTTCTATCCAAAAGGATTCATACTCCACTAATTAGATCTGAAGATCAACTATCCGACCTCTTCACCAAAGCTCTTAATGAGAGTAGAACTCAATCCTTATGTAACAAGCTGGGTATGATTAATATATATGCTCCAGTTTGAGGGGGAGTGTTAAAGCTCATGTGCGCAAAAAAGCCTATATTTGGGCCTATGTTTCTTTTCCCTCAATTATTCTTTAGTCCCACATCTCTAATGGAGTATTTGAGGGACCTCCTCTCTTGTACAAATATACATGCATATTTACCTTTGAATAGATGGAAAAAGAAAAATCTCTACATTTTACAGTTAGCATTCATTATGTTGTATTGAAATGACTGATGAAATCATTTATGTGAACTTACAGCAGTTGCATCAGATCCATGCCTTAAAGATGGAAAGATAAGATGAAAGAGTTCTTTGGCTGTTGATAGGCCACCATCAGCTCTACTATCTGGAGTACAGGAACATGCAAACATTGCATACATAAGCCATTGGTCAACTTTAATTTCTGCATCTTGGGCTTGATGGGCCTTCCCACCTAGCTCCACAGGTGTGATAAGGGTGAGTCGTCGCATAACCTCTAATCTGTAAACAGTTATTCAGTAATGAACCCAGAGCAACCTTTGAAAGACTTCTTGTACACAAATGCTAGCATCCAAATCTAGAATGGGTACAAACTTTGGCTTAAAGAAACAGTAACTACTCAAATTAATGCAAATTAAAAAATCCAAATATTTCAAGCACATGAAGTAAACTATAGGATTGATAGAAATTGAAAAACATACTGGAAATGAGCATATCTAAAGCACGGTCAAGTGAAGAGTAATGTCAGACTCCCCAATAAATTAAGTTGGTGAACGTTAGCATCTAATGCAACACTTTTTAGGACAAAAAAATTAATATCCAACACTCTATTACATCAAGATCCTCAATTTCCAATGCCAGAAAAAACATATTTCACAAAAAGAAGTTTAGTTTAGAAATATATATGGGGTTTATCTTATAAATGAGCATCTCACCAAACATGATGAAATAGTTTTTTTCTTAATAAAACATCTAATGGGAGAAGCGAAACAGATCTAAACTGCTCAGCAGCCTTCTATTACTTTATCAGAAACGAAGCAGGTCTTGAAACGCATCTTCAATTGCTTTTTCAAATGTTTTACATGTACCTAGCTTTCTCATAAATTCTCTTTAATCAGCTATTTAACAAAGCAACTAAATTGCTCCGCAACCTTTGATTACTTCATCTAAAATGAGGCACATCTTAATACCATCCTTCAATTATTTTTCCTAATGTTATGTTCCAAGTTCTCTCACAAAATTACTTTTAACAATTATTTAAATAAACATTTAAATTGTTCTGCAACCTTTTGATGGGGAGCAGGCCGCCAGACCCGTTTGGGTCTACTCACGACGACCTCAGGCATAGTGACAATCGGGACTGCTCATCTTGAGCGAATCGCCGATCGTAACATTAGTAGTTCTTTCCATTTTTTATTCAAGTTGTATTTTTATTTATTTTGCAGTTTGAACAATCGACTAATCATAGCATTACATTGTTTCCCCTACTATCTATATATTGAGGGTGAGGGCATTCATTTTGGGCATTGAGGGATTGAGTGTTGAAGCCAATCCCTTGGTCATTCCGGTGCCGAAATCGACCACGGGTACGAAACCTAGATTTTCCTCCTTCCACAAGCAGCCGACCATCTCTCCCCTTATTTCCCCACCTCCAGTCCACTAGCATCCCATTTCCATCTCCCAACACCTTTCCGCAATCACACACAGCCCCATAATCCCCTTGTTAGCATACTGCCGCCCTCCCAACCTCCATCCACCTTACATCCCGCTCCTATTCCACCCCATCCCTCTCCATTCAACAAATTCCCCAAACCAGCCCCTATTCTCCCTTACAATCCATCTCCGGTGATCACCCAAGAACTTTTCCAACCAACCCCGGTGATCCACCACCACTTCCCTATCATTTGACCTCATTTTAGTTTTTTTTGGCGATCAATGAAAAACATATCCGACAACCACCACCACCTCCAACCAGCTGGTAACCATCAACACCACTTCATAACCACCTCCTAACTCCCTCCTAACCGCCCACTACCCCAATTCCTAAAATTTAGGAACTACCTCCTAAATAATAGTCCCCACTTCCCCACTCCCCTCAACAGCCTGCCCAACTCCTATTCCTCCCCCTTCTCATGTGGATTCCACTTCCCTCCTCCAAACCACCTCATCCCTCCCCACTACCACCTATCCAGCCCACCCCAGCCTCACCTCTCCACGTGAAACCACAGTCCCATTCCATCCCCATCCAGGAATCATCCCAAGAGCAGCCTCTCCTCACATTTCCCACCTCACACTGCCTTCTGTTGCTGTCCAGCCACCCCTCAGCAGCCCAGAAATCTTGCCAAGCATCCCACACCCACCGACCTCAGGAAGCTTGCTTCCAACTGCCCAAAACACCTCCCTGCATAGTCTAGGTTGTTGTTCTGCTTCATGGACAGACCTTCCTGTTCCAACCCGCTTGATCTGTTCCTCACTCCATCGTTCCAGTTTGTTCCGCTACTCATCTTCCGCAACATCGCCTGAGACGTTTCCCTCAAGCCGTTCGCCATCCACTGCTGGTCTTACACTGTATCGCCTTCGACGACTCCTCCATCACCTTACTCCTGGTCCAACCTGCATCTTCTGATCCTTCCGTTGCATTCGTCTCTGCCTTGCAATTTCCCTCCCTTTTGGCGGCTTAGATCAATCACGCCCCTGTCGGGCATCCTCCCCTAGTCCAACACGAACCTCCCTCCTTGCTTCTTCCTCCCCGCATGGGCCTCCTGGCGACCACCAGACCCCACCTGCTGTTTAGTAACCAGACACATTTACCTCGCCCCATCGTTGCCCACCAACACCCCAGCAACATACGGTCTACAACAGCCCCGACGCTTCTCGCTGCTACGCTTAGATGTCGTTCCACCCAGGTTTAGCTCCATAGCCTGTTGTCTCCCTCCCGCTCCTCCGTTCCATGCCCATACTCATTCAATGGCCCTCCACGCCGACGAGGATGCCTCCTACACCGCCTCCGCTGACACCCATCGCTTGTATCAACTCAAAGCACGGCTTGAGAATCTCATTCTCCTCCTTTGGAGCTCACGGCTATGGAGGTAAACCGCCCACCGGCCCCTCACTACCACCACCACAACCACCTCGTCCTGTCTCAAACTACATGAGATTTCTCCACCCCATCACGGACATCCACCCGTCCCATCTTCATCGGATTGAGAACCCAGTGTTCGACGACACCGACCCCCTCAACTGGATCTCCTGTGCCGAACAGTTCTTCGACCTTCAGTCCACCCTTGCAAACCAGAAGGTTCTCCTGAACACTATCTATATGAAGGGTGCGACACTCCATTGGGTGTGTTGGATACGCCAGCAGGTTCCTGACCTCTCCTGGTCCACATTGAGGGAAGAACTCCTCCGTCGGGCAATGCCTATGAGCACCTCAGCTTCGTGCGCCAGTTTGACACAATGTCCACCTACATTGACGAGTTCATCCAATTTGCACGCATGTACCAGACCTACCCCGACCATTACCCTGGGGAACTTACTTGGGGGTGGTCTACAACCCCATCTTTGGGCACGCCTCTAGGTCTACAATCCAACGACTCCTTCCCCAGCCAGGGAGCAAGCTCGTTGTCTTGATGAGGAACTCTACACAGCCCGTCCGTCCTCCTCGTCCTGCCCACCTCACCAGTCGTTGCAGCCAAAATCTCAGCCGCCTCTTTCCCGCTTGGATCACCAGCCATTGCCTGAGTCCCCACTGCTAGGCCCGCCTCGCCGCAGCTACTCCCACAAGTGTTGACTCATCTGATGCCCCAACGACCCCACTACTTATCTCACGAGCAACATCTAGAGCTTCGCTACAAGGCCTTTGCTTAACAACCGTACTTGCCCACCCACATGTATGCTTTCAAAAGCTTTTGCGTGCTGGTTGGATCTCAAGACGACGGTCCTGAATTCAAAAACTTGAATCCTTTGACGTTCGCGGATGACCCCTACGAACCTCAACTTTGAGGACAAGGTCATTTTTTGAGAGGAGAGTGTTGATACAGATATGACCTCCTGGTTACGTGTTGGGCCTCCCTCTGCTTATGTAACCCTAAGGTGCATTATCGAGGAATTTGAATGCTCACTCCCCTATATAAGGGAGTAGAAGTGTCTCTTATTTTCTATCTTGGAATTATTGTGAGTGTTGGGCTCTTTTAGGTGAGAGAGGCTCTTAGGGGTAACCAACAATGAAGATTTTGGGTCGAGTTTGTCTCGACAATTGTATCTCTCGTTTGTGTTCAATCATTTAATTTTAGTTCTTAATAGCGTGCAACTATCAATTACCTTCATTAATTATTCCTCATACATTAAAAGGTTTTATCTATTGCACTTTAAAAATGAAGTTTTTTCCATGTTTCAAATAGCTACTAAAAATAATTTATGCTGATTTTAATAAAATCACTAGGATTGTTCATTGTGATAATGGTGCATGATAAATCTATAAGGAATTTGAATATTACATAATTAAAACAGAGTAACAAAGTGAAAGAATACAGACATGAAGTTACTCGTACTCTTTTTTATGTTAACCTTCCTAAACATTATTGGATGGTGTACTTACCGCATCATTCTTTATTAATGGCGCAAATTGGAATAATGGAGAAATACTAATTCCCATTGAGGGAAATGTGTGTAAATATATGTATGCATACATACGTATATTCTATGTATGTATGTATATATATATATATATAAAATATAAATATATGTATATGTGTGTGTATAAAATAACTGAACATAACATAATAACATGACGTAATGAAACCCCCTTAGTAAGAAGATCAACAAGTTGAACTTCAGTTCCAACATGACTAAGATGAGTCATTCTTCATACTTTCCTCAAACAAAGTGGCAATCCAACTCAATTTGTTAGGCATGTTCATGAAAGACTGGATTAGTAGTGAACTGAATAACCACCTGATTGCCACACAACTGTGTAGTGCCCTTAATAGGGTAACCTATCTCACGTAGGATCTGACGAGCTCACATAATCTTTGTGTTTGTATGAAATTGCTCGATACTTAACTTTTACACTCGAGTGGGTGATAGCGGTTTGTTCTTACTGTGCCAAATAATTAAATTTTTACCTATAAAAATAGTGAACCCAATGACAAATTTATGTGCAGTTAAGCATCTCGCCCAATAAGAAATGTAGAAGATTTCAATATAGTATGACCATGATTACTGTAAATAAGACTAAGACACGGATCTTTCTTCACATATCGAAAAATACGTAGAACAACCACGCAATGAGCATTGGTTCTATCACAATAAACTGACTAACCTTACTAACTGCACATTGCATGTCAAAACGAGTCATAGTAAAATTCACCAACCAATATTTGATACCTCTTTGGACAACTAAATAATGGATTTTTGCTTGTAGATTCTTCTCACTCGGTTCAAGAGGAGTATCGACTGCCTCACACTAAGCTATTCCCACTTCCTTGAGAAGATCTAGAAAATACTTCATCTGGCATAGGAATATATATTTCTTGTATTTTACGATTTCAATAACAAAAAGTATCTCAACTGTCTAAGATCCTTTTTTGAAAGTTATGGTGGAAGAGCGATTTAAGGCAATTGTTTCCAGTAGAACCACTGCCTGTAATGACATTATCATCAACAAGAGCATCACATTCGACAAGAATTCTATACAAGAATCAAATAATATGTTATTAGGATTACATAATTAGAATTACAAAATAAAAATTTAGAATTACAAAATAAATAAAAAAACATTTAATTATATGTAGATAAGTAGGTGCGGGTCTGTATGATCTCATGAACATAAAATCCGCAGGAACTGCTGAAACACAGGATTTGAATGACAACTGAAGAAACTTCTGTGCGTTGAAAGTCCAAAGAAAAAAAGGATAGGGTAGCTGAATATGCATAAGATCATACTCTTCAAGGGAAGCAAGATATGCATAAAAAAACAAGAGGCAAGCAAACAGAAGAAACAGGATGAAGCAAGATACATAAAATATTGAGAGGCAGCAAACACAAGCCACAAAAGCAGGTAAGCAGAGAACCTGAGGAAGCAAACAGAAAAAAGCCACAAGATGAGGACCAGTCAGCAGTGAGATTCTGAGAGCCACAGGATGAGAACCTTTCAACAGTGATATGCTTGGAGAGGATATGAAGGAAGCTGTTGGGGTAACGCAGGAGTTATTGGTATCTTCCACAAGTGCTATGCAAGTTATGCGTTACTAAAAATAAAGTTCTCTTTGTTTTTACCTAGGCGATGGCAAAGGAAATTTTTTTGATATGTGCTAGTAGCTATAAGACTATAATGCTATACATGGTAAGTGCAGAACCCAAAACTTTGCCAGCACCTACAAGTTTAGACAACAAAAGTTGAACCTGTTTTACGGTGATCAAAACACAATTTGACAACTTCCTTAGATCAGGATTTCAAAGTATTGGAACAATGCAAAAGTTTTGCTGGGACGTTCAATTGACCAGATCTGGAATATAAATTAACATAAAAAAACAACATTTAATATGTTTTTTGGGGGTTGTGTTCACCAAAAAACAAAGTACTGTGAAAAAAATGTGAGGGTGCTACTAATTAGAATACAGAAGGAAACTTCAGATGAAAGGGACCTACTTTGTTATGAAAAAATATAATGGCAATTGAAGAGATGTCTGACAAAATGACAACAAACCAGCTTAGATGAAGGATTTAAACGGATAAAATAAGTTGGTTAAAGGTGGAATAGACTGTTTGTTATATTTGGAAAAATTAAGTGCGAATGAAGGCTATATAAGGAATGATAAATAGAGGATAAGGGAACAAATAGGTTATAATGGTTTGTGCATAAATAACACAAGAAGCAGAAGTATAGAAAAAAGATATATTGAAGATTTAGAAAGAAATTGATTTTAAAACACATTAAAATCTGTTCTACACAAGATGGACAAGCGGGCCAAGTTCAGAAATATAATCAAAGGAACCAAGAGAATAGAATTGATTATTCAACAACATAACTCCTACACATATATACATATGGATTAGGAAGCATAAATTACTAAAATACCACTATATCACTACCTATTTTGGATGCTTATCAGATTTATTAAGATAAGAAAATATTCTTTTAGATAATTACCAATTTTAATATATATTCAAGATAGGATTAGGCTTAGATAAGAGCAGATTTGAGATTATATGGCTTAATGAAATTAGCTGAATCTCATTTTTCTATTCTAATCTCTCCTCCCCCCCCCACCACATATCGGGCCTCCTCCTAGGTACATGATCCTCTCTAATTCCATTGGTGTAGCCCTATAACATTTGGTATCCGGGAGAGAATCAATTCTCATCAAATTATATGCATATGCAAACAATCATGTAGCCTGAAGTTTCAAGACATGATCATCCCTCTCACTGTGGCACTGTTATGACTCCATTTTTTATATGCATCCACGAGACCTCCATTGAAAACAAACATCTTTACTCACATTGCCGAAGCCTTTGAATTCAAATCATTGACCCACATTCCAATCCTGTGTTGTCACTCCATTCTACATCACGGCATTAAGATCTCTAGAGTTCACTCACATTACCGAAGTCTTTGAATTCAAACGAATGTGACTTTTAATCTCAATAGATCTGATTCAAGCTTCTTATCAAAACCTGCATCTTGGACTCCAGAGCATCTTTATGTTCTTCATTAGTGCTCGCCAACGTAGCAAGAGGACGGAAACGAGATACATGATACGATAAAAAACGGATACGTGAAATGTGAATTTTCAAAAGCTAAGGATATGGAAAACGTTTTTAATTTTTTAAAATTATTTTAATATAAGTATTAATTAATATAAAAATAAGACAAATAACAAACTAAGTGTACATATCTTGAATTGTAACGAAACAAATTTAATAAAACTACAACATAGACCAAACATATGATAAGTTCTAAATAATGTGATATGCATTGTTTGACCATGTTTAGAGATAGTATGCAAGACAATTATAATGTGTTATGCAATGTAATTGACCTATTTACAACTGAAATCAAACCAATACTAGATGTATTGATTGACCAAGTGGAGACACTTTGTATGGGTATAACATGATAAAGTTACAGTAATAGACAGTTTCTATAGGAATAAATATTAGGTATCTTTAAAAAAAATAAGATATTGAAAATGACAATGATCAAAACATGGAAGAAGAAGAAGAGGAGGAGGAAGAGGAAGAGAAGAAGAAGAAGAGGAGGAAGAAGAAGAAGAAGAGGAAGAGGAAGAAGAGGCGTAGGAGGAGGAGAAAGAAGAAGAAGAGGAAGAGTATACGAGAAGGGAGGGATCCAGATCAAGAGCAGGGAGCGGAATCTGAAGCAACAACAATAGAGGGGAGAGCTTCGACGGGCGTGATGTCGGAGAGCTTCGACGCAGGACCTCTCCTCTCGATGGCGGAGTGATGCAGGAGAACTTCAGGCACACGATGAATAGCGTAAAGCTAAAGCTAAGTCGTGAAATGAATAAGCAGCAGGACTTTTACCACACGGGAATTGCGTATCCGACAAGCGGGATGCGCGAATTCGAATTAAACATATTTTTTATTTAAAAATGTGTTTCCTAGAGTTTCAAAAATGTGTTTCCGTGCGTTTCCGGGTATTTCCCGTATCCGATACGCGTTTGAGCCAATACGCAGAATATTTTTAAGTATCTGTGTTTCATAGATGCTCACCTCACATTTGCTACCTGTCTTCTAGTGCAGTTCTTGATTCCACAATCACTGACCACTCTATCTACGATTTCTTGCAACCTATCAAGTGATCAATAGTGCAAGCCGCTTCAATGATTGTGCAGACGTCTATTATGCCACCCTAGTAATTGTAACCTAGATTGCATCCAGCCAGAAACAAAAGACTCAAGCTACACTAGCCTCAGCCTCTCCCGATGCAAATCAATATGCATACAACCTCAATTTTCATCAAGATATCATGTGAAATTCTTCTTATGTTATTGTATAAAAGTGAAATACAAATCACAATAATTTAATTACTTCATATTAACTTAAAAAATACAAGTATTTGTCCACGTATACTATCTAACTAATTATATAGAAACATATATATTACAAACAAAAATATGAGACATCTTATCTACTTCAACTCTACCTCAAGTCAGGCGAAAAATATTTATCATTTCCAATTTGAGTACATCGTCAGTAAACACATCGCTGCAAAAATTTTTGGTGAAGACGTTAACCAGCTTGTCTTCGAATGAATAAAAGGGGTAACAACATTCCATTTATCATGACCATCTTTGATAAAATGTCCGTCAACTTTAACATGCTAAGGTCTCGTGTTGAACATAGTGGTGAGTTATGCTAATGACAATCTTGTAGTCACATTACAATGAGAAGGGCCTAGGTTCAAGGCCATGTACAGTAGATGTCAACCATAAGCCTCCAGAGAGGCCTTGGGGCATTGACTCAATATTTTGCCTCAACGTTAGACCTAGCTACCATATTTTGCTTATTGCTCCTCCAGGTCACCAAGTTACTTGTACAAAGGCACAATAACAGTTGCATACTTTCTATCATCATGCTTCCTGTCAAATCTGCATTTGTAAAGTCTTCAATGACTGTGCAAGGAAAATAATAGTCCACTGCTAGGGGACTTCTCAAGGTCTCAGAACATGATGGGCCTTCTTTTGGTGATGAACTCTTGGGGCATGCAAATGTCTTCTTAAAATGCCTACAACATATGTAATATCGGGACGTATGGGATAGATATATAAGCCTTCTAACCAATCTAGTAGCTTAACAAATCAATCCTATGACCATCTCTATCATCATTTGATCTTGTGATTTGCTCCAATGGGAGATCCGCATGTGCACAATCAAGCATCTCTATTTCCTTCAAAAGATTTAGAACATATTTTCGCTGAAAAATAAATATGCTCTTATTGGATTTTGCAACTTCAATCCCAAGAAAATCTCAATTTTCCTAAATCTTTGACCTCAAATTCCTTGGACAATTGAGCTTTGTGAGCGGAAATCTCCTTAGTGTCATCTTCTGTGATCACAAGGTCGTCAAAGTAAACAATGAAAACACGAATTTTTTGACAGTCTTTTTACAAACATGGTGCAATTAGACAATGTCATGACTCGTCAGTACAAGCCCCCATGATTCTTACCACAAGTAATGTTATGTCTCATACTAAAAAACAAAAAAATAGGAAAAACATGTTATTGAACAATTCAAGGGTCTAGTAACAATATTGATCAAAAGTAAATTGGGAGGAAAAGAAGAAACATGTAGAACAAATGTAAGAGCAATAAAAGATAAGTAGATGATTTGGCCCATACCAGTAATGAGGGACAAGGAGACTTTGTTAGAAATGACATTGTCACAACCAGGCTATGCAATGTAGGAAACAAAACGTGAAGATGATTCAATCACATGATCGGTATAACAAGAGTCAATGATCAAGTCACATGAGGTGATGGAAGCAATGTGTGCACTGGGTGTACCTGAAATGACAAAAGCTGTGAAGGCACCTGAAGACAAGTCACTCGAAGATCGTAACAGATGTCTGAGCGTATTGAGCTCATCAGTAGACAAGACCCAAATGAAGGTGCAAGTATAGTAGGCTCCTCATGAAACTTAGTGGTATAAGATGCATCCTGTGATCGTGAACCCAATTACCGCGCATTCCCTCGGCCTGATGCTCGACCACGTCCCCCGATTCCTCTAACAAGAGGAGCAAAGTGAGGATATAGTTTGAAGCAAGACTCTGTAAGGTGGCCTCTCATATCATAGTGATTAGATCAAGGGACAAAAGTGCCCAGTGTTAAAAGTAGCCAGGGCCAAAAATCAATAGTCATGCTTGAACTTAGTGATCTCAGTCAGGTTTCATCACCTAATGCCATGTTGAATGCCTCTAAGAGGGAGGGGAGCAGAGAGCGATGAAGAATGTGCACGTGCACAATATCAAACTTCATGTTCTACCCCATCAAGAACACAAACTCTATAGCGATCTTCTTTCTTCAATTGAAGATCATCTGCAATGCATGCTGTAGTTAAATGCTCACAGTAATCCACTTCTCAATATAGTTTTTCAAACTAAAAAAAGAAGAGACATTTATGGATCCCCACCTCAGTTCAAGAATTCAATGAGTTCATAAACTTGGTAAAGTTGCAAATCGGTGACTGTCTCAATGAGTGCATGTAGTATGCAGAATTCATATGCATGTCGTAGTAGAATCCATAGCAGACATATAGTGAAGAAGTCATGAGACTACCAAGGAGCTTTGATATACCATAACAGACAAAGTGAAGTAGTCGTGAAACTACTAAAGAGTTATTAGAATCCCACTTTCCCCACGATGGATCGGGCTTGGGTGGCTCAACCACTGTCCCATCAATGTAACCATACAACCGATGGATACGAAGAACATATTAAGCAACATGAGACCATACAAGATAGTTGGTCTCATACAATGTCTATAAATCCTCTAAGGATCACTCACTGTGTTGGGGAATCGGACAACATGTCGTCTGACATGGCCAAAATGTCCCTGACAAGACCAACATGTTGGCCTATAAAGGTTTCACAAATAAAACGAGACATTTCCGTTTTTTTTTAAAAAAATATCTTTTTGGAATATATCAGCCGAGGTATTAGTTATCGATCGATATATTAGCCGATATATCTTAATGGTATATCGCCCGACCTTTTTAAATTTAATTTATTTAGCGTATATGGTTTAATAAACAAGCCTATGCTGGTATTAAGCCCAGATGAAAAATGGTGAGAGTTGTTTTAGGCAGACGGTCAACATAAAATTTAATCACCCTTATGAATATTGATCATTTGAGAAATTGTGCAAAAGCTAGGTTGTTCCCCCTAAAGAATGGGTCGCATGGTCCGAATACGCGTCTTGCCGTCTTGGCAAGGACTGCTGCATCTCTAGGACTTGGGTGCAGTGTTAAATATGCAAGAGTCCTCGTCTTATGGTTCGAATGCGGAGCCTTGGCAAAGACCAATCCACCTCCAAGAGTACTTTAGTATAGTGTTAAATAGACACAAATCATCACATATTAGAAGTCCTAGGGAAGTATGTCGTAGGAATTGTGACAGACAGACTTAGATTTGAAAGTTGGAATATAGGTACACTAATGAGAAAAACGATGAAAGTAGTGGATACGACGATTACCAGAAGGATAAATATTTTATGCTTGCAAGAGACTAGATGAGTGTGTGAGAAAACTAAATTTTTAGATAATTCATGTTTTAAATTATGGTACAAGGAAAAAAACAGCAGAGTAGGTATTATTGTGGATACTACTTGGAGGGATGAAGTTGTTGGGGTAAGTAGAAAAAGTGATAGAATCTTAGTTTTTAAATTGGTCATAGGAAAGAAAACGGTTAATGCGATCAGTGCTTATGCGTCACAAGTAGGATTGAGTGAAACAATTAAAATGCAATTTTGGGAAGACTTACATGATTTAGTAAGGAAAATCTCACAAAGAGAGAAGATTTTCATAGGAGTAAACTTTAATGGACATATATAGAAGAAAAATGTAGATTATATAGCCGTTCATGAAGGTTTTGGATATGAAAAAATAAAATAAAATGACAAACCATTTTAGACTTTGTCATAACACGAGTTAATTGTGTCAAATACGTTTTTCATAAAAAAGAGAAGAACATTTAATTACGTTTAAAAACAGATCAAACAAGTTACAAATTGATTATTTTATCACTAGCAAAATGGATAAAATGTTTGCAAGGATTGCAAAATCATAACAGGAGAAAATTTGACAACACAACATAAGTTAGTGGTGTTAGATGTATAAATAACATATAATAAATTTAAGACAATAAAAAAATGTTGCAAAAAATTCGGTGGTGCAACTTGAAGATGGAAAAACAGGTTGCTTCCAAGACAACAGTTATGAAACAACTAGCTAATGACCATTATATCGATCCTAGTGTCTCAAGAGAAGTTACGACTTCACATTTAAGAATAAGTGAAAAGAACGTATTTAGAGTATCAAAAGGTCATGCGTCTCCAAATAAAGAATCTTGGGGGTGGAAAGAGGAAGTGCAAAACAAAGTGATGATAAAGAGGGTCAACTATAAATCACTTTACGCGTGTAGGAATAATGAAAACTTAGTCAGATATAAAGTCGCCAAAAAAGAAGTTAAACATGCAATAAGTAAAGCAAGAAGTTAAGCTTATGAAGAATTTTATACACGATTAGATATCAAAGATGGAGAGCATAACATATATAAAATTGCTCAAGCTAGAGAAAAAAGACGATATTTGAGCAAAGTAAAATGCATAAAGGATAAAACAGATACAATTTTGACGGATAATATGAATATTAAAGAGCGATGAAAAAGATACTTTTATCAACTCTATAATAAACAAAAGACAATGAACTGAACTTGAAATAATTAAGTAAATCGAAGAAATATAAAAACATAATGTTTTATCATAAAATTCAAGTATCAAAGGTAAATGATGCTCTAAAAAAGATGAAAAATGAAAATACGGTTGGGTCAGACGATATACTCATCGAAATATGAAAATGTCTAGGGAATGAAAGAATTGTATGACTTACATGTTTATTCAATGAGATATTAAAGTCCAAAAAGATGTCAAACCAATAGAGAGAAAATATAATTGTACCTTTGTATAAGAACAAATGAGATATACACAATTGTGTTAATTACAGAGAAATTAAAATGACGAGTCATACCATGAAACTATGAGAACGAGTAATAGAAAGAAGAGTAAGACAGAAGACTAACATCTTGGAGAATCAATTTGAATTCATGCCAGGGCGGTCGTTATAACTCTCTCGAGGAGATTCATTGACAATTACCGAGAAAAAAAACAAGATTTGCATATGCGGTTTATCGATCTTGAGAAGACTTATGATAGAGTTTCAAAAGAGATTTTATAGAAAGTCTTAGAAAAGAAAAGTGTAAATGTATCATACATTAACATAATCAAAGATATATATACAAATTCCGTGACAAGGGTGAGGACATCTGGAGGATTAACACAGGAATTCTGCATCACTGTTAGCTTATATTACGGTTCAGCTTTAAGCCCTTATCTCTTTACCCTTACCTTAGATGAGTTTACTGGACATATCCAACAAGCAATACATAGGTGTTTATTGTTTGTGGATGATATCGTTTTGGTCGATGAGACGCGCGATGGTGTAACCGTAAAACTTGAATCTGGGCGAGACACTTTAAAAAAGAAGGGTTTCAGGTTAAGCTGAGCAAAGACAGAAAATATGGAGCTTAAATTTAGCAGTGCAAGAAGGACAGATGACTTTGTTATTAAGTTGAGTGATCAAGATATTTCCCATAATGAGTGTTTTAAATATCTTGGATCGATAGTTCAAAAAAGATGGAGATATTGATAAAGATGTGACACAGAATCCAAGCAGGTTAGTTGAAGTGGAGAGGAGCGTCAAAGATCTTATGTGATAGTAAAGTACCATTAAAACTTAAGGGCAAGTTTTACTGTACTACAATTAGACCAGTGATGCTCTATGGTTCTGAGTGTTGGGCAGTGAATTGTGTACATGAGCAAAAAATGGGAGTTGCGGATATTAGAATGCTTAGGTGGATGTGTGGACACACGAGACTGGATAAAATTAGGAATGAAGGTATCAAGGATAAGACATGAGTAGCACCAATTGCAAAGAAGATGCGAGAAGCTCGACTAAGATGGTTTGGACACGTACAAAGGAGAACATTAGAGGCACCTGTTAGGCATTGTGAGAGTCTAGTCACTAGGCATGTTAAACGAGGGAGGGGCAGACCAATAAAGACTTGGAATGAAACTATAAGGAAAGACATGATGTACTTAGGCATTAGTGAGATTATGACAAAAGATGGGGCACAATGGCGACAAAGGATCCATATAGCCGACCCCACTATAGTACGATAAAGGCTGGAGTGTTGTTTTAGTGTTGTTGTAGCGTATATGGTTTAATGGATAGCTAAACAAAATTGTTTTGGTGTAATGTCCTAGATATTGACCTTCTTCTGATTTCCCATGTCTTTCTTCTCTGCGCTCGTCCATGTCGATGTTGATTCTGCTTGGTCTTTGGATTTTAGACTGAGGTCTCCTTATATTCGATTGTCATCGAAGACTTCCTGACTTCCTACATTCTCTCGCTTTCTTCCATATAATATATCGTTACTTGTGTAAATTTACAATTTCAATAAATGTTAAATTATTAATATATATGTATATATTTAAAAATAATTATACGTATATATATAATTATGTATATAAATAATTAAATATTGAAACCTAATTTATGAAATATTTCTGATATATCCACCAACATATTAAAACTGACATGAAAAACTCAAAACCGTCATGCCACAACATCTGCAACATTTGTAGAGTCTGGGTTTCTGTTATGTTTTGATTCTTTGTATTTAGTTCGTCTTGTCTTTGTACGTGTTTTTCCCACTCCTATATATGGAGGAGTAGGGCCGAATAATGAAATGAATCTTCCACTCAACATTGTATCAGAGCCATAGGGCTTTCGATCCCGTCCAGCCCGCTTCCGCACCCGTTCCGCTCTCCAGTTCCGATTCCGCCGCCGATTCCCGTCCCGCGACCGCGACAGCTTCCGCGACTGTGACCGTTTCCGCCTTCCGTGACCACTTCCAAACCCCAGCGAGCGTCGACCCTCTTCCAGCGGGCTTCGGCAACGTCGTCCCTCTTCTAGCGGGCTTTGGCAGCGTCAGCCCTCTTTGTAACATCCGTAAGTTTTGACGCGAAATTTGTTTTAACTGTAGGGTCGAGTCGCGACGGATTTTGATCGAGACAGCGCGACGTCAAGGTACAATGCTACTATTCCTAAAGGTTGCGTTCGTTAATTTGTGATTTATGTTAGTCATAATTATAGTGAGACACATTTTAATTTTAGTAACGAAGCGCGGCAAGAAATCGTTTAGTGCAAAGGCGTTAGTATGGTGTGGAGTGAGTTGCGTATAACAAAAATTAAGAGCAATGAGGTGCCAATAGCAAGTCATATTCCCACTCCCACTTTGCGGTTATTATTAAAACCGCATGCCCAGGTTTTTTTTAACCCGCACCCCCTCATTCTCACGGGAGAAAAGGCCGCAAACCGCAGCAGACCCCACGAACGCGTCCGTCTCCCGCAGCCGACGAGCCCGACGCCCCTCCCGGTGCTTTCCGCCGGCCGATCCTCCTCCAGAGCGCAACTCCGACTTCTCCTCCTTCCTTTACGGGCGCCGGTGGGTGTTCCTTTTCCTTCCTTGGCCGTGGAAGAACAGATTTCAACCCTAACCGGTGGAAGTGAGCATTTTGGTTTCGGCGAGTTCGATCCCTCTCTTGTTTCCATTTCTTCATGGAAATCTTTTGATTTGGAAGTTAGTTTTAACCTAAGTTTTCATCATATGGCCCTAATTAGGTTTTGGAGTACGGATTCCACCGCGAAATTGGAGTTGGGCGCATTGGGAGCATCAATCACTCCTACGTAAAGGTAATGCGCTATGTTAACCGTTAATTTTGGACTACCCTAGCATTTTGGAATTTTTCCAACGTTAACCCTAACGGGAAAATGCGATATTTAGGTGTTGTCTTGGATTTCCAGGATTTTGGTGGCCTCGGGGCAAGATTCTGAAAGTCCCTAGAAGTCGGATTTCGTTGGGAAAATCAAATGTCACCGCGCCGAGTGTACGATCGCCGCAACACCACTGTAAGGAAACCAAATTTCTACTAGTTAGACATAGCAAGAAAAATATTTTGTATACGCATGTGTAGGCTTTGTACAAATATCATGACCATGCATAGAAAGGTGTGGTGGTAGGAATTCGGTCGCGGAAAATGTGTAGGATGACACCTTCTCCAAGAACAAAGTAGTCAGATCCTGAATAGTAATGTTAGCTACTCTGCATAGAGCCTTCCAGGTAGAGGTGCAAGCTAGAAGTTGCCCAAAACTCAAGTATAGACCTGAGACAGTACACTAGTTAGTGAACGCCGGGACTTGGGTTAGTGAACTGAAAGTCGCGAACATAGAACAAGTAGATGTTTTGACCAGGTAGTGTTCTGAAGGCATGCATAACATATAACATAAATATTTTTAGTGCACGAAACTATTTCCTAAATGCATGCATTCATCATATGAGAAAATGTTTTTAGTATCACTAGGAGGAGTTATTTTTCTTTACTCTGACCACTCGTGGGAAATGTGTTTTACAGGTGACCCAGGTGGGAAACTACGCCTAGGATGAACGTTGGTGGTGTCAGTTTGTAGTGTTTTCCCATTCAGTTCTTCTTTACTTTCAGCATATAGTTATAGTTGTGGACAATGTACCTTGTTAATATTTTATATGTCTTGTATCAGACTTATTATAATATTACAGATTTTCAGTCATTTCAATTCTATTCAAATTTAGTGGCTCTGTGAATCCAGATATCAGGTATGTGGTTACCCTTAGTTTACATTCTTAGCTTCCGTTGTAAGTTTTAAAATTTTTAATAGCTTCTACTTTATACCTGCTGCATACTAGTTTTAATACTGTTTCCTAGTTCTCTTTATATCGCTGATCCGGCTGGATGGCTGATTATTGTAAAAATGAAAAGGGGTGTTACACTCTTCCAGCGGGCTTCAACAGTTCCAGTGAGCTTCACCTCCTCCCCTCCCCTCCGGGGAGCTTCTCCTTCCAGCGGGGTTGTCTTCCTCATCCTCTAGGGGCGCCGGTGCAATGAGCTATTGATCTCCCCTCTCCGACGTTCCCCCTTTGGTTTCTTCCATTGCTGTTGAAGTTATGATTTCTTCCTCTCTTTCTATGAGGGTGCCTCTTCTTTTTTGATAACCGTTGTGGTTCCGGGTGCCTCCACCTCGATTTCTCTACGAGGTCTTCTATGTCTCCGAGTACTACTTCCGTCCAGATTCATGGCTGTCCTTCTACCCGCGGCGGCCTTACACCTCGTGGTGGCCGAACCCAGCCTTGATCATTTTTGTCGTGGGGGGCACGCTTTTCTGATGCTGTGGAGGACACCTCTGTTTCAACCAGTCCGGATTCAGACGTTACTGAAGGAATCCTGCCATTCCGTCACTTGATGCATGGTCCTCCGGCTACACAGTCCACTTCACAATCCTCTTTCTATGCCCACCAAGACCTTTCTTGTGCTCATTCTGCTTCCACACTTTTGTCCTCACAGTGGATTATTGGCTCCGACACCACTGGCCATATGACTGGGTCAGTCACAGGTTTTGTGTCCTACACTCCCTTATCTGGCAGGGACAAAGTAAGTATTGTTGATGGATCTCTCTCCTCGATTGCTGGGAAGGGATCTATCCTTTGCTCGTCTCTTTTTTCTCTGTTTTTCATGTTCCTGCATTTTCTCATAATCTTCTGTCTATTAGTCATTTGACTAAGTCTATGAACTGCTATGTAACCTTCTTTCCCACCTTGTGTGTTTTTCAGGACCTGAAGACGGGGACGGTGATTGGCTCTGGTAGATTGTGCAATGGGCTATATGTGTTCGACCCTTCCACCTTGTCTTGCTCCAGTCTCATCCAGTCTCCACAGGCTCATTGTGCTGATCGACTCTCTAATGTTGATGTCTGGCACTGTCTAAGTTATCAAGGCGCAAGGCGCACCGAGGCGCAAAATGCCCCTGGATCCTAGGCGCAAGACGCAGGTGCGCGCCTGAGGCACGTGAGGCACAAAAATTGGGGGGGGGGGGGAATTGAGCGAATTGGGCACCCAAGTGCGCCTAGGGGGGCCTCGGGTGTGTCTAAGATCATGTTTTTGCCCATCTCAAATTTAAAAAAAAAACACCTTGAAAGGCGAGGGCGCGCCTTTGGCGCGGCTGGGAGCTTGTAAGGCGCGCGCAGGGGCACGCCTGAGGCACATCGCCCGCCTCAGCCATGCTGAGGCGCGGCGGGTTGAGCCCGGTGCGCCCAACTCCTCAGGCGTGCCTAGGCGCACGCCTTGACAACTAAGGACACTGTCGTCTTGGACATCCCCCCATCTCCACTATGAAGTTTTTGCTTCCTACTATGTCCACCACTCGATTCACTAGTTTTCATTGTGATGTCTGTGAACTTTGTAAACATCATCGTAGCTCTCTTCCTCGTGTGTCCCCACGTTCTTCTGTTCCCTTTGCCCTTATTCATATTGATGTTTGGGGTCCTAGTCCCACTGTGTCCATTTCTAGTTGCTCCTGATTTGTTTCGTTTATTGATTGTTACTCTCGTTGTACTTGGGTCTATTTGATGAAGCATAAAAGTGTCGTGTGTTCTCTCATTCAACGGTTTCATAAGATGATCACTACTCAGTTTGGTGCTACTATTAAGATCTTACGTAGTGACAATGGCCGTGAGTACATTGACTCTCATTTTGAGAAATACCTAAGTGGTCTTGGTATCATTCATCAGACTTCATGTGTATACACTCCAGCTCAAAATGGTGTTGCCGAGCGCAAGAATCGACATCTACTTGAGATTGTCAGATATCTCCTCCGCATGAACCTCCCGAAATATTATTGGGATGATGTCGTCCTCACCGCTGCCTACCTCATCAATCGTCGGCCTACTCGTGTTCTTGGGTTTCAAACTCCTCTAGCCACTCTCGTGGTTCGCCTCACTTTCCTCTCGCCTCGTATCTTTGGGTGTGTGTGTTTTGTGCACATCCATCCGAAGACTAAACTTGACCCCCGTGCTTTGCGATGTGTCTTTATTGACTACTCACCCACCTAAAAAGGATACAAGTGCTTTCATCCCATCACCAAGCGAACATTGTCATTATGGATGTCGCCTTTCGGGAATCAGAAGCTTACTATTAGACCACTCTTCAGGGGAGACGAGTACTAGGGAAGTGAGTTCCCCTGCTTCTGTTCCCTTGCTTATTGCCCTTGCTCATGTTCCCTTGCCTTCTCTTCCAATGCCTCCTCCATTGCAGGCTTTCTCTCATATCCCTCCTATGCCTCCTCCATTGCAGATTTGTTCTCCTATCCCCCCTATGCCTCCTCCATTGCAGGTTTACTCTCGCCGACGCCGGGGAACGAATACACAAGTCTTACCCATCCTACCTGGGCCACCACTTGATCCATCTCCTGACACTGACAGAGGTAATTGTGTTTCTACTCAGCATCCTCTTTCCCATTTTGTGACTTATAACTCTTTGTCTCCTCCACATAGAGCGTTTGTCACCTACTTGTCTTCCATATCTATTCCCCGTTCCTGGCAGAAAGCTCTTAAGCACAGTGAATGAAATAATTCTATGTTAGAGGAAATGGCAACCCTTGACAAGAACCATACTTGGGATCTTTTTCGGCTGCCCAAAGGGAAAACTGTTGCTGGTTGTAAATGAGTCTTCTTTGTGAAGCAGAACTGCCAAGGCCTGGTTGAACGGTACAAAGTTAGATTGGTTGCTAGAGGATACACTCAAACGGCGGGCATCGACTATCAGGAGACATTTACTCCAGTTGCTAAAATGAATTCAATAAGAATACTGCTTTCATGTGTCGTGTGCAAAGGGTGAAGTCTCAGCCAGTTGGATGTGAAGAATGCATTTCTTCATGGTGATCTTGAGGAGGAAGTCTACATGTCCCTGCCTCCGGGTGTTCTTCCAAAAGGTTCAATGGGAAAAGTTTGCAGATTGAAAAAGGCTTTGTATGGTTTAAAGCAGTCGCCTCGTGCTTGGTTCGGGAGATTCCACCGGGCAATGATGTCCTTCGGGTACAGGCAGAGCAACGCGGATCATAGCTTGTTCGTGAAACACCGACATGGCAAGGTGACTACCCTTATTGTCTATGTTGACGATATAGTGATAACAGGAGATGACACAAAGGAAATTGAGAACTTAAAATCTAGGCTTGCAAAGGAGTTTCAAGCGAAGAACCTTTGGGCTCTCAAATATTTTCTGGGGATTGAGGTGGCCAGATCTAGACATGGGATCTTTATATCTCAAAGAAAGTGCATTCTGGATCTGTTGGAAACAACAAGAATGATTGGGTGTAGACCCGCTGACACCCCAATTGAAGCCAATCATAGGATTGGTAGAGATGGTGGAGAAATGGTTGATGACATATTAGGTTCCAACGACTAGTTGGGAAACTTATCTATCTCTCCCATACCCGTCCGAACATATCTTATGTTGTTGGTGTTCTTAGCCAATATATGCACTCATAGAGATCACACCATCTTGATGTTGCATAGAGGGTCCTAAGGTATCTCAAATGCTCTCCAGGAAAATGCATATTGTTTACACCAGACAAGGCATTAACGGTTGAAGTTTACACAAATGCAGACTGGGCAAGTTCTATTGATGATTGGCGATCTACATTTGGATATTGCTCCATTGTTGGGGGTAATCTGGTGACCTGTAGAAGCAAGCAACAACATGTTGCTAGATCCAGTGCGGAGGCGGAGTTCCGGACAATGACACTTGGAATATGCGAGGGGATATGAATTCAGTCGATTATGAGGGACTTGGATCCACTCGGGATCTATTGTGATAGTAAAGCCGCTATTAATATTGTCCACAACACAGTCCAACATGACCGTACTAAACATGTGGAGATAGATAGACATTTCATTAAGGAGAACATCGTAAAGGGGATGGTGAGTTCCCCCTTTGTCTCATAAAACTAGCAGCTTGCAGATGTACTTACTAAGGTACTGAGTCTGTGCTCCTTTGAGAAGATATTGGGCAAGTTGGACATGACCGACATTACACGCCCAACTTGAGGGGGAGTGGTGGAGAGTCTGGATTTCTGATATGTTTTGATTCTTTGTATTTGTTCTGTCTTGTCTTTGTACGTGTTTTTCCCACTCCTATATATGTAGTAGGGCCAAATAATGAAATGAATCTTCAACTCAACAGCAACCATGGTCACTCATCTATGGCACGTGATCAATGAATGGAGAACCTAAAGAATCCCCCATAGAAACACGGTCTGGACTGGAACATAAAGAATAAGAATGTTGAGCAATCACCTCAACATATCACATCACCCTAAATCTTCATTTGTTGGGTAGAGTAGCATGTTGAGAAAGCCATAAGAAGGCTTCGACATCCTTCTATGTTGAGAAAGGAGTTTGGTAACCCGTTTACTGGATCAAGAGTGCTGGGTCCAGGTAAAGCATGGTCACCAAGGAGGGAAGAGGCCAAGGCAAGCAAGATCGGTGTCGACATGCAAATACAAGCGTGTGGGATTAGCATCGATGAGTAGTGAGTAAGATCTGGAATAGGCACCTATACCAAGTCGAAGGAAAAAGAGAAAATAGAAATTGATTATTCAACAAAATAACTCTGACCCATATAAATTCATGCGTTAGGAGGAACCAGGGATTACTAAAATACCATTATATCACTATCTACCTCATTATTATATATAAACATATATATTACAACCAATAATATGAGAATTGATGTCCACTTAAACAATACACACCCATTATTGCGACCAAATAACTATGGATTGACAATAAAAATAAAAATATATAGTTGCCTTGCTTCTCGGACAGAATTTGGGCAAAGTTCACCAGCATATTTCACAATCTCACTAAGACAGTTAGCCCATCTATTCTTATCCGGGCTTTCAAGGATGGATTGCAGGGACACATCCGCTGGAACATGATCGAACTCTCGCCTCAAATCATAAGGACGATTTGAATCCCAGTAGCAACTTTGAACAATGTCATCCTGTGATGACAAAAAGGTTTAGAAACAAAAAATATATCAAAAAAATTTACAATAAAACTAAAACTTCAGATCAAAAAAATCATTCTCACAACAGATACAATAATTGATAGTGCATACAATGAAGCATAATGGATAAAAAATCTACCCCATTTTCTTCCAGGACATCAATCATAAATATTGGCTGTGCCTCATATTTTAACTTTTCCTCAGAATTCTCCAACATTGAAATGTCCTTCAAATCATTTCTTAGAGCGCGAACACACCGTAATAACTCCAAAGCAATAGGCCTTATCTGAACATCTACAGAACAGAGAAAAACAAGACCAAGTGCATCCATTTCTGCCGGTTGGAATTCATAAGGACCGATCAAATGATGAAAAGACTTGTTGATTTTCTCACTTCCAAAAGCTGGTTGTTTCACATTTTGAGCATCAGTGATAATTTCATCAGATAAACAAACCCTCCAAAACCGCATGTATTCCACTAAGCGACCTAGCTGTTTTTGAATAAGAAGCGGAAACTCATCGGGAAGTTTCAGTATGAAATTAGCCATTCCCTTCATTACAGCAAAACGGCGATGGGGAAGATGGCGTACAATCCGGTTTAGCACCTGCACTGCTTCCTCGCGAACACCAGGATCAATGCTTATGCCATGCTGAGGAATTATGTCTGTTATTTTTTCGCTTCTTCCCACTTCTTCTATCAAATATGGTATGCACTTGAGGACGGACTTGAAAAGAGATCCTTGTGATTTTTCTTTTGAAGTGGTATCTGAAAATAGCACTATTATTTAACCAGACAAAAATATTATTTCTAAGTGAGATGATAAATATTCATTCTGCAAAGAATCAAAAGATAAATTATAATAAAATAAGCAATTTAAATATTCCAAGAAACAGTAGCAACTTCCAAATCAGGTATCCCCCAAGTACTTCACCAAAACTTACATTTCCTACTGTAACTTCTGCATGTAAAGTACTATACTTGAATTTCCTCATATTTCCTAATTACAAGCTGGGACTTCAACATTTACAGAATTTTTTATAAAGAAACACGAGCTCCTTATATAAATGGAGGCCCCATTACAGGACAAGACAATACATGACACGATATGTAATGATACGTATCAACACTCCTACAAAAATGACCTTGTCCTCATGGTGGAGGTTTGTAGGGGTTATCGGGAAGCGTCAGGGGATTCAAGTCCCTGAAGACAGGATCGCCGTCTTCAGATCCCATCAGCACGCACAAGTATTTGAAGGCGTGGACGTGGATGGGAGAGTACAGTTGCAAGCAGCAGAAGAAAAGGCCCATGTGACAAAGTTTGGGGTGCTACTTGTGCGATAAACGGTGGGGTTGTTGGGGTGACGGTGGAGGCGGGATTGGCAGAGGTGGTGTCGGCATCGGCGGGCCTAGCAGTGGGCCAACAGTGGGTGTGCTACAGGTCTGCAGACCAATGACACCAATCCATTTCCACGGATCTGATTGGCCAAATCCGCTTATTCCAATGGTGAGTTGTTGAGGCTGGGGCTTGAACCCCAGTCATCCTAGATAAAGGAGCTCTAAAATGGTCCTTATCACCAATTGAGCAGCTCTATTCCTTTTCTAGGAGGTCTGGGATTCAAGCCCCAGTCTCAACAACCCTCCATTGGAATTAGCGGCTGTGGAAAATCAAAACCGTAGAGATATGTTGGGGTCACTGGCATGAAGATTTATAGCGCACCCACAGTAGACCGGGGCGTTACACTTCCGCTCTTTCCTTGACACTGTAGTGAGAGGAAGTGCAATCCTTGAAAAGTCCTCCACGAAAAGCTTATAATAACCAACAAGTCCTAATAAACTCCGGACTCCGGTCAAAGTCTTCAACTCAGGTCAATCGTAATTTTTGATGGATCCACTGCAACATGCACAAAGAATAGCCACAAAAGCCAACCAAAACTCACACTTTGAGGATTTGGCGGAGAGTTGGTGCCGCCTTAGGGTACTCAATATTGTGTGCATGTGATCAACATGCTCCTCCTCTGACGAATAGTATACGAGGATATTGTCGATGAAAATAAAGACAAAGCGAACCAAGTACTCTCAGAACATCATGTTCATCAAATCCATAAACACCGACGGCGAAATCATCAGCCGAAACAACATCACTGTGAACTCCTAATGCTCGTAGCGTGTATTGAATAACATCTTTGGGATATCACTCTCCCGTATCCACAATTGGTAATAACTGAACTTCAAGTTTGAATAAATTGAAGAGCCAACCAATTGATCAAACAAATCGTTGATCAGAGGGATCAAATACATGTTCTTCTCCAAAAACTTGTTCAACTCTTTATAATTTATGCATAACCGCAAACTATCGTCCTTTTTTCAAAAATATGAATGGTGCGCCCCAAAGTGAAGAACTCGGGCGTATACAACCTTGCTCTCACAACTCTTGTAGTTGAACCTTCAACTCCACCATCTCCCTTGACTCCATTCTATACAAAGAATTAGACACGGGTTTGGTATCTGACACTAACTCGATACAAAAATATCTCCAACTGGGGTGGATCTCAAGGGACTTCATCAGGAAAAAAGACTGTGTATTCTGCCACTATCAACACATCGCATAAACTTGGCTTCAACTATGATGCTTCTGGTAGAGTAAAGAACAACCCGACACCTTTTCGAACGCCCTTCATTATCTGAAGAGCGGGCATCAACGTCTTGCTTAATACTTGTAGGCCATTGAATTGAGTTTCTCTATATGTTCCTTTACCCAAGGTGACTTCCTTGAGTTTGCAATCAATGCAGGCGCTTGCCTCAAAAGCAATTCATGTTAAATATCACATCAATCATTGAAAGCGATAGTAAGGGCACTTGCAAGTCGAAGTCCCGGTCTCCAATTTGGAGCTTCACTTGACTTTACTTATCTGTACTCAACGCATACCCGTTGGGGAGCAACACATCCAATCCATCGTCCGCAAACATGTACAATACACCGATCAATATGATAACACTTCTGAAAGAAATGAATGTAAAACACCGATATCGAATAGAGTTCTCGCAGGGCAATTGAAAATCAACATGAAGCCTAATTACCGATGATTGATTTTACCAACAACCCGAAAAGGCAAGTGTACCTATCGAATCGTAGCATCAAGATCATTAAAACACGGTGCTGTCAATTATTACTACTCACGCTGTTACTATTATCCTATCGTACAATAAGGGTGATAGACTTGTTAAACGATTAAAAAGAAAACTAGAAATTGAAATTGTTTTTTAGAGAAATATGATAAGAGAGAAAACGTCCGGTCTTGGATTACCGTAGAAAGAAATTAATATGAAAAAAGATTAAGATTCAATCTCGCAAATATCGTTCGTTTGTGGAAGCAGAAAATAGATTAAAAGTTTGCTAAAACTAAAAACCCCTAATTTCAAATTTCCCGAAATAAGATCTCTCTTGTAACACCCCTTCCCAGTTTTACAATAATCAGTCATCCGGCCGGGTTAGCGATATAAAGAAAACAAGGAAACAATATCAAAACTAGTACACAGCAGGTATAAAGAAGAAACTACTAACAATTTTAAACCTACAACGAAAGCTATTAAGGAAAACTAAGAGTAAACACATACATGTAAGTCGGATTCACAGAGCCACTAAACATGAATTAAGATAAAAGTACTGTAAGTCTGAAATAACATAATAAGTCTGATATATGATATTTTAAACATTAATCAAATACAATATCCAAGATTACAAGGGTATACTGAAAGAAAGAAAACTGAAAAGGGAAAACAGCTACAAACTGACACCACAAGAACGCTCATCCTAGGCGTAGTTTCCCACCTGGGTCACCTGTAAAAACATTGCCCACGAGAGGTCAGAGTAAGGAAAAATAACTCCTCCTAGTGACACTAAAACTTTTTCTTAAATGATGAATGCATGCCTTTTGAAAAATGATTTTGTTCATTAAAATCTTTATGTTATGATATGTATGTGTTTACTATACTTCATGGTCAACAGACCTACTCGTTCTACGTTCATGAGCTTTCATTATACTTACCCAAGCCCCGACGTTCACTAAATAGTGCGCTGTCTCACGTCAAGTCTATGCTTGAGTTCTACGTGGCTTCTAATCTGCACTTCTACTTGAGAGGTTCTAGGCAGAGTAGCTCCTAACGCGCAACTGAAATCTGAAAACCCGAAACCAACTGACGAACTCAATTGTTCTGGTGTCGCGCGGACACGGTCTCGAATCTACTAACTGTCTCAAAGGGAAGTCAACTTCCAAGATTCTACTGCTCATAGGATCTCATATGCCCTATGAGAAAGGTAGTGCGTCTCTACCTAGTACGAGGAGACTTATGCGTGCTTACTGACCCTTTTTCGGTCTAATGCTACTCTGCTTGGAACATCGCTTGGTGTACTATTGAGCGACTTGTGCTTTTCTTGTGGTCGACTAGAAGGGACATTGACGCCCTAACTTAGATAAATTCTCACACTTGAGTAAACGTGTAATGTTTCGTACCTAACGCTAGCATATGTGATCTGGCTATTAGGGTCTTGGAAAAGGAATTACCCTACAACTAATTCCACGACCGTTTTCCTACCGCAACACTTTTATGTGCATAAATATAATGCTCGTACGAAACTTACACAAGCGTATATAAAATAATTTTTCTTGTTACGTCTAACTAAAAGGGATTAGATTTCCTTACAGTGGTGGTGCGGCGCTCGTACACTCGACGAGACGACATTTGCCTTTCCGAAGGAGAATCTGACTACTGCAGACTTCCAAAGCCTTGCCTCGAGGCCCCCAAAAATCTGCAATCCAAGCCACACCTAAATTACGCATTCTTCGCCTTAGGGTTATCGGTAAGGAAATCTCAAAAAAATTGGTTAGGGTAAACACAAAAAGGACCAAAATAGTGTATTACCTCTATGTGAGAGCGACTAATGTTCACAATGCACCTAACACCAGATTAGCGGTGGATCTAGAACTCCAAACCCTAACTAGGGCAAGAGGAAAAATACGAAAAACGTTAGGGTTAACTTCCAATAGAAGGATATCCATGAAGAATGAAGACTAGAGAGGAACAAAACTCACCGGAACCAAAACGAACTTCGACACTCTTGATTCCCCCGATTAGGGTTGAAACCGGTTCTCCCACGGCAATGGAAGGAAGAAGAGCACTCACCGACTCCCGTAGAGGAAGGAGGAAGGGCTTACACTGAGAAAATGGAGTGGGGGAGGGCACCACTAGGGCTAGCGGGAGGCGGCGGTGCGTCGAGTGCGGGAGACGGGAGGCACGGAAATCGGGCGGAGGGCTTGCGGTTTCTCCCGTGAAAATGATGCTTACGGGATTTCAGTATACGAGCAAGCGGGTTTTAACTTATCGGCATAGTGCGGGCTTGATAATAACCGCTAGAGGAAAGGGTGAGACTTGCTATTGGCACTCCTATATCCACCCAAAGAGGTGTAGATTAATATACGCAATCCACACCTAAACGTGTCAACCCTTATTGACTCCTTAAGACAATAGAAATGTGTTGTGCTTCGCTATTAAATTAAAATGTGCCACACAAACTTTACGACTGATATAAATCACAAATTACGAACGCGATTCTTTTGACCATACTGATATCGTACCTCGACGACACGCTGCCTCAATCAAAATCCGTCGTGACTCAATCCTATAATTAAAATAAATTTTTGCGTCAAATCTTACGGATATTACAAATCTCCTCTCCTAACAAAATTTTCGTCCTCGAAAATTGTAACCATACCTGAATCAAAGAGGAAAGTATAATCTGCATTGCTCTTAAGCTCATCCTCTCGTTCTCAAGTATACTCTGGACGGCCACAGTTCATCCAAAGGACTTTGACCATGCGAATCTCTTTGTTCCGGATCTTCTGTATCCTTGAATCCACGATTCTGACTGGTCTAACCCCAATACTAAGATCTGCCTCGATTGGTGCTTCCTCGGTACTGATGATCTGACTGGAATCTCTGACTGCTCTTCTCAGATAGGAGACGTGAAACACATCATGTACACCACTCATTTCCTCAGGTAAGGCCAACCTATATGCAACCTCACCAACTCGTTCCAGTACATCAAAAGGGCCAACAAATCTGGGACTCGGTTTCTTCATTCGCTTTATTCTAGAGACTCCTCTGACTGGTCTGACCTTCGGATAAACGTAGTCTCCAACACTGAACTCTACTGACTTGTGCGTCTGATCATGATACTTGACCTGGCGATCCTGAGCTGTCTTCATACGCTCTTGAATGAGCTTGATCTTATCAGTGGTCTTATCAATCCATGATTCCTTGATGATAGATCTTTCTTCACTTTCAGCCCAACACAACGGTGTCCGACAACGCTTACCATAGAGGGCCTCGAACGGTGTCATCTCAATACTCGTCTGAAAACTGTTATTGTAGGAGAACTCCACAAGGGTGACATATTTCTCCCACTTCCCTCCAAAGTCCAGTATGCACATCCGTAGCAAATCTACCAAAGTCCTATTTGTGCGCTCAGTCTGTCCATCTGTCTAGGGATGGGAAGCCGTGCTGAAATGTAACTTGGTACCCAACCGCTCGTGAACGTATCTCCACTCCCTGGAGGCAAACCTGTCATCTCGGTCTGAAACAATAGTCTTGGGAACACCGTGAAGTCGAACTATCTCGTCTATGTATAACTGTGCCAGTTTCGGACATTGATCTGTCTTCCTAAGAGGAATGAAATGGGCGACCTTATAAAGCCGATCAACTATAACCCATAAGGAATCATTCCCACTCAGCGATCTTGGAAGACCGTGGATGAAGTCCATGGATATATCCTCAAAAGTGCACTCGGGAATGAGAAGTGGCTGCAACTTGCCTGCAGGCCTTTCGCACTCGGCCTTAACTAGCTTGCAAGTCTCGCACTTCCCTACATAATCAGCAACATCACCTTTCAAGTCTGGCCACCAGACTACCTTCTTGAGATCCGCATACATCTTCGTGCTGCTCGGATGTATAGAATATCTGGAATTATGTGTCTCAAATAGAATGTCTTCGCGAAGGTGACTAACATCGGGGATAGACATCCTGCCATCATGCAATAACAAATCGTCCTGAATAGTGAATCTCTCCTTCTGACCCGTCTGCACTGAGATCCAAATCTCTGCCATCTTTGAATCCAAGGGTAGAGCTGTCCTGATTTTATCCTTAATGTCACATGTAATCTCCATCTAACTCAACCTTGCAGAACCAAAACTACAACGTGTCACAACGATGATGTCCAGTCTCTCCAGTTCCCGCACTAACTCCTTGTGCTGAGTGAGAAGTGAGAAACACGAACCTCTACGGCTAAGGGCATCAGCTACAACGTTTGCCTTTCCTGGGTGGTACTGAATGTCTACGTCGTAGTCCGATAAGAACTCTAACCATCTGCGTTGCCTCAAATTGAGCTCCCGCTGATCAAATATATACTTGAGACTTTTATGATCAGTGAAGATCTCGCAACGCACTCCATAGAGATAGTGCCTCCAAATCTTCAGAGCATGGATGACCGCCGCAAGCTCCAAGTCATGCACGGGATAGTTCCTTTCATGCACCTTTAATTGTCTCGAGGCGTAGGCTATGACCTTTCCAAGCTGCATGAGAACATAGCCCAAACCCTGACCTGACGCATCGCTATAAATCTGAAACCCGTCAGACTCTGAAGGTAAACTCAAGATCGGTGCGGTCATCAACCTGCCCTTCAAGTCCTCAAAAGCCAACTCGCACTCAACTGTCCATTCCAAGCCCTTACCCTTCCTGGTGAGGGAAGTCAGTGGTAAGACTATCTTTGAGAAATCCCTGATGAATCTCATGTAGTAACCAACTAGACCCAAAAAACTGCGAACCTCTGAGACTGTCGTCGGCCTTGGACAATCCTTAACGGCTTCTATCTTCTTCGGATCAACACTAACCCCTTTCTGACTGATGACATGGCCTAAGAATGCAATCTTTGAAAGCCAGAACTCATATTTTGTAAACTTAGCATAGAGCTGGTTCTTCCTGAGGGTGTTCAATACAATCCTGAGGTGTGTGGCATGATCTTTTGCACTCTTTGAGAACACCAGGATATCATCTATAAAGACGATAACGAAATGGTCCAAGTACTCCCGAAACACCCTGTTCATCAGGTCCATAAATACTGAAGGGGCATTGGTCAGCACGAACAGCATGACCACGAACTCGAAGTGTCCATATCTGGTACTGAAGGCCGTTTTCTGAACATCCACTTCCTGAATCCTCAACTGATGGTAGCCCGACCTTAGATCTAACTTGGAAAAAGTGCACGAACCCACCAATTGGTGGAACAAATCATCAATCCTATGAATCAGATATTTATTCTTTACTGTCAGTTTGTTCAACTCACGGTAGTCTATACACAGTCTCAGACTACTATCCTTCTTCTTCACAAATAGCACTGAAGCACTCCAAGGTGAAGTACTAGGATGTATAAAGTCCAAATCAAGAAACTCCTGCAATTGGCTCTTCAACTCCGCTAGTTTTCTTGGAGCCATCCGGTAGGGGAATTTGGCTACCGGTGTAGCCCCAGACTGTAGGTCTATCGGGAACTCAATCTCTCTATCTAGAGGGGCACCAGGGAGCTCTTCCGGGAAAGACATCGGGGAATTCCTGCACCACCGGTACCTCTGACAAGTCAGTCTTAGCCACCGCATTCATCAGTACTAAGAAAGTTTCACAACCCTTCGAAATGCACCTCCTAGCTTGGACCGAGGAGATGATCATCATCACTACTCTCTTCAAGCCCTGGAAGGTAAATGCAGTCTGGTTGGGGCCCTCGAACTGTATCTGCTTCGCCCTACAGTCGATCTTGGCGTTGACTGCCGAAAGCTAGTCCATCCCAAAGATCAGGTCAAATCTTGCAATAGGTAGCTGCAAAGCTTCCACGATAATCTCGGTATCACCAGACTGCACCGGTATCCTGCACTTATCTCTGGTCTGCAGAAGGGATCCATTCGGCATCATGACTTCCCGCGGTACTGTCTCTGGAAAGACTTCTAAATTCAGCTTACGCACTAGAGATTCCGCGATGAACGAGTGCGAGGCGCCCGTATCAAACAGAATCTTGGAGGGTAAATTACGAATCATAAGGATGCCTACATGAATGATTTACAAAATATGAAGAGAGTGTCACTACGGAGAGTTAGATAAACTTGTTAAGCAATTAAACACTCACCGGTCACTACATCCTCCGGGTCCTTTGCCTCCTGCTGACCAAACCCATACGCTCTGGGCTGCACTAAATCTCGACCCTGTTGTGGTCTCCCATCAGTGATCATCAACGCTTTGCCCTTGTCTACTCTGCTAGAGCCACCAACCTTGTACTTCGATTGCAGGAACAAATTACATTTGTCATCTACAGTAATTACATAAATGTAATGAATACAACTAGGCTTTGATTACCTGATTCATACCAACTTCCTGACAGTAGCGAGTTATATGTCCAAGTTGTCCGCACTTGTAATATACGCCTGCGTTGGCCAAACACTCTCCTGGATGGAGACGCTGACACTTGGGACAAGGGGGGTAGTCCTTGCTCCTGTCTCCAGACTGACCACTCTTCTTAGCATCAGGCTTCTGTTTCTTGTTCCAGTTCTTCCCTTGGTCATTCCTGCTTTGCTGCGGCTGATGCGAATCCTGAGACCGCTTCGTGCGAAAACTATTTCGCTTTTGTACCTTCTGCTAATTAGCCTCCAACCTGCGAGCCGTATCCACTGAGCTCTTGTAGTCTGCGTTGACCATGGTCATCAACGGCTGCCTCAACGAGTCACGCAAGCCATCAACAAAGCGGCTGCACTTCTCAACCTGATCTCCCTGCATCACGCCCGCATAACGAGCCAGATGGGTAAGCTCTCACTCGTACTCAGTAACGGTCTTATCCCCCTGGTAGTGTCTAAGATATTTCTCGTAGAAACCTCGTCGTGCGGAAGGAGGCACGGACCAATTTGCAAGGGCCCTAGAAAACTTGCCCCACGTAAACATATCTGACGGACGACCTGACCAAAAAGCATGGTCATACCATTTATAAAGAACGCATCACTTCCTAAAATAAGAGGAAATTTTCATGACGATTTACCTGCAGGGTCATCTGCCTGGTACTTGTCCCACCAGACCTTTGTCTCCCCTCGGAGGAGGAAAACTGTCAGAGGAACCTTCTTGTTCTCTGGGCACTCCAAAACAACCAACAGGTCTCTGGTGTTTGCTATCCAATCATCGGTGTCCATCGGGGTCTCATCCCCACTGTAGTTCGAGGGTTGAAGCTCTCTAAAGTTCCTCAAATAGTGTTCCAGGGTCATCTCCACGGGTGCTGGTGCAGGAGCTGGTGCAGGGGCTGGTACTTGTACTGGAGCTGGAAACCCTGCAGCCAGTCCTCTCTGAAACTCCATCAAGGCAACAGTAACCGCCTTGGCAATCTGAGATGCTATGTCAGTGCCCTCTGGAGCTGCTGGAACTGGTGGTACCTGTGGCACAGCAGCATCTCCCATAGTCGCGTTAGGAGCAGGGTCCTGACGTGAAGATTCACCTGTTCACTGACTCGTGGTGTCTGATAGAACATAAAAAGAAATTTGATTATTTATCATGCATTTGAGAGACTTGACTTAGCAAATAATTTCATACCCTTGCAAAAACTAGGGCGTCTACACAACTTAAATACTCTGTTAACAAGTGTTTACTCTTACACACTCCTATGACTCTGTGAATTTTTCTTTGGTCCAGAGATCCTAAACCTGGCTCTGATACAAATTTGTAACACCCCTTCGCAGTTTTACAATAATCAGCCATCTGGCCGGGTCAGCGATATAAAGAGAACTATGAAACAATATCAAAACTAGTACACAGCAGGTATAAAGAAGAAACTACTAAAAATTTTAAACTTACAACGGAAGCTATTAAGAAAAACTAAGGGTAAACACATACCTGTATGTCGGATTCACAGAGCCGCTAAACATGAATTAAGATAAAAGTACTGTAAGTCTGAAATAACATAATAAGTCTGATACATGATATTTCAAACATCAATTAAATACAATATCCAAGGTTACAAGGGTATACTGAAAGAAAGAAAACTGAAAAGAGAAAACAGCTACAAACTGAAACCACAAGAACGCTCATCCTAGGCGTAGTTTCCCACCTGGGTCACCTGAAAAAACATTGCCCACGAGGGGTCAGAGTAAGGAAAAATAACTTCTCCTAGTGACACTAAAACTTTTTCTTAAATGATGAATGCATGCATTTTGAAAAATGATTTTGTTCATTAAAATCTTTATGCTATGATATGCATGCGTTTACTATGCTTCTTGGTCAACAGACATACTCGTTCTAAGTTCATGAGCTTTCATTATATTTACCCAAACTCCGACGTTCACTAACTAGTGCGCTGTCTCACGTCAGGTCTATGCTTGAGTTCTACGTGACTTCTAATATGCACTTCTACTTGAGAGGTTCTAGGCAAAGTAGCTCCTAACGCGCAACTGAAATATGACGACCCGAGACCATCTGACGAACTCAAATGTTATGGTGTCGCGCGGACACAGTCTCGAATCTACTAACTGTCTCAAAGTGGAGTCAACTCCCAAGACTCTACTACTCATAGGATCTCATATGCCCTATGAGAAAGGTAGTGCACCTCTACCTAGTACGAGGAGACTTATGCGTGCTTACTTACCCTTTTTCGGTCTAATGCTACTCTGTTTGGGACATCGCTTAGTGTACTACTGAGCGACCCGTGTTTTTCTTGTGGTCGACTAGAAGGGACATTGACTCCCTAACTTAGATAAATTCTCACACTTGCATACACGTGTAAGATTTCGCACATAACGCTAGCATATGTGATCTGGTTATTAGGGTCTTGGAAAAGGAATTACCCTACAACTAATTCTGCGACTGTTTTCCTAGCGCAACACTTTTATGTGCATAAATATGATGCTCGTACGAAACTTACACAAATGTATATAAAATAATTTTTCTTGTTACGTCTAACTAAGAGGGATTAGATTTCCTTATAGTGGTGGTGCGACGCTCGTACACTCGGCGCGTTGACATTTGCCTCTCCGAAGGAGAATCTGACTATTGCGGACTTCCGAAACCTTGCCTCGAGGCCACCAAAAATCTGCAATCCAAGCCACAGCTAAATTACACATTCTTCCCCTTAGGGTTATCGGTAAGGAAATCTCAAAAAAAAATTGGTTAGGGTAAACACAAAAAGGACCAAAATAGTATATTACCTCTACGTGAGAGCGACTAAGGTTCACAATGCGCCCAACACCAGATTAGCGGTGGATCTAGAACTCCAAACCCTAACTAGGGCAAGAGGAAAAATACGAAAAACGTTATGGTTAACTTCCAATAGAAGGATATTTATGAAGAATGAAGACTAGTGAGGAACAAAACTCACCGGAACCAAAACGAACTTCGACACTCTTGATTCCACCGATTAGGGTTGAAACCGGTTCTCCCGCGGCAATGGAAGGAAGGAGAGCACTCACCGGCGCCCGTAAAGGAAGGAGGAAGAGCTTACACTGAGAAAATTGAGTGGGGGAGGGCGCCGCTAGGGCTAGCGGGAGGCGGCGGTGCGTCGAGTGCGGGAGACGGGAGGCACGGAAATCGGGAGGAGGGCTTGCGGTTTCTCCCGTGAAAATGATGCTTACGGGATTTGAGTATACAGGCAAGAGGGTTTTAACTTATCGGCATAGTGTGGGATTGATAATAACCGCTAGAGGAAAGGGTGAGACTTGCTATTGACACTCCTATATCCACCCAAAGAGGTGTAGATTATTATACGCAATCCACACCTAAACGTGTTAACCCTTATTGACTCCTTAAGACAATAGAAATGTGTTGCGCTTCGCTATTAAATTAAAATATGTCACACAAACTTTACGACTGATATAAATCACAAATTAACGAACGCGATTCTTTTGACCATACTGATATCGTACCTCAACGACGCGCTGCCTCGATCAAAATCCATCGCGACTCGATCCTACAATTAAAATAAATTTTTGCGTCAAATTTTACGGATGTTACATCTCTATCAATCGGAGAACCTAAAATCGCATTAAAAATAACAGCCCCACTATTGGATGACTCCAATCCGGCGGATTTATGTCTCCCTTTCTCAAGGGTGCATCCAACCTTGTTCTTCTTTGAGGGATATATCATATAACTGAGCCTCTCAGCTAACTTGTATATGAAAATGGATTCAACTCCTATACACTGGAAAGTATAAGAGTCAAAAGTGAGAAATCAAAGAAGAATCGAGGGAGGTTTGCAAGAAAGAATATTTTAAAGAAAATTCACATTAATTCTCACTAGGCTTTCCATGACCAAACGTTAGAGAATTAGCTACTCATAATGGAGAGAACGAAAACATAGAAAATAAAAGACATTGCATTAATAAAATTGAGGATTACAATAAGAAAATACAATAAAAAAATTACATGAAAGATGAAACTACAAGCATGAGTACTAAGAACTCAAAGAACTCCAAAGCCTCTCCAAATTTTGCCACACTTTCCTCCATGGTTTGATAGCCTTTTTATAGATGAGAAATCAGCTCTCACATTCATAAAGTGGGGTGAATGTGACTTGGTAGATTAAGGGCATTAAATAGAGGGAAAATTTCAAGGTGTCCAAGGGGAGATGAATATGTGAGGTGACATGCTAAAAAAAGGAAATAAAAATAAAATAATGAAACTTACGGCTGGGAGAGTTGGGTTCATGCATGAAGAGAAGATGAAGTATTGTGGAGTTATTTAGAGAGAGAAAGAGGATGCATGCATATCTAAGATGGCGGGGTAGATTTCAAGCATGGTTTGATGTGCAAAGGTGGCAGCAAGGGGGGATGAATTTCATGGGATTTAATGATGGAGAAAGGGTGAGTTGGAGGGCGGAAGTTCAAAGATGGGAGAACCGGCTGCTTTGATGATGACTTGGAGGTTGACGGGTTGCAGCTTGGAGGCTATTTCATAGAGGTGGCAACAAGGTGTCCAGTGGCTTGCGGTGGGTCGCATGCGAAGGTGGTGTTAATTCATGATTTCATGCAAGGGTGGAGGGATTGCATGCAAAGGTGTGCGTGAAGGTGGCGTTAATTCATGATTTCATGCAAGGGTGGAGGGATTACACGCAAAGGTGAGCGCGAAGGTGGCAGCATGACTTGATTCATGAGCGCAGCATGGCTTGAACACAAAAATCCTACAAACATAATTAAAACATAATTTAATCAAATAAAAATGAAAAGATGATAATTATAACAAAATATAACTAAATTATAAATATTTAAATACAAATTTAAAGTAAACTAAAAGCTAAAATTGCATAAAATACGACTTATCAAATACCCCCATGCTTATCATTTGCTTGCCCCCATGCAAAACAAAATTTAAAATAGAGGAGGCTAAACTACCAAAATTTTATTTAAGAAACCCAAAACAAAAAAATAAACTATCAAGATTAATATGCCACCAATGAGTGCGGCGAGAAATCAAGGTAGATGAGAATGAAGAAAAGCTTAAAAATATTACTAGAGCATAAAACCTAGATTGCAAATTTTCAACTAACATAAAAATAAGACATCAAAAAGTTAAACAAACATAACAAAAGTAGCGATTCAACAAAATCAGGTGCATTGAAAAAACAACATGATTGCTAAGACTACGATTATTCTACCCAACACTTCAAGGTAATCTCCAAAGAAATCCATCAATGATGGTGCCCATAAGCTTGCCCGGTCACCCTCTCTCCACTACACAAGTTTGATGTCATGGCCTAAAGATCAAAAAGGCTTTCATAAAGAATAAAACTTGGCTTAGGTAAATGAATAGGATTTGGAAATCAAAAGGTAAAAGCGACGGCTAAAAGATCACACTAAATCAAGATAAGAGTTTCATAAAATTATCAAATTAAAGCCCTCCATCAAAAAGAAATGACATGAAACATAACGCAAATTTTTCATCATCACTCTTTTCTTTGAAACATAAGGTCATGAAATTTTTTTTTTCAAAATTGGCCAACACAATTCTTTTTCACTTGATTATTTTTTTAATTTTCTTTTATAATTTGCTCTTCACACAAAATAGCTTTAAATATAAAGTTGAAATTTTCTCCTCATTTTCACAACAAAAATCCATCACAAATGAAATTTTAATAAAACTCAAAGATTTAGTGTGATCATGGGATGAATGTTTTGGCTTTGGTGAAAATGAAAGGTGGAAGTAGTAAAGAAAATAAGGAAAAGCTCAAAGTGGTTAAACTAGGAGAAAAATTTAAAGGTGGGCAAGAAGGCACAAACGATAAAAAGATGACCTAAATCACTTCTAAAAACCATTACAAATCTATGCAAATGCTTCGAGAATCGCTAGAGCCAAGTTCTAGACACCAAGAAAGACTACCAATCCGTGGGTGATCTAATAATATCATCTAGAAATCATAATGATAGGAACTACTAGAGAGAGAGAGAGGAAGAAAACTAGAGAGAAGAAGGAAGGAGGCTAGGGTTTAGGAGAAGAAAGAGAAATACCTTAGGGTTAATTGCTTGCCCCCAAAAGATGACATCCCCGGGTATTAATACCCGTGCCAAGGAGGGAGCCGGCCGGCCCCTCCACATTGGGCTGAACCGGTTAGTTCAGCCCTATGCCGACCGGTCCTACTGAGTGGGGGCTGAACCGGATGTTTCAGCCCCTTCGTTGCTCATCGTCTCCTTGCGCCTGCGAGCATAATAACGCCCAGAGAAGCGGGCCGCGGTCGGGGGCGTAACATTCCCCTCCCCATCAAGACTCAGCTTGTCCTCAAGATGGAAATCTGGGTACAGCTCCTTGAAGTCCAACAGATCAACCCAGGAGTTATGTGCTTCCGAGAAGTGCTTCCACTTGACCAAGAGTTCGGCCTAAAACTCGGCGCCCCGCTGCTTCCACCTGAGTAATAGAACGTTCTCCGACATCGACCGAAGTTCGCCTGCAACGGTAGCTTCCAGCAAGAAAGGGCTCGGTTGGGCATTGTCACCAATCTTCTTCTTGAGCAAAGAGACATGAAATGTCGGATGGATCCGGGAGCCCGCGGGAAGCTCTAACGTGTAAGCGACCGGCCTCACCCTTTTGAGAACACGAAAGAGGCCATAATATCGAGGAGCCAGCTTCTGATTTGTACGGCGAGCCACTGAGAGCTGTCGGTAGGGTTGGAGCTTAAGGAATACTTCATCGCCCACGACAAACTCCCTCTCCTTGCGGTGCTTTGTCCGCCTGGGCCTTCATGCAATTCTGGGCAAGGCGAAGATTCGCCCGCAATGTCACTAAGGTGCGGTCGCGGTCGCGAAGGGCCCGATCAACCGCTGGTAACGTCGTGCTACCCGGCTCATAACTGCTCAAAGAAGGTGGTGGGCGGTCGTAAACCACCTCAAATGGCGTCATCTTGCTGGCGGAGTGGTAAGCAGTGTTGTAACAATACTAGACCCAGTGTAGCCAACTGGTCCAAGTCCGAGGTTCGTCCATGACGAAACACCGGAGGTATGTCTCCACGCTGTTATTAAGAACATGCGTTTGGTCGTCGGTCTGAGGGTGATTTGCGGTGCTGAAACTCAAGCAAGTCCCTTGAAGCCTGAAAAGCTCTCGCCAGAACTGGCTCACAAAAGTGGGATCACGATCAGAAATGATGACGCGTGGGAGGCCGTGCAAGCAGACGACTTCCCGAGTAAAGAGTTCGGCGACCGACTCCGTCGTATAAGGGTGACTGAGAGCGAGAAAGTGACCATACTTGAAGAGCTTGTCGACCACCACCAGAATGACCGACTTGCCCTGAGACTTGGGCAATCCATCAATAAAATCCATCGACACAGTATCTCAGATGTGATGCGGAATCTCAAGTGGGTGGAGCAACCCGGTAGGTGTGGTGGTCTCGTACTTCTGTCGCTGACATCTCTCACACTGTCGTACAAACTGCTGCACATCCCGGCGTATCCCCGACCAAAATACATTTGCTCTCGCCCTTTGGAGGGTACAGAGCACTCCTGCATGACCCCCCACTGGAGAGGAATGAAACTCGTGGAGCATAACTGTCTTCCATGCTGAGCCTGGAGGTATGACTACTCTGCCGTGATAATGTAGTCGCCCACTCTGTAGATGATAACCGGGCGTCACAGTCTCCCCACGTAGGAGGGCCTCCACGAGGGCGCGTAGAGAGGGATCCCGCAAGACCTCATGTATGTCATCGAACGAGTCAAGGACCGGCCCCGAAATCTGGGTGAGAGCACCATCAGGTAGGCGGGACAAGGCGTCCGCCACCACATAAACGATCTGATAATCGTAGCCCAAAAGTTTGGTGACCCACTTTTGCTGAAGAGGAGAGAAGACTCAATGGTCCAACAAATGCTTCAAACTTTGGTGATTCGTACGAATCTTGAAGTGCCTCCCCAAAAGATATGGCCACCAAAGGGCCACTGCCTGAACCACTGCCAACAACCCTTTTTCATACGTGGACAGTCCCAACGTCTTAGGCGCCAACGCCTTACCATAAAAAGCCAGTGGGCGGCCCTCCTGCATCAATACTGCACCCAACCCCACCCCTGAGGCGTCCGTCTTCACAACGAACTCCTTAGTAAAATCCGGGAGGGCTAACACTGGGGTGGTCGTCACCGCCTGTTTGAGCACCTGAAAAGCCGCCTCAGCATCATCCTGTCACGAGAAGGCATCCTTCTGCAGTAGATGGGTCAGTGGTCGAACAATCTTCCCATAATCCCGCACGAACCGTCGGTAGTAGCCGGTGAGGCCCAACAATCCCCGCAGAGCCCGAATAGTCTGGGACCGCGGCCAAGAAACCATGCTCTCAATCTTCTGAGGGTCAGCTTTGACCCCTTCAGCCGAGACCAAGTGGCCCAAGTACTCGACCTCCTCCTGCCCAAAAGAACACTTGGAGTGCTTAGCATAGAGCTGATGCTTGCGTAGAATAGAAAAGACCTGTTCAACATGGCACAAGTGATCTTCCCAATTAGCACTGTATATCAAGATGTCATCAAAGAAAATCAGCACAAAAAGGCGAAGTAGTGGGCGAAAGATCTCGTTCATATTGGCTTGGAAGGTGGAGGGCCCGCCAGTCAGCCCGTTGGCCATCACCAGAAACTCGTAGTGGCCGTCGTGGGTCCTGAAAGCCGTCTTATGGACGTCCTCTTCCCGCATAAGGATCTGGTAGTAACCCGATCGTAGGTCAAGCTTTGTGAATCGAGTTTCCCCGTGTAGCTCATCCAAGAGTTCTTCAACCAATGGAATTGGAAACTTGTCTTTCAAAGTGATGTCGTTCAAAGCCCGGTAGTCGACACAGAATCGCCACGAGCCATCTTTTTTCTTGACGAGAATAATCGGGGCCGAAAAGGAGCTCGTGTTGGGTCGGATGATCCCGGCGTCGAGCATCTCCCGGACGATGCGCTCGATCTCTGCCTTCTGCATGTGTGGATATCAGTAAGGCCGGATATTGGTAGGCTCCGTTTCGGCTTTGAGTACAATCTGGTGATCCCGAAACCGCGATGGCAGTAGTGTACGTGGCTCCTGAAAGACGTCAGAATACTGCTCGACTAAGTACTGCAACTGTATGGGTACCTCAGACGACCCGGCCTCATCAGACCGCACCCCTAAAAGGAATGTCATCAAGCTCCCTTCCTCTCCGAGCTGCTGCATGCTCCGAAGACAGACTTCCTTTACTGGCGAAACTGTGAGACCCTTCAAACAGAACTGTCGGCCACGCTGCAGGAACTCCATCGTCATGAGCTCCCAATCAAAAGTGACCCGCTTCAGCTGCTGCAGCCACTGAACTCCGAGTACCATGTCTGATCCTCGGATGGGTAGAAGGTACACATTCGTGCGCCCAATGTATCCCTGAATCCGCAACTCCACTCCCTTCATGACCCCTTCGCACTGCAGCTTGCTGCCGTCAGCCACCATAACCTGGAATGCAGCTCCCCTATCAATGTCATGCCCAACCCGCTGAGCAACGGTCGGATGAATGAAATTGTGGGTGCTCTCACTGTCTACTAATATCGTCACTTTCTCCTGTCTAACTCGTCCGGCAACCCGCATCATGAGGGGCGGATTGCACCCTTCCATGGCCTGGATGGAGAACTCAAACTCCATCACATCCACATCCTCCTCCAATAGCGCCTCCTCGACTGCTACCTCGGGCGAAGACTCGCCGGCCACCTCTTCATGCAGCATGAAAACCAGTAGCTTCTGACATTTATGCTCGGGCACAAACCTCTCGTCACAGTTGAAGCAGAGACCCATCTCCTTGCGGGCCTGTAGCTCGCCCCACGACAAACGAGTCACCGTAGGCTTAGCAACCGCCTGTGGCTCTCTCCTGGCTATGGCGGGTGTGGCAAGAGGCTTCCCCGTGTTTCGTGACTGCTGCCGGTTGAATCGCTCCTCCTGAATGCGCGCTAGGGTGATAGCGTAATTCAAGCTCCGTGGCATATAAGCATGAACCTCATCCCGCAATTACTCCTTCAAGCCCGACACAAAACAACTCAGCAGTGACTTCTCTTCCCAGTGTACCCGGTTGGCCAACTTCTCGAACTCCGTACGGTACTCAGTCACTGTCCCCTTCTGTTGTAACTTCTGCAGCAGCGCCTCAAAGTCCTCATACTCCAGTGGCCCGAACCGGGCCATGAACCCCTCCATAAAAGCAGTCCAGGGTACATAATCTCTACCTCTCAGGAACCACTGAATCCACTGAAACGCGTCGTCTTCCAGATGGAACGACGCTAGTTGCACCCATTGCCCCTCTGGGACCTCCTGATAGTTGAAGAACAACTCCACCTTATGAACCCACTCCAACGCATCCCCCCTTTGAATTTGGAGAAGTTCATACATGTCAACTTCGGTGGCATGTACGCACACGACCCAGCCTGCCCTTGCCAGCCCTGTCCTTGCCCATTCTGTCGTCCCACATGCCCATCGTGTCCACACGGTTAGTCTTGAGGTGGTTGACCCTGATGAGGAACGTGTTGCTCGGCCCACGGAACGTGGCCTCCAAACCCACCAGGAAGAATGCCGCCTCGCGGGTGAGGAAGAAGCCCCGATGCATCTCCTGGAGCCCGCACAGCAGCCCCCTGCCCTCCATCAGCCTGTAGCCACAGCTGCCGCCCGCAATCCACTGGTCCAGCAATACCGGAGCCGCCGTCTGGAAGTTTGGCCGGCCCGCACTCAGCCGGCCCAACAAAACTGGGGCCTCCGCCTCCTGCTGTTGTCGCCGGCCACGCCGCCGCTTCCCCGCCTTCGCCGGTGGTCCCCCAGGGTCGGGAGAACCCGACGCCTGTGTTCCCGCCCAGTCCGGGTGCTCCAATACTCGTCGGCGCAGCAAAACTGGGCCCGACGCCCCCCGCTGCAGCCGCCGACCACGCCGCTGCTCTGTGGCCTTTGCTGGTGGTCCCCCAGGGTCGGAAGAGGCCGATGTCGCCGTTTCCGCCAAAGCCCGATGCTCCCGTGCCCAAACGCCCCAGATCGGGCGTTCCGGATGCTTCGGCGGACCGATCGGGTCTTCCGCCAATCGGTTCTTCGTCGCTCGTGCTTTTTCCCTTCAACAGGGCTTTAAGCTCCTCCATACGCACGTCTATGCGCTCCTCCGACCGCTGTGTAGATGTGCGCATCTCTTGCTCGATTGCGGCTACCGAATCCATCAATCCACCATAGTTCTCCTCCAAGGTCTCCAAACGGGTGACCTCCTCTTGCGTGCGCGTGGTGACCATCGTCGGAGAATGACCGCCGCTGATACCAAATGATAAGAACTACTAGAGAGAGAGAGGAAGAAAACTAGAGAGAAGAATGAAGGAGGCTAGGGTTTAGGGGAAGAAGGAGAAATACCTTAAGGTTAATTGCTTGCCCCCAAAAGATGACATCCCCGGGTATAAATACCCGGGCCAAGGAGGGAGCCGGTCGGCCCCTCCACATAGGCCTGAACCGGTTGTTTCAGCCCTTGGCCGACCGATTCTACTGAGTGGGGGCTGAACCGGATGGTACAGCCCCTTCGTTGCTCGTTGTCTTCTTGCGCCTGCGAGCATAATAACGCCCTGAGAAGCGGGCCGCGGTCGGGGGCGTAACACATAAGCACGTTACTACACCTAGATTAGAAGAAAATACTACAAAATTATTATGCCGATAAAATAAAATGCGATGCCTAAATTTTATGAAAAAGAAAACAACAATACTAATGCATGCAATAGTAATATAATTAAAACTAAACTTTAACCTATCATACTACCAATGACTAAGGTTACTTCACGAGCCTACATAACACTCAAAGAAACATACTAAAATAAAGATAGAATTTTTTTTTGGTTTTCAAATCGTAAGTTTTCTAATTTTTTTAGATTTTTTCTTTTAGTTAGAAGTACTAATAATAAAAACTAGTAATCCTAAATTATTTTTACTCATGGACTTCCCGAGATATACCCGATTAAGGGTTCTCACTGGTACTAGAAGATATGATGAGATGACATCCCAAACCTCTCTTTCCAAAAAATTTAATTATTGATTTTTTTTTTTGAAATTTTGATATAATAAAAAGAAAAATGTTGATTTTGATTTTTTTAATTAGAAAAGAAAAAGAAAAAAGACAAGAAAACTAAAAAAAAGCTAAACCCACCCTCATGCTTTAAAATATACATTGCGCTCAATGGAAAAAGAAGGGCAAAGGAGAAAGAAGAAAAAGAAAAACAAGAATTGTAAATAAAGAAAAATAAAACAAGTACTTCCACGAATTGGCGAGTCCGAAGGTTAATGCTGCTCCTTCATGCTTGTGCATTAGAACATCTTGAATATCAACTTGAATCATCATGAAATCAGCAACGTTGAAGCAGACGATCATGGAGTCCAAATTGTAGGAACCGACAGGAATAAATACAAAAGAAAAACAAATACAACAAGATAAACAGTGGCATGGCTCCAAATAGTGCTCTTTGCTTAACGCCATTGAGCTCGACCCAATTTAAGCACAAAAGTATTTAAGCGTTTGGTAATACAAAATGTTCATTGTTCTCAGAAATATCATCACCAAAAAAATAAAGCTTAAGACGTCGATCATTCACTTTAAAATCACCCTTATTCGGGTGTGATATCAAAACAATTTCATATGGAAAAACTTCGTTTACAAGAAAATGACTAGACCAACGTGATTTTAATTTCCAGGGAATAAACACAAACGAGAATTATAAAGCAAGACTTATCCGGTTTTTATCGTGAAAACGTTTCGTTTGCTCTTTATAAATTTTGTTATTTTCATAGGCGTTGGAGTGTCACTTGTCGAGTTCATTGAGTTGAAATTTTCGAAGATCAGCGTTCGAGTGAGGATAGAAATTTAAAAACTCTAAAGCCCCAAATGCACGGTATTCTAACTCAAACGATAAGTGACATGATTTTACATAGACTAAGCGATACGACGTACAATCAATGACGGTATTGCTAGCCGTACGATAAGCCCAAAGAGAATCGTCGAGTTTAAGAGACCAATCTTGTCTTGAAGTTGAAACGGTTTTTTCTAAAATACGTTTGATTTCTCGATTCACGACCTCGACCTGTCTGTTAGTTTGAGGGTGGAAGACGGTCGAGATCTTTGGTAAACGCCATATTTTGATAAAATTTTAGAAAGTTTGGCGTTACAAAAATGTGTACCCCTATCACTAACGATTGTCCTAGGCGTACCGAATCAAAAAAATAATTTTTTCAAAAAGTTAATAACAAACCGAGAATCATATGTTGGAAGATCTTGGGCCTCTGCCTATCGGGAAACATAGTCGGCCGCCACTAAAATATATTTATTACCACAGCTAGAATGGAGAGGGCCTACAAAGTCTATACCCTAGAGATCGAATACTTCACATTCTAAAAAGTAATTTTGCGTCATTTCTTTTTTGCTTGAAATGTTACCGGTCCGCTGACAATTATCGCACCGACTCACCAAATATTGCACATCTTTGAAAAGGTTAGGCCAATAGAAGCCCGCATTTAGTACTTTGTGAGTGGTCCGATTAGCTTAATAATGGCCACCGGTTGGTCCTTCATGTAAATACTTTAAAATATTTTGACCCTCTTCAAAAGAAACGCATCGTCTCATTACTTGGTCTGCGTAGACTCTAAAGAGAAAAATGTCCTCCCAAAAATAATTCTTTAAATATGAAAAGAATTTCTTTTTTTGCTGAAAGGAGAAATCTTTTGGGAGGACACGGGCCACTAGATAATTGACAAAATTTGCAAACAAAGGAGTGGAAGAAGACATGTTAATTTTTAAAAGTTTTTCATCGGAGAAGAGTCATTAAATGAAGCTTTGTTTAAATCTTCAATAAAAGGATTTTCTAACCTAGATAAGTGATCCGCCGTCTGATTCTCGGCCCGTTTCTTATCCCGAATTTCCAAGTCGAACTCTTGAAGTAGTAGAATCCAACGAATTAAGCGCGGCTTGACATCCAGTTTTGAAACTAAATATTTTAGGGCCGAGTGACCTGTAAATACAATAATTTTTGAAAGAGTTATATAAGGGAGAAACTTATCAAATGTGAAAATAATGGCCAAAAGTTCATTTTCAGTTGTGACGTAGTTCTCTTGTGCGGATGTGAGGGTCTTACTCGTATAACAAATCAGATGAAAGTTTTTAGAAATTCGTTGGCCTAATACCGCGCCCACCGCAAAACTACTCGCATCGCACATAATCTCGAATGGAAGGTTCCAGACCGGAGCGATCATGATCGGCGCGTTAATAAGTTTTCTTTAATTAAATTAAAAGCAGATAAACAAACGTCGTTAAAAAGAATAGAAGCATCCTTTTCTAGAAGATGAGTGAGAGGCTTAGTGATTTTGAAAAATCTTTGACGAAACAACGATAAAATCCAACATATCCCAAGAAACTTCTAATTGCTTTTACGTTTGCCAGCGGAGGTAATTTCTCGATTACTTCTATCTTTGTCGTCTACCTCGATACCCATAGAAGAAATCTTATGACCCAAGACTAAACCCTCTCGTAACATAAAATAACATTTCTCCCAATCCAGAACAAGATTTGTTTTCTCGCATCTTTTTAAAACTTTTTCAAGATTTTCTAAACATAAATCAAAGGAGTCTCCAAAAACAGAAAAATCATCCATGAATACTTCCATAATATCTTATACGTACTTGTCAAAAATAGCCAGCATACATCTTTGGAATGTATCTAGCGCATTACATAAGCCAAATGACATTCTTCGATAGGCGAAGGTGCCAAAGGGACAAGCGTTGTTTTCTCTTAGTCCACGGGTGCAATAGGAATTTGAAAGTATCCCGAGAGGCCATCGAGAAAACAATAGAAGCTATGTCCTGATAAATGTTCTAGAATTTGGTCGATAAAGGGCAAGGGAAAGTGATCCTTGCGAGTGACATCGTTTGATTTACGATAGTCGATGCACATTCGCCACCCCGTTACCGTTCTTGTTGGATTAAATCATTGTTCTCATTTACGACTACCGTTATACCCCCCTTCTTAGGAACTACCTGGACCAGACTCACCCACTTGCTATCCGAAATTGGACAAATAATCCCCACATCTAATAATTTAACTACCTCGCCTTTTACTACGTCTTTCATATTTGGGTTCAATCGGCGTTGAGGTTGAATAACATTGCGGGAGTTATCTTCTAGAAGGATTTTGTGAGTGCAAAAAGATGGGCTTATGCCTTGAATATCAAAAAATTTCCATGATATAGCTCAGCGGTGCTTTGGTAAAACAAATATTAAATTTTCATCTTCATTTGCAGAAAGAAAGACCGAGATTATAACGGGTAATTTAGAATTTTCTTCAAGAAAGACATACTTAAGATGTTCAGATAATTGCTTGAGGTCTAAATTAGGTGGTTCCTCGCACAAATATTTTAAAGCTTTTTCTTTATCAAAAGTGATTTTTTCATAAGGTTTAGATCTACTTCGACAATTTTCAGAAATATTACTCATGGTCATAACCGTGTCAGGTGAAAAATCATGAGGGGGTTCAGAAAAACCATTTTCAGAAAAAATTTGAAAAGAAAGAGAAGACTCGTCATTAGAAACTTCCAAAAAGAAACATGAATTATCATTTTATAAAGTGTTTTCATTGATAGAGTAATTGAAAATGAAACTTCATCGTCGCTTACTCGAAGGAAAAGCTTTCCATTGCTAACATCAATTACCGCGCGAGAGGTGGCAAGAAAAGGACGACCAACGATTAAGGGAACCTCGACATCCTCTTCAATATCTAAAATGACAAAGTCTACCAGGAAAATAAACTTGTCAATCTTCACAAGCACATCCTCAACTATTCCTAACAGATACTTAATAGACCTATCAGCAAGTTGAATACTCATCCTAGTCGGGCTCAGAGTGCCCAAACCTAGCTTCTTAAAAAGATAAAACAACATCAAATTGATGCTCACTCCGAGATCGGCTAGAGCGTGTTTCACAAACAAGTCACCAAAAATGCATGGGATTGAAAAGCCGCCCGAGTCGTTTATCTTTTTGGGCAAATTGTTAGTTAAAACGGAGCACTCAGCGTTTAACATGACATGAGATAAATTTTCTAATTTATTTTTGTTAGTTAGAAGATCCTTCAAATACTTAGTGTATTTGGGCATTTGAGAAATCACTTTGTGGAAAGGTAAATTGATATGAATTTGTTTAAACATTTCCAAAAACCGATGATATTGATCATCTAACTTTTCTTTGTTTAATTGAGACGGGTAAGGCGGAGTGGGAGAATTTTTAAAAATAGAGGGCGAAGAGACAACATCATTGGAAAGACACGGTTTATTTAAAATAGGGGTGATCGTCGCCTCGGGCTCTTCGTAACGGATGGACAGGATAATTCTTTCTCACTCCAAAGAGTTATAACTTTCGCTTGCTCTCTCGGATTGGGCTTGGTATTAGTGGGAAGAGTCCCAGGCGGTCGCTCGGATATGATTTTGGCGAGCTGCCCGATTTGATTTTCAAGATTAAATTAACCGTTCTTGTTAAATTACAAATTGTCGCCTCATTCACATTAATGTATCTTGAAAACATTTCCTCCATGGTGGGAGGTTTTTGAAAAATTGTGCGCAGGAGGAGGTGGTGGTGGTGTAAAATCGGATGGTGGCCGCATCACAAAAGCAGGGTTACTCCAAGAAAAATTCGGATGGTTACGCCATCCAGGATTATAATTATTCGATAAATTAAAAGGAGCATAAGAAGAAGCAAAAGCAGAAAAACTATTAAATGCAGGCCTGAGTATGTTCCCCAGATAATTCACCTGCTCGGCGGAAGCATTTACAGTTTCTCATACCTGGGGAGCGGAGGGAGCAGACATCTCCGTCATCTTCTTGTTCAACATCACTATTTGTAACGCTAACTGGGAGATCGTGTCGACCTCGTACATACCTGCAGATTTGTTTGGGCGCGACCTTGACACGTTCCACTGATAAGTGTTCATCGCCATGTTCTCGAAAGCTCAAGAGCGGCTTCGAGAGTTTTATTGTTCAAAGTACCACCGAAAGCGACATCTATCATTTGCTTAGTGTTTTGATTTAGCCTGTTATAAAATGTCTGCACTTGTAACCACACAGACAGAGCATGATGAGGGCATCATATTAATAATTCCTTAAATCGTTCTCAAGTATCATAAAGCGTTTCAGAATCGATTTTACTAAAAGAAGAGATATCATTTCTTAATTTTGTTGTTTTGGTGGACAAAAAATAGTTCGATAAAAACTTTTTCGTTAATTGAACCCAAGTGGTGATAGATCCCCTAGGAAGAGAACTCAACCACTATTTAGCTTTATATCTTAAGGAAAACGAAAACAATCTTAGCTTTATAGCGTCATCCGTAACACCATTGATTTTAAACGTGTCACAAATTTCAAGAAAGCTTGTTATGTGCACGTTCGGATCTTCATCTTGTAGTCCGTCAAACTGCACATATTGTTGCACCATTTGAATGATGTTAGGCTTAAGTTTAAAATTATTGTTCTCTACAGCAGGGCAAACAATACTTGTTTTTGTACCCTCCAGGTTGGGTCGGGCATAATAAGACATTGTCCTTTGCTGGTCAAGCTCTGGATTGGGCTAACCCATATTTTTTGTGTTAGTGTCTACGATCGACTCTTCGAGATCTATATGTAAATCCTGATCATGAGTTCGGATGTGCAGTCGAAGGGTGCGCTTGACCTTTGGATCAAAATGAATATCATGATTACCCGAAGAGCTGCTACGGGTCGAGCACTAGAAAGAGAGAAGAGAGATATAGAGAAAGAGAAGAAAAGGAAAGAGAGAACTAGAAGATAAAGATAAAATAAAACAAAAACGACACCCTTTTTTGGAAAATATTTTTTTGGATTAACTCTCGAACTTCCCGAAGACTACCTTGTGAGGGGCTCGCACCGGTACTAGGCAAAATGGTGGTATTTAAGCCAACCTTGCCATTTTCGAGAGAGTTAGGAGGGGTAGAAAAATGATGATGTGGGTTGATTAGAGAAAGAGAAGATTTTTTTTTATTTTGCAGAAGTAATAGCGCAGAGGTTTTCTTAATATTGACAAAAGAGTTCCCCGACAACGACGCCAAAAACTTAATGATTAATTTCACTAACAACCGGAAAAGGTAAGTGTACCAATTGAATCGTAATATCAAAGTCATATTAAAAAACGAGGTTGTCAATTACAATTACTCACGCCGTTAATATGATCCTACCGTACAATACGGGTGATAGACTTCTTAAACAATTAAAATGAAAACTAGAAATTGAAATTGCTTTGTAGAGAATTACGATAAGAGAGAAAACGTCTGGTCATGGATTACCGTAGAAAGAAATTAATATGAAAAAAAGAATTAAGATTCAATCTCGTAAATATCGCTCGTGTAAAACCACTACTTTAGTTTATATATTAAGTAGTGTGGGGTGCCATTAGAGGCTGAAACCGGCAAAAAAATTAAGTGAACCGGCACTTTGCGGTTTTTAACATGCGTGGCGTGCGGGTGTTAAGCGGCGCCGATAGGAATAAAGCAAAGGAAAACCGCTATTTCTCCTATTTTCTCTCCCGATCCCGCACAGTAGCGCAGCAGGCGGAAATCAGCCGCACGCCGACGGACGCTCCCGAGCGCTCGATCTTCCTCCGTTCTTCGTTATTTTTCCTCCGATTGAAAGGTAATCACTTCCTCTCCACTCCTCTTACTTCTTTCATGAAATTTTTGCATGGATTGTAGATGGTAGAAACTTTAGATTTTAGGGTTTTTGACAATCTTTGTTTATTTTCCTTGGAAAAGTTTCTGTAACGATTTCTCTAGTTAAACCCATGAATTTGGAGGAAACCCTAGTACTTGATTTTGGTGTTAGGATTGAAATAGGTGAAACCCTAAATATCCTTATCATGAATATTATGCTGCCCTTTCTCTAAACCAGTGAAAGAGCAGCAAAACCCTAAGGGTTTAAAGAGGTCTTTGACCTAATTAGGTCAAGTAGAACCCTCAAAAGGGATTATGACCTAATTAGAGACCTTAGTTGATATATTACAAATGAATAAATCTTGTTTTAATAATTAGGACAGCAATCTCTTAAAGGATGTTGAGCTAGGGAAGCAAAATTGGCTAGAGCGTAATGTTCCCTCGCCAATTGGACCAAAAGCCCCTTGATTTCGAGATAGAATAACCAACAATTAACACCCTAAATAACTCCTTGACCTAATTAGGTCAAGTGGAGCCCGTCAAGACCATCTTGAAGTGGTTGACCAACTTATGTGTCTTTAACAATATTCTCAATGTAGGATATGGCTTCACGAGGTAGTCGAAAGCAAAATGACGATGGTGGACGCAGGGATAAAGGAAAAGGGGTAGAAAAAGTGAGTTCTTACCCTTTGTAATCACTTAATTTTCATGTTTATTTTTCATGTTTATATTTTTATGTGTATGCTATATGAAAAGAACAATGAAAATTAAATATATGAAAATAAAGAAGAGGAAGTAAAGAAAAGAAAAAGTAAAAGAACAAAGAAATGAAATGGGCTAAGTTAGGGGTCAACCCAACAGTGGAGGTGGGGTGAATGTCCTCCCAACGATGATGAAATGAAAGGAAAGTGCGAATATGAAAAGACACGTTAAGAAATGTGTGCGAATATGAAAAGGCACGCAAGCGTGCTATATAAATGAAATGAAAGGTTAATATTCCCTTAACACTGCTCAATAACATCATGAAAAATTTAAAGAGACTAAGAGAGTCCAACCCATGAAACAATATATGTATGAGTAAAAGATAAACCAGAGAAGAAAAAGATTCATAATAAGAAGATGAGGAAACGATTAATGTAATATAACGAGAGAGAAAGTAATCAATATAAATTATGAAATTCGTAAAATGCAAATAAAACATCATAGTAAAAAGGGAATAATGAGAATTCATTTAGTCTTTGACTAATAGAAAATGTAACTAAACAGGTAAAGGCGGAGGCTTCACCTGCTAGCTCTAGCAGGCCCCCTACACGCCGGGAAAAGATGTACAAGATCTGGGTGGATGTCATCACAGCCGTCTTCGAAGTCATGGATGCCCACAAGGCGTCTTGTCGCGACCCCGACTGCCCCCACGACGAGTTTCAATTTTATTTCAAATAGTTTCTTATGGTTTTCACATGTTACAGTATAGCTTTTGGTTCTGAGTTACATGTATAGTTTTGAGCTGATGTGATAGTATCTGTATAGTTGTAGCTCAGATATTTTGGTGACTCCTTTTTGTTATATATATGTATCCAGTCACCTGTACTATACTGTATCAGATGTATGATAAATAAGATGGGATGTACTTTTCAGCACTTCTTTTACTCTGTCAATACTTATTTATATATATATATCTGTCATACTCTGAATTGCCTAGGAAATAGAAGATAAATGAAAATTGCGACGGTAGCCTAGTAAGAGGGGCCGTTACAATTAAATGGTATCAAAGAAGGTTTTTGTTTGGATTCGTTAAGGAGTAATAGAAATGCAAGAAATATAAGTAAAACAAACTGAAGTATCTAATTTGACGTCTTCCTGTCTCAGGAACCCTTTCGCACCTATTTGAGTAAACGACAAAGAGAGGAACTCGAAGGAGAAACTAGTCGCATGGCTGAAGACAAAATTAGGGAAAGATCAAATCCCCCTCTATCCGAAGTCATGCAAGCATTAGCTGAGGCTATCCGAATGGGCCATAGTGCTGTTGCAGTATCGCAACCGTCAATGTCAAGTGAATCTTACGTGAAGCAATTTCTGGAAATGAGACCGCCCTTATTTCGAGGAGGTTTGACCCCAATGGAAACTGAAGGCTGGATCAAGAGGATTGAAATAATTTTCAATGCTATGAAATGCCACGATGATCAAAAAATTGATTTAGTCGTCTTCCTACTAGAAGGAGAGGCTGATCGCTGGTGGGACAGCATGAGGCAAGGGAAATTTGCTGGGCGAAAAAATTCAGAGATTTACTAGACTGACTTTTTGAAAGAATTTGTTAACTGGTTTGTCCCTCCATCTGAAAAACAAATGTTGCAGGAAAAATTTCTTAGATTAATGCAAGGAAATCGTACAGTCCTTCAATATGAAGCTGAGTTTGCGCAACTAGCTTATTATGCAGGAGATATGGTCACCAAGGAAAGCGATCGTTGCTTTCGATTTCAATTGGGTCTACGAGAAGATGTACGGGTACATCTCATTTCACAAAGGATTAAGAATTATAATGAATTAGTAGAGACAGCTAAGTTGATTGAAAAGGATGTCGAGAGTTCGCAAAGGCGAATGGACTTTCAGAAGAAAAGACTGCCAGAAGGACAGAATATGGACTCCTCGCGAAAGAGTGGAAGTTCAAATTGGAAAAGGAAGAAAGGAGGTCCTCCATCACAAACTCGAAATGAAAGTGGGACTAGTAGTAATACGATGAAGCCCTTATGTTCAAAATGCGGAAAGAATCACTTTGGCGATTGTTAAAGGGTACCGGCGTTTGTTTTAAATGTCTGAAGCCGGGACATCGCCGTCAAGATTGCCCGTTGTGGAAAACAGTATCTGAAAGAGGTGGTCCTAGTCAGATATCAACATTTCATCACCTTGATACCAGCTCAGTTAGTAGAATGGATAAAGTAAAGGAATTGATACATCAGGATCTATGGTCGAAACTAGAGAAGACAGACAGGTGCAGCCTAGAGTCTTTAATATGAACCAACAAGGAGCGAAAGCTGATGATACCGTTATCACAGGTATGATCTATGTGCATAACCACCTTTTAAAGGTATTATTTGATACAGGGGCTAGCCAATCTTTCATCTCTACAAGAGCAATTAAACAATTAAGGTTGGAACCATATATATCGCTGGAAGAGTTGAGAGTTAAAATGCCTAATAATACCGAGATGACTACAAAGCTTCGATGTACAGTATGGCTAACAATTGATACCAACCCAGTAGAAGCAGATGTTGCAATTCTACCTCTATCTGAGTTTGATATCATATTAGGGATGGATTGGTTATCGAGATATGAAGTTATTATCAATTGTAAAAAGAAGGAAATTACACTCAAGCTGGACAATATACAGTGTACTTTTAAAGGACTAAATGAAGTTGCAAAAATTATGATATCTTCGTTAAAGGCACTGAAGAAAATACGAAAAGGTTGTGAAGCAACCTTGGTCATGATTAAGGGAACCAGTACGGTGACACGTGAGCCAACTGCAGTTCCTGTAGTATGTGAATTTCTCGAAGTATTTCCCGAAGAATTACCAGGACTACCCCCATCAAGGGATGTAGAATTTACTATTGATTTAGTGGAAGGAGCTAAGCCAATAGCAAAGGCACCATATCGCATGGCTCCTAAAGAATTGGCAGAACTAAAAAGCCAATTACAGGAACTACTTGATAAGGACTTCATCCGACCAAGCACCTCACCTTGGGGAGCTCCAGTACTTTTTGTTAAAAAGAAAGATGGTTCGTTTCGACTATGTGTCGACTATCGAGAACTGAATAAGTTGACAGTTCGCAATCAGTACCCTCTACCTCGCATTGATGATTTATTTGATCAATTAAGTAATGCAAAAGTCTTTTCTAAAATTGACTTAAGATCAGGATACCATCAGATGCGAATAAAAGAAGACGATATTTACAAAACTGCCTTCAGCACAAGATACGGACACTTTGAGTTCGTAGTCATGCCGTTTGGATTGACAAACGAGCCAACAGTTTTTATGGATTTAATGAACCGGGTATTTAAGGAATATCTAGATAGGTTTGTTATCGTATTTATCGATGACATCCTGATATATTCTGCAAGTAAGGGTGAACATACAGAACACTTGAGGATTGTGTTGCAAACGTTGAAAAGTCATGCGTTATACGCAAAATTTTCTAAATGTGAGTTCTGGTTAAATGAAGTTTCCTTCTTGTGACATGTCGTTACAGAACATGGATTATCTGTAGATCCAGCCAAAGTAGAGGCAATTATAAATTGGCCAAGACCGACTACAGTCACAGAAATTCGGAGCTTCCTCGGATTAGCAAGTTATTACAGAAAATTTGTAAACGTTTTTTCAGCAATTGCACTACCGCTTACGAAACTAACCCGAAAGAACGTTCTATTCCTCTGCATGGATGAATGTCAGGAGGCATTTGACGAGTTAAAAGCAAGATTAACTACTGCACCAATATTGGTCATGCCCTGTGGCATAGAAGGTTTTCAAATTTATATCGATGCATCCCTGAAAGGTCTTGGTTGTGTCTTGATGCAGAATGACAAAGTCATTGTGTATGCCTCGCGACAGTTGAAGGATTCTGAGCGTAATTACCCAACACATGATTTAGAATTGGCAGCTGTCGTATTTGCCCTAAAGATTTGGCAACATTATTTATATGGTGTTCAATGTGAAATCTTTACAGACCACAAAAGTTTAAAGTATATTTTCTCTCAGAAGGAAATAAATATGCGCCAGAGACGATGATTAGAACTTATCAAAGATTATGACATCGACATTAAATACCATCCCGGTAAGACAAATATAGTAGCCGATGCGCTCAGTAGAAAACATTTGGCACAGATGATTGTTCGGCTAACTGAACAAAAAGAGTTGTTACGAGAGATACAAAATCTTGAAATGTTTACATGTATAACTACCGCTCAGACTCGCGATTTATTCTTCCAACTAATGACAGAGCATTCCCTTAAAGATAGAGTCAGGAAGGCGATGAGCCAAGATCCTATATTTGTGAAGATTTTAGATAAGGTAAAAAGTGGACAATCAATTGCTTTTACAGAACAAGATGGAGTATTATTTTTAAATAGAAGGTTATGTGTTCCTCATGTTAATACACTTTGAGCGGAAATACTTTATGAAGCACATAACACAACATATTCAATTCATCCTGGGAGAACGAAAATGTACCAAGATCTCAAGCAGGACTTTTGGTGGCCAGGAATGAAGACTGACGTAATTCAATATATTGCTAAATGTCATACATGTCAACTTGTGAAAGCAGAACATCAGAAACCTGGCGGATATTTACAATCACTGCCGATTCCTGAATGGAAATGGGATGACATAACCATGGATTTTGTCATGGGATTGCCAAGGAGTAAAACTGGGAACAACGGTATTTGGGAAATTATTGACCGATTAACAAAAGTTGCACATTTCATTCCTATGAAAAATGATAGCCCAGTGCAAAAATTAGTTGATCAGTATATCGATATTATTATAAAATATCATGGAATTCCGCGGTCCATCGTGTCTGATAGAGATGGACGCTTTACATCAGATACTTGGAAACTCGTACAAAAGAAATTGGGCACAAAATTACTATACAGTACCGCCTTTCATCCTCAAACGGATGGTCAGTCCGAGCGAACAATCCAACTGTTGGAAGATTTATTAAGAATGGTCGTACTCAATCTTAAAGGTTCATGGGAAAAATACTTAGCGCTGGTGGAATTTTCATACAAAAATAGCTACCAGTCAAGTATTCAAATGGCACCGTTCGAGGCATTGTATGGACGAAGATGTCGCACCCCATTAAGCTGGGCAGAAGATGGTGATCAGAAGTTATTCTCAAAAAATCAAGTGGATAAGATAAACGATAAACTTACACTGGTACGAGAAAGATTGAAAATAGCCCAAGATAGACAACAAAAATATTATGATGCCAGACATCGAAGAGTAGACTTTAATGAAGGCGATATGGTATGTCTAAAGATAAAGCCCTTTAAAGGAACTTCACGAATCCGTCGACTTGGAAAGCTTAGTCCAAAGTATGTAGGACCATTCGTCATCTCTGAAAGGATTGGACCGGTAGCTTATCGCCTAGTATTATCAGATGCTCTTCAAAACCTTCACGATGTATTTCATGTCTCTTCATTAAGGAAGTATATAGCAGACCCAGAGAAAATAGTCTCTCCGGAGCAAGTGCAAATAGAACCGGATCTATCAAGTCCAACCGAACCATACAGGATTGTAGATTGGCAAAATAAGCAGCTTCGAAATCGAGAGGTTCGATTTGTCAAGGTCTGGTGGAAAGGGCATGGTATTCATGAAGCAACGTGGGAAAAAGAAGAAGACATGAGAAATCTCTTCCCTCAATTGTTTGATGTACTTTCAGATTAAGGATTTTCGCGGACGAAAATTCAATAAGACGGGGAGAATTGTAAAACCACTACTTTAGTTTATATATTAAGTAAGTAGTGTGGGGTGCCATTAGAGGCTGAAACCGGCAAAAAAATTAAGTGAACCGGCACTTTTCGGTTTTTAACATGCGTGGCGTGCGGGTGTTAAGCGGCGCCGATAGGAATAAAGCAAAGGAAAACCGCTATTTCTCCTATTTTCTCTCCCGATCCAGCACAGTAGCGCAGCAGACGGAAATCAGCCGCACGCCGACGGACGCTCCCGAGCGCTCGATCTTCCTCCGTTCTTCGTTATTTTTCCTCCGATTGAAAGGTAATCACTGCCTCTCCACTCCTCTTCTTTCATGAAATTTTTGCATGGATTGTAGATGGTAGAAACTTTAGATTTTAGGGTTTTTGATAATCTTTGTTTATTTTCTTGGAAAAGTTTCTGTAACGATTTCTCTAGTTAAACCCATAAATTTGGGGGAAACCCTAGTACTTGATTTTGGTGTTAGGATTGAAATAGGTGAAACCCTAAATATCCTTAGCATGAATATTATGCTGCCCTTTCTCTAAACCAGTGAAAGAGCAGCAAAACCCTAAGGGTTTAAAGAGGTCTTTGACCTAATTAGGTCAAGTAGAACCCTCAAAAGGGATTATGAACTAATTAGAGACCTTAGTTGATATATTACAAATGAATAAATCTTGTTTTAATAATTAGGACAGAAATCTCTTAAAGGATGTTGAGCTAGGGAAGCAAAATTGGCTAGAGCGTAATGTTCCCTCGCCAATTGGACCAAAAGCCCCTTGATTTCGAGATAGAATAACCAACAATTAACACCCTAAATAACTCCTTGACCTAATTAGGTCAAGTGGAGCCCGTCAAGACCATCTTGAAGTGGTTGACCAACTTATGTGTCTTTAACAATATTCTCAATGTAGGATATGACTTCACGAGGTAGTCAAAAGCAAAATGACGATGGTGGACGCAGGGATAAAGGAAAAGGGGTAGAAAAAGTGAGTTCTTACCCTTTGTAATCACTTAATTTTCATGTTTATTTTTCATGTTTATATTTTTATGTGTATGCTATATGAAAAGAACAATGAAAATTAAATATATGAAAATAAAGAAGAGGAAGTAAAGAAAAGAAAAAGTAAAAGAACAAAGAAATGAAATGTGCTAAGTTAAGGGTCAACCCAACAGTGGAGGTGGGGTGAATGTCCTCCCAACGATGATGAAATGAAAGGAACGTGCGAATATGAAAAGGCACGTTAAGAAATGTGTGCGAATATGAAAAGGCACGCAAGCGCGCTATATAAATGAAATGAAAGTTTAATATTCCCTTAACACTGCCCAATAACATCATGAAAAATTTAAAGAGACTAAGAGAGTCCAACCCATGAAACAATATATGTATGAGTAAAAGATAAACCAGAGAAGAAAAAGATTCATAATAAGAAGATGAGGAAACGATTAATGTAATATAACGAGAGAGAACGTAATCAATATAAATTATGAAATTCGTAAAATGCAAATAAAACATCATAGTAAAAAGGGAATAATGAGAATTCATTTAGTCTTTGACTAATAGAAAATGTAACTAAACAGGTAAACGCGGAGGATCCACCTGCTAGCTCTAGCAGGCCCCCTACACGCCGGGAAAAGATGTACAAGATCTGGGTGGATGTCATCACAGCCGTCTTCGAAGTCATGGATGCCCACAAGGCGTCTTGTCGCGACCCCGACTGCCCCCACGACGAGTTTCAGTTTTATTTCAAATAGTTTCTTATGGTTTTCACATGTTACAGTATAGCTTTTGGTTCTGAGTTACATGTATAGTTTTGAGCTGATGTGATAGTATCTGTATAGTTATAGCTCAGATATTTTGGTGACTCCTGTTTGTTATATATATGTATCCAGTCACTTGTACTATACTGTATCAGATGTATGATAAATAAGATGGGATGTACTTTTCAGCACTTATTTTACTTTGTCAATACTTATTTATATATATATCTGTCATACTCTGAATTGCCTAGGAAATAGAAGATAAATGAAAATTGCGACGGTAGCCTAGTAAGAGGGGCCGTTACAGCTCGACCGTGGATGCATAAAATGGATTAGAAGTTCGCTAAAACTAAAACCCCGTAATTTTAAAGTTCCTGAAATAAGATCTCTCTATCAATTGGAGAACTTAAAATCACATTAAAAATAACAGCTTCACTTTCTCAAGAGTGCATGCAACTCTATTCTTCTTTGAGAGATCTATCATATAACTGAGCCTCTCATCTAATTTGTATATGAAAACGGATTCAACTCTTATGCACCGGAAAAGATAAGAGTCAAAAGTGAGAAATCAAAGAATAATCAAGAGAGGTTTGTAAGAAAGAATGTTTTAAAAAAATTCACATTAATTAAGACTAGACTTTTCATGACCAAACGTTAGAGAATTACCTACTCATAATGGGGAGAACGAAAGCATAGAAAATAAAAGACGTTGCATTAATAAAATTGACGATTACGATAAGGAAATACAAAAAAAGAAATTACATGAAAGATGAAACTACAAGCATGAGTACAAAGAACTCTAAAGCCTCTTCAAATTTTATCACCCTTTACTCCATGGTTTGATGGCCTTTTTATAGATGAGAAATCAACTCTCACATTCATAAAGGGGGTGAATGTGACTTGGTAGATGAATGGTTGAAATGTGGCATTAAATAGATAGGAAATTTCAAGGTGTCCCAGGGGAGATGAATATGTGAGGTGGCGTGCTAAAAAAGGAAATAAAAATAAAATAATGAAACTTACGGCTGGGAGAGTTGGGTTCATGCACGGAGAGAAGATAAAGTATTGTGGAGTAATTTTGAGAGAGAAAGAGGATGCATGCATATCTAAGGTGGCAGGCTAGCTTTCAAGCATGGATTGATGTGCAGAGGTGGCAGCAAGGGGGGATGAATTTCATGGGATTTAGTGATGGAGAAAGGGTGAATTGGCGGGCTGCAATTCAAAGATGGGTGAACAAACTGCTTGGATGATGACTTTGAGGTTGACGGGCTGCAACTTGGAGGCTGCTTCATAGAGGTGGCAACAAGGTGTCTGGCGGCTTGCGGCTTCAATGCAATGCAGCGGGTCGCATGCGAAGGTGCGCGTGAAGATGGCGTTAATTCATGATTTCATGCAAGGGTGGAGGGATTGCATGCAAAGGTGCGCGCGAAGGTGGTGGCATGACTTGAATTCATGAGCGCGACATGGCTTGAACACAAATACTACAAACATAATTAAAACATAATTTAGTCAAATAAAAATGAAAAGATGATAATTATAACAAAATATAACTAAATTATAAATATTTAAATACTAATTTAAACAAAACTAAAAGCTAAAATTGCATAAAAATACAACTTATCAATTACAAAAAAAGGCATGCATGCAAGAACCAAACATTAATTCATACCTGTCACGATGTCGTCCTGCCGAATGGCCTCCTGCTAGCCGAGGGAGAATCCTCTCAGTTGACTCGATGGATACTGGGAAGTGGAAGACTCTGCCACCTTCCTGTTTTTAGCGTAGCTAAGATTTATCGCTTGAGCAACCTTAACAATCCGACTCTCTGTCTTCAGTGGACCACTTTGAAATGATCGTGTTATTTGGCCCACCTTTCCATAAGTGAAGCAAGTTATGGGTCCTCACACAGTTGTGGCAACCAAAGTAGTGGAGGAAGCGGCATCAAAATGAAAAGACTTCTTCCCGTGTCCCCCGCTCTCTGACTTTACATCAGAGTGAGACAATTTAAACTCTGCCATCATTGTAGTGCAGCCCTTCCGGTGATGAACCTTTTTCAAATCCATTTCGAAAGCTCTCATCGTCTCCACTAGGGTGTAGAATCCAAACGACTTGGACCACACCAATCTCAATCTCAGGTGGTCATGAAGACCATCATAAAATCAATGAATCAATTAACCTCCCTGCATAGGCATAGTGACTAGGTCTAGTGAACTCGTATGATACTCGTCCACCTTCATATCTCTCTGAAGCCGACGCAGAAACATCTACCTGAAGCCGACGCAGAAACATCTACCTGAAGCCAACGCAGAAACTATCCATGCGCCAAGAGTGTCGCGGCGGGGATGTATCACCTAAGAAAAAACTCAGAGAAGTTTATCATAAAGATTTGTAAAGCCCACCAAATCCTGGCCTCCCCAATCAATAAGAAGGTGAACAACGTAATCATCTTCTCTGATTGCACATCTAGTGTGGCAATCATTGTCTCTGCAATTATCCTCTAGTCACCTATGCACGTGAAACACACCGTTTAACGTACTGAAAAGCAACAACCATGAAACACTCAGGTTCCGAAGCAAACATGAACATTTATCCTTAAGTGGGCATTCTTCCTAACTAGTCTTTTAGATACTCGCACATGTGCAAACCACTCATTAAAATGGTTCATTCATGAATCAAAGACTACGGGATCGTATTCCTATGTATATGATACAAAATTATAGCATACCACCTGTAAATATAGTATAATATGAGTCAGATGGGCCCCCACAACGTACAACTTCACAAAATGGACATTATTAAATGGTATACAAACTTAAATTCATCTAACACAAGCAACTAGCAGAAGCGAAAGAGCATCAACTACTCAAATAAGAATGTCCATGACTGAAGTAGAACTCAGACTAATGGTCATTGTAAAGAAGCAAATGATAGTCCACACAATTCAAAATGAAATACATCACAAGGTATACTTAAGGCTAGCAGGAGCGGTACATACAATGAAATAAAGACAGTAAATAAACTATGGGGCAATATCTTTTCCTTTTCTTCTTCAAGCGATTTTAGGCTTTGGCCCACTATGCGCCACCGCGTGGTACGCTACATGCAACCAAATACAAATCAGAGAAAATGAGGGTTAGTTATAAGTTGACCATAAACCATGGAACGACCTCTCCCCTCGGCCATCCTAGCAGACTCCGGGGAGAGTGATGCAGGACGGCGAGTAGGGTTTGCGCGTCTATCGGCTTTTTCTAGGAAACCCTAAATGCATGCAAGGAAATATGAATTTTGCAAATAAATAATTTGAGCAGGTGTTGCGCAGACTCCATGAAATTAAGCAACATTTTTTTTTGTAAAGCACAAAAAACTATTTTGTTAAAAATATGAATTTTCTTGAATTAATGGTTTAATTCTGAATTCGGGGAAGGAAGTTCGCAATTTTCGTTCTGTTCCCCTTGTCGTAGCAAAACGGAAATCGTGAACTCCAAATATGTTTCTGTTTGAAGTTTTCGGTGTAGCGTTCGCTGACAAAATTCGAGCGAAAACCCAACAAGAATCTATTTATCCTAATGAGAGTTTAGACACACGCAAGGAAGAAGATAAAAACAAATTACTCACACAAAAAGGCGTCTTTCTGTATCCGGAGTCGACGGTGATCACGCGAGAAATTTCTCGTCACCTTCGAGCTTCCACTCTGAGGTCGGCCGCTATCGTACACGGGACCCAAGGAGAATTCGCTCACTCTCAGATGAAAGTGGTTCCACGAAATCACTCACTCTAGAGAAGCCACAAACCTAACAATCTAAATTCACTCGCCCTCGCACAGGTGGATCCACAAAATCTGTAACACAAGAACTCAAATTCATTCACTATTCACACAAAGAGGTTCCACAAAATCTCTAAGCACAACTTTTCTATCTTATATACCACAACAAGCTATTCAGTTTTCTAACTATTCACGAAAACAAATTTTCACACTTCACTGACTAAGCACAGTGAAATTGATTTTACTGTTCATTAACTTAGACCTTACAACAAGTATTTCAAGTCACTGTTCATCTTCTTCAGAAGAAGCAGCGGCAACACAGGAGTTCAAGCTCCATATTTCACCAATCTCCAAGTTCTACCCCTAAACATCAACTACCCTCACACGGGAATCAAATCAAGCAGACTGTTCCCATTAACAGTCACTTTACAACACTTAAACAGGAATCTAAAACAAGCAGCAAGAACAGAAACTTCACTTTCATAGAACTCAAAAGGGGAAAAAACACGGGCAGCATTAAATCTTTCATCAAAAAAATCATCCCCCTTCTACAGGACATGGATCTCCTATTTATAGGGTTCTGAAAACAATACAATAAAATAAAAACGACATGAACTGAACCTCCATGGGCGATCATGGCCGAGCTCAAATCGTGGAGATGAAACCACCAAGACAGGGGCATCGTGGCTGAAATGATCGGAGAAGCAGCGCCTTGCCCTGCGAAGCTTAGACGTGGTTGGGTCGTGGGGAGACCATGCGTGGGGAGACCATGTGGGGAGACCAGCGTATCTGTCGGCTATGTAGCACGGGGACGGAAACGGGATACGATACGAAACTGATACGAGAAACGTTATTTTTTAAAAAATTAAGATACGAGAAACGTTTTTAATTATTTTAAAATACATATTAATTAATATAAGAATAAGACAACTAACAAATTATTTGTACATATCTTGAATTGTAATGAAAAAAATTAATAAGACTACATTATATATCATTGACATTACATATAATGTTATAAAAAAATTCAAGTAAACAAGCATCATAAAGAACAATCTATCACTGTAAATACCATAAGCAAAATTAGATTACTTAATAACATGTAGAGAATACAGATGTAGTCGTACTTAGCAATGTTTTTAGGCATATATTCGATATTAATATGATGCAGAAAGAAGAACCAGGAGAAGAAGAAGAAGCAGGAAAATAAGGAGGAGGAGGAGGAGAAGAAGAAGAATGAGGAGAAGGAGAAGAAGAAGGAGAAGAAGAAGGAGGAGGAGGAGGAGGAGGAGTAGAAGAAGAAGGAGGAGAAGAAGGAGAAGAAGGAGGAGGAGGAGAATAAGAAGGAGGAGGAGAAGCAGGAGAAGAAGAAGAAGAAGAAGGAGGAGAAGCAGGAGGAGGAGAAGAAGAAGAAGCAGGGGAAGAAGCAAAAGAAGAAGAAGGAGAAGGAGGAGAAGAAGAAGAAGCAAGAGAAGAAGGAGAAGCAAGAGAAGAAGAAGAAGAAGAAGGAGAAGCAAGAGAAGAAGAAGAAGAAGAAGGAGAAGCAGAAGAAGGAGAAGAAGAAACAGAAGAAGAAGGAGAAGAAGAAGCAGGAGAAGAAGAAGAAGAAGAAGAAGAGAAGAAGGAGAAGAAGAAGAAGAAGCAGAAGAAGAAGAAGAAGAAGAAGGAGAAGAAGAAGAAAAAGAAGCAGGAGAAGGAGTACCTGCAGGATCGGCGGAATCAGGAGCGGAACAGGAAAACCTAATGCGTAAAATGAAATACGCGAGCTCTATATCTCACGCAATCGCTTATCCCCGTTGCGGGATACGCGATTCCGAAAATAAAATATATTTTTTTAAAAAAAATGTGTTTCCTGGAGTTTCGGAAACTCGTTTTCGCGCGTTTCCAGACATTTCTCGTATCTAGTACGCGCTCGAGTCGATACGTAGACCATTTTTAAGTATCTGTGTTTTGTAGTCTGTCGGAAATGGCGCGGCTGCCGAGCCCTAGCGGGCGCGTGAAATCTGTCATTCCTACAGCTCTGGATCGGGAAGATAATGAAACAACGGTTTTTTTTTTATTACAGGGGGAGCAGCTGGACCGGTCTTGAATGATAATTAACAAAACTCTATATTTATATGTATCTTTCACTATTATAAGGGAAACGTTGTCTTTGGTGAAACATTCAAAAATACCAATTATGTCCTCATTTTTATATTTTAATGACTTGACATGTATTATAATATATTTCAAAGAAATTAAAATACAATGTCCATTCAAGTAATTACACTATTAAAAAATTAAAAGTAATGATGAAATCCATTTAAATTCAAAAAGTTTTTTAGTAGAGCTCCTACACCTACTATGGTAGGTTGTCATTAGGCATGTCAGCGATCTATTCAAAGAAGGTTGTCATTAGGCATATCAGTTGTATTTTCAAGGTGATGACATTAAATCAATCAACTTTATTAAAGTCAAAATTAATATTTTTAGGTCAAAACGTATATTGTTTTACAAAATAAAAATTGTAATATTTATGTATATTTTTTTACGGTCATTTTGAGTACTCATATGTATATGTTGCGGGTGAAACCCGCCTTGATGGGGCGGACGAAACCCGTCGTCGCCGGTCGGGAACTGTCGCCCATGGCCATAGGGGTGGAGCCCCGTGTCAGGCACTCGTATGTATGTATGTATACATAACATATATATATATATTCACACAAATACCTTACACCATTACACAGTAAAGTAAAATAAAAAAATGACAAAAGTAATGCCATTAGTTAGGGCCAGTAAAGGTCCGGTCGGACGCGACGTCGGGCACTTCTGTGACGATCCGATATGGGTTGGTCTCCACCAACTCTCCCCCTCTCAAAACCACTCATCTCTGGTGAGTGCTCCGAGCGGTAGTGTTGTAGAAGATCGGCATCTATGCGTTGTAACTCCTCGGCCAAGACCCAACTGGCCTTGGTCTCTGGCCTGCCATGCCAACTAACCAAATATCTCTGAAAACCACCATCAGTAGTGGTCATTGTCATCCAATATCTGCTCGGGAACTAAGATCTGTAGCGGAAGTCGATCAGTAGCTCTGGGAACTGGCATGGATGGATCTCCTGGTGTTTCATGCTCGACCTGAAAACTATCGGTGGAAATAAGAGGAACTGCAGGGGACGTATCCGTAGCGAAATGAATGTCGGTATGTCCTGAATGTGCCTCCTCTCTCTCACTCACCAACCCAGAGGAATCAAATGGAGGAGAAGACAAGGGAAAATCTAAAGACTCATGCGGGTAATCGTGGAATAAACTCAGATCGGCTACGTTAAAAAAAGGATTTGCTCCTCAAACGATACGCATCTCAAGTTCATATGCAATTTGCTCAATCCGCTTCACCACTCTAAAAGGTCCAGTTCTACATTCAACTAACTTCTTTACGGTACCTGACGGTAACCGTTCTAGATTTAGCCAAACCATAACAAAGTCTTCCACTTTAAAACTAGTAGCTCTTTTGTGCTTATTAGCTTGAGTTGCGTAAAGATCATAAGTACCATGCAACTTTCGCTCAATTTTTTATGAAAATCATGTAAATGCAATGCATACTCATGTGCAAACTGGCTAGTCCTAAAAGCAGGTGGTAGTGGTTCTATGTATTTCATTTCCCTCACTGTCGGATTTATTTATCATGTACTATTTATTATCAGTCATTTTCTTTTGTATTATTGACAATTGCTAGACTATTATTGATATACCATAATATAATATTAATGACATGTTCACTTCTTTGGTTTATTGCATTTACATTTTTACCAATACTGTGTGCGACATGAGATTTTATTAAAGTGCATGCGCGTCAACTTTAAACTAAACCTTTTGCATAAAAACAAACTAGTTTTCTCAAACAAATTATTTTAAAACTAACATTTTAATATCAACTCCAGCCTAACAGACATAGAATTTTTCTTCGCCCATGCATGTGGCATCACGGCCTGCCCATAGTGCACTCTGATAGTTGTTATTAAACGGGTCATGATAGGATCCACAGGAGCACCAACAGTGTCTTCCCGAGGAACAGTCATCGGACTACCGCAAGAAGAGGTAGGCTGAGATAGAGGCACGGATGCAAAAGAAATACACGTAACAATTAAGATGAGAAATAATCAATAAAAGTAATATATTATTTACGTCCTCACAACGTAGGGACAAAACAGGGTCCCAAAACATCACAGTGGAGTAAATCAAACGGTGTCGTAACACGTACATCAGGACAAGGGACATAACTAACTCTATGGAGTTCAATAAAATGACAAGACTCACAATTAAGATGAGAAATATGCCCAAACTTGGGATACAAATGACGCATAACATGAGCAGACGGGTGACCATGCCAATAATGAAAGTCCAAAAACATAGCGGAAGAAGCAGAACAAGCGATGGGTGAGACTTCATCCGGTACATACACGCCACCACTCGGCTTCCCTCTACCAAAAATATGTATGTAGCAATGCAAGTTAAATCACGTGTAAACTTACTAACAGACAATGAGTTACAAGAAGACTGGGGAACGTGAGCAACTGATGACAATGTCATGTTATGAGTCACATCACAGCTACCAAACACAACAATGGGTACAATCGATCCATCCACAACAATAATCAAAGACCCGCCATGAGATTTGTATGTGTAAGATACCTGAGGTACTAGTAAGGCGATCTGAATTCACTGAAACTGTCAGCCAACGAACCGGGTGTTCTGAAGTGCCCAATGGCTGAATGGTTTGTTCAACAACAACATTAATAGTCGGAGGATCAATTTAGAGTGCATGTAGACGTTGATACTCCTCATCAGATATCTCAACCGTTCTCGAAAACCCAGATTCAGAAGTCAAATCAGCAATGTGTGCAGAGTGAGATGAAGGAGATTTGGAGGCCTAGTTAGGCTTCTCATGGACAACCCAACAAGATTCCTTCGTGCGGCCCCGATGCCCGCAATGAGTGCGGTGTCTCGTGTCGGTGTCACGACCACGTTTTGAGCGGCCTCCATGGCAACTCCCCTGTCCCCCACGAGAAGCAAGAGTCAATGGAACCCAAGAAAAAACACGTAGTGAGAGTGTGGTAGTGGTACTGGCTGTTCTGGCTTTGGTCAAAGGATGGTACACACTAGCAAATGTCAGAGTAGACGTACTCGCTAGAATTTCAGTCTTTGTTTTAGAGAAAGTCAAATAAAGGCCATTTATCCAAAGTAGAACAAGGTGCTCATGTTGGGCCTGGTGTTCCTCCTTGGTAAAAGGGATCTCCCAAAAATCCAAGATCTCGTCAGCAAGGATCTTCCATTATGTGAAGTACTCGGTAATTGAATGTGCCCCTTGTCTCAGTTCAACCATCTTGGAGAAGAGCTCACCTAGACGGTATATTGTTCATCTGTGAGAACATCATATGTAAAGTATCCCGTAGTTTCTTAGTAAGGGGTAAGGATAGTAGTAGCAAGTGTCGCATTAGGAGGAAATGTACTGTTGTAATCCCATGGGGATACGGTCGTCAGAGCGTTACTAGTAACTGAGGATGATGCCATGACCTAGATGAAGATCTGAAAACAGCAACCAGAAAACTTTTGTACTTCCAGTTCATATCTGAGAGGTAGCAACGACCACAATGGAGCAGGTTAGAGGAGCACTGAGCAAGATGGATGGCAGCGACATCAACAACAACAACAATGACAACGACATCAGCAGGTCGGCGGCATAGAACCAGGGCAGGTTATCCCTGGATTAGTCGAAGGTAAAGGGCATCTTGACGTGAGCCCTAGGTCGTCAGGAGGCCGACGACAGCCCATTTCTAGGGTGCAAAAATCCCTGCAGATAAGGGTATCGATGACGAGGGAGGGAGAAGAACCCATGGAAACACGTCAAAGATGATCAAGACAACGTCATCTTCAAGATGTCATCAAGGCAACGTCAATTGGCAGACGCAAGAGCGTCGGGTTACATCCTAATTTATCTCTAATACCATTGGACTTACTTTAAATGATTTGATACCTCAATAGAGGTACAAGGCCTTATTTATATAGGTATACATAGTACGAAATACAAAATACAATAATACATGAAATATATCTAACAAAAACTATTAGCCATGCACAAGGTTTGTGAATAAGTGATCTGAGAGTGAGCAAGGAATATTTGCCTTTTTGCTAAACAAGATCCATTGAACTCATAACTTATTACATCCTTTTTATGAATGTCAACTAGTATCATAAGGAAATTGATCTTGGTTGTTCAATCATTTGATAACCAGAGTAATTTCTTGCTTATGACGAGGCGAAGAAGGCCCGCTCACACGCAGGGGGGTGCGAGTCATTAATGAGATACCACTCTAGAAGAGTTGGAATTATAATCTTGCGTATGAATCGATGGGCCAAGGGATAGTCTCAGGTAGACAAACTTTATAGGGTGTACACCTTCCAAAAGGTAACGGAGTTGTGCAAAAAATTCCTTGATCTGGACGGAGATTGATCCTCGAGTGCAAGGCATATGGGAGCATGACTGCAAAACCCACCAATCAAGCATGGAAGAAAGTCATCTTTCGTTATCCGACAGTGCCGAGTGGAGGGGACCTCGCTCAATGGATAAAATTTACTTTATGGGTAACAAGCTGGTCTTCCCCAGAAGTTGAAGGAGATCCACATCTTCGCACCAACATAGATTCCGTGAGATCGAACCCGCTACGGACTGCACTTTGTCTCTCATTGGGGGCCTCCTGCACTATCAGAATCATCTGGGCATCTCATTCATGTCAACATACATCCTTCGACTCCTGTCTAAATTGAACTCCATGCCCTTTGTGGATCACACATTTACTTTCCACATTTAATAATGACTCAACCTTTTGCTCTTTTGGCATGGTATGCTTCAAAGCGTAAATAGTTTGCAGCAAACAAATTTTGCATGGGATGCATTCATACAAAGAGGCTCAAAGGAGCAAACTCAACTCAGGTTTGGTGCATTTATTCCCGCCAGTAGAAGATGAAGATTGAATCAGAATGATTATAGCATATGCTACTTTTATATTTAATGTATTTTCAAATTAAATTTGAGACTCGTCCTTATTTTCTTATGACCTACTTAAAGTTATGTGCGGAAGCTACAAATAGTCCACGTATGACTTATTGTATTACTGTACTTGTTGGTGAATGTTAATTGAGCCTAGGGCTTGACATGACTTTCACGGTAGGATTCATGTTGTATTTCTACCTTCCAACTCTTTCCATAGGAACAGATAGTAATGGAGGAATTCTTATAGTTTCTTACATGTGTTGCCACCTAAAGAAAACCGTTTGGATTGAAACAATTTCCAATTTGTCACCTAAAGAAAGCCCTTTGGATTGAAACAATCTCCTGATGAATGATTCGATACAATGAGAACCAACATACTTTATATGGTTTTGTCAGAATTCACATGATCACTTTTTATTTATCCACAAGACTTTGGATCATATGATAAGTTTGTTATCTAAGTTAATGATACAGTTGAATAATAGGAAAAGAAATACTTGGTGATTATTATTCATCCACAAAGGGGTTTTAAATAAGGAATACATGAACTCTTAAAGTTAAAACTACAATGTGAGACTAAACCCAACTATGTTACGGGTCTGCCGTCATTTATCTTATTATATTAGTATTATATTGTATCGAGACTTTATTATGAGTCAAGTTAGAGTATTTTAATATTTCGCATATTGTCCTTGTAGCGGGTATTTACGCCCCCATCATTTGGGTCTTATATAAGCAGGTCTTGTCATGTATTTGGGGATATGAATGAATAAAGTAAAGCTATAGTTCCTTCTCATCATTCTTTGGGGTCTTCCTCTCCGTCTCTTCTCCAAACCCTCTCCTCTTAGGGTTTCTTTTCCCTCACCTCCACCCTCTCTTAAGTTTCTTCTAGGGATTGTATCCTCCCGCTGCCCTCCACCGTATCCATCAAAGTAGGCATGTAACAAAATACACCTAAAGGCTTTAATAGACTGACAATTGACTCGATATTTCCAACAATCCCCCTCAAGCTGGAGAGGAAGCCTTGAGCATGAAAACACCAAGTAAAGGCAATGGAGGTAGACGATGTGGGACAAAACATCAGATGAGCTATCGGGAAAAAATTCAAACCGGGGACATGATCATATACGACGTAGACCCACACATGATGTGTAATACCCCAACCTAGTTTAACATCAAAGCAGCAGTCCGGATGAGCCCTCCAATAAGAAGAAAACTAAGTAATAATATTAAAACTGGTATTTAACAGACAAAATTAAAATGTACTAAAATCAAGCTTACAACGAAAGTAAGAAAGACTGAAAAAGGGTAAACAGGTGTACCTCAAAAGTTGATTCATAAAGTCAACTAGTAATGAAAAAAATCATACAGTTTGCATTTACTGAAATCTTAAACATAGTCTGATACAATAAAACCATTAAATCATCATGATACATGCTCAAAAATAAAAGTTGAAGCACAAATACTTATCCGAAGGTAGCGTACCCGTAACGGATACGTATCTGGTACCGGTACGTACCCGATACTCGACGGATACACCTATGTGGATACACTTGGACATAGTACAACATTTTACATATTGTGATAAGAGTCTATTTTTCTAGAGTAAACAAAAGTTGGCTCTATGCTAGGAAGCGTTGGTACGTCAAATTAAGTTGTGTAACTGTATTGAGTATGTTTTTGATACAGGTACATTTCAGTTACAAGTACGTGTATTAAACGTGTTGATACAACACAAGTTATTAACAAAAAAGCTAACTTGTCTCTAAACTAACCGGAGATTGAAGATGTTGATCTCCAACACTGAAGTTGATCTTCAACAATGAAAAAGAAGAAAAAAATTGATGAGTAAACTTAAGTTTAATTTTATCTCTCTTGGTTAAACATATAAGATGTTAAATTTTGTAATATTTATGAATGCTTAAGGTTTGAAAATTTCATGTTATGTTGCATTGATTTGTTGACTTGTACTTCAAGTTATGATTTATGTTTGATGTTTCGATGATTTGAGAAATATTTATTGCACTTGTGATATATATATATATACTATTTGTTATAACGTATCATGTCGTACATGTATCCTTGTTTATTAAATTTTGTCGTGGCGCCGTACCAGGTTTGTATCGTACCTGGTACTCGTACTCCTATCGGTGCTTCCTAGAAAACAATTAAATTGAAAAAACAACTGAAATGAAAGACAAACAAGTATGAAGGACCGCGTTGCTTATTATATATGTAGCTCCCCACTGGTGACCCCTGTAAAAACAAGTTCCAAACTGGGTCAAGCCCGCTGGAGAGTAAGAAGACTACTCACAATAACAATAGAAAAATACATGATTAATTTGTATATGAAAATATAAATTTAGCCTATTACTGCGTGTTTTGTATCACTTGTCTGCGAAACTATAAGTCATCTTTTGAAAATATGCATTATGTTTTTTATCTTGTTATTTGAGTTCTTGTACAAATTTTTAGGTGTCCTGATTTCTTTTTTAAAAAGTTGGTAATCTAATTTTATGGTTTATAATTCGCAGGTTAAGTCTGGTTTTGAGCTCAAATGGCGACCCGAAGACACCCTGAACAAAACTGAAGTGCTCCCTGAGTGGAACATGGCTCGCAACTAAAAAACTCAAAGTCTGAAACTGTGGCTGACAACCCCTTGTCTGAGGCTCATATGAACTGCAGGCCATATGAGAAAGGGGTCATTGATCTGAAATTTATTGCTTATTTTAAAATTTCCTTCATCATCTCTTATTTGTATTTACTCATACTATTGGTGTATGTAATAGAATTACACATTGTATATTTCATGATACTCAATGATTGTCTTCATCATGCATTACTAAGCTCTGTGGTAATTATTTTTCTGCGTTGTCTGGAGTAATTTAATTATGTATACTGGCTTGCATAATTAAATTACAAAATCATTCTTAAATAACTTAGTAATTGCAATTATATGGAGTGGTATGTCTAGCCAAGTGGAGTCGAATTTCTTACCTCAAGATTGCGATGTTCGTAAACACGCTGTGGCGGCATGCTTTCTTTCTTGGAGTTCTTTTCCAACCGCAAGAGATTTCTGAAATAAAGAGTCAAGGTTTTCCTAAGACAAAATTATAGAGGGGCAAAATGATAAGTAAAAGAGAGGAGAAATCCTCACCTTGATTGGGAAAATTTTCAAGGTTTCCCCAATCTAATCTCAAACACACACAAATCTGAAATCGCACAGTGAAACCCCAAACGATTAGTGCTTGCAAGAAAGACTTGGAAACAACAAAAGATTCACTAAGCAAAACTCTTAACACTGATCACAATGGGAGAGAACGTGGGGTGAGGGCCGGCAGATCCAGGAAAAGAAGTCGACGAGGCACATATTGGGGGAAGATGCGGTCGACGATTCTCTGGGAGCCGCTGGGGACAACCGACGATGACTCCAGGCGCGAGGAAAGGAGAAGAGAAGATCGACGAAGGCTAGGGTTGAACCTGCGCCTCCAAACGCAACCGAACTGGGGGCTGGCTTTTGGCACTGTCGGCTGGAAGGGCCAACGAGGGGGAGCAGGGGTGTGGCGCCTGCTTTTGTGTGAGCCATCTAAGAGACGGAGAGGGAGCACTGCTTTGTCGATCGGCAGAGAGGGAGCGCTGCTTTGTAGATCGGCAGAGAGGGAGCGCTGCTTCGTGGATCGGCAGAGAGGGTAATTAGGGCTTTGCGTGAAGTCACGGGAGGAGGATTTAAGGCGCGGTTGATTCCTTATACCGAGCGGTTACGGGAGAGAATAATGCATGTGGGGCGGAAGTTACGGAAGGAAACATCACATCCAATTGTTTCTTGTGTGGGGGGGAAAGGAAGTAACTGAAAATAAATTTCAAAATCGCCACTGCCTCCTACGACACTTAATATTACGAGTGTATTTACTACCGCAAACCCCCAATTTCACCAAGCAAAATTTCTATAGCTTCCTTTGGTTATTTTATATGAATTATTGCTTAAAACGTGCAAGAGGCCAAACTAAAATCATACCACGCCACGACGATGGTTCGATCAAATATGCTCGCGGTCGGAACCTGAAATATACAGAGCGCGACACATAAAATTTTGGGTGTTACACGATGTAGGTCTCACACACGACATGGACTCGCAGGAAACAGGTCAACCAACATCATCAACACACACATGTGGAAGGTAATGAAAGATGTGGGGCTAATCATCAAACAGACAACCGTGGATAATCCTCCAGAGATAATCTGTCATGAATAATCCGCACAAAGGGCGCTCCCACATGACACAGACCCACATGAGACCGTCTCGCATGACACAGTCCTACATGACACAACCTGATGAGAACAATCAACAAGGATCGTACCACATCACATGCACCAAAGGAAAGAAAAATTGGGGAGAAAGAAACAACAAACGACATAAGCCTAAAAACTGTGTAGGACTAAGATGAAAGTCGGGAAATATCGTCTGAGTCGTCTTCGTCCCGAACACTCCCCCTCACGTGGAACACACATGCATGAAGGCATAAAACACACTAACAACAATGCAAAGACGATTAAAGACACATTAAATTAAAAAAATTAACCAAAAAACAACAGAAAACTTCAGCTTTGGCGAGAGATCAACGCCCAAGAAGGGGTATCAACAGCTGGAAGTGTGGAATCATCATAGAAATGAGGGCAGCGAACACCGGAGTTGGAGCAGCAAAGTGGTAAATGCTGGATCATAGCAATACAAGGGATGCAGTCCGGACAGCATTGACAGCAGCACCAAGAATGTCAAACATGATAAATGTCGATAGAAACGACAGAAGCGGAAGAAGTATGATCTGCGGCAAAAGAGGTCGACGAAACTGCAAAAAGTGTCTTTGTTCCTTCTAATGATAGAAAACACAACCCCAGCGTCCCCCAGCGGCTAGAAGCCGAGAAACCAATTGTCGACGAGGATAATTGTACGCAGACAAGAGTAGTAAGGGGGAAGAAGATCCGGATAAAGTCGACGGGATCAATGCAAGAAGTGAATGAAAGCAGCGAGATGAAAGCCGCACAGGATCTATGAAGGAATAGCGCCAAGAGATCCCCACAGCTAATGAGAGCGTCTCATGCGAGAGAAGTAGAACCACGCAATCAGAGCGGCGGCGAAGGAGAATCGCGCGAGGATCAGCGTCGACGGGAGATGGGAACAAGGGAAAGCCTGGCTAGCGACTCCAAACAAAGAAAGCCCTACGGCGCTCACGAAGGAAACATTTTTAACGCTATGATACCATGTTGAATAGTATGGAAAGAAATACTTGGTGAATATTATTCATCCACAAAGGGTTATTAAATAAGACATTCATGAATTCTTAAGTTAGTTAAAACTGCAATGTGGGACTAAACCCAAATACACCTAAAGTCTCTAATAGACTGATGTTGACTCAATATTTCCAACATATACATATTGATTGGTGGAGATGATAAACATATTGTAGAAATACTTCTATCTTATTAAGGATTTTGGTTGCCTTTACTACATCTTGAATATTAAGATGCATATTGAGAAGAGTCGGCTAATGGAAGGAGACTAATGGAAGGAGACGTTAGTAGCTACTATATGTTTCTAGCTAGTTCATCCTTTGAGGTGGCAACAACATACGAGTTTATACGGTTAAAAATCATTCTTGAAGAACATGGGCGTGATACAAGGGAGGGAGTTATATATTTTCATTGTGACAATTATTCAACAATCCACAAAGCCTCAATTCAAATGTTCCATTAGAGAACAAGCACATTAAGTTTGCTTGTCATTTCAACGAGAGAAGATTCAAGCCAAAGTTGATCTCATTCACATTTATAGGATAAACCTGCATAGGTGTTAAATTCCAACATAATAATTTAATTAAATAGATTATGATCAACCAATTGAGTAACATAACTGTGTAACTAAGCCCACTGAAACAGCGAAAGAGGAGAGCTGCAGGTATTCACAGTTTGGTTCCTTCTCTCTATTTCCATCTCTCTTTTGGTTTTCTCATCTCCAATTTTCCTCTTCATTGTTACTGCTATTAGGGTTTGAGAATCTTTTACTCACTCCTTCTTAACAATATGATCTGTAAAGATTGATGGAAGTAGCAGCTTTAGGAACGCCGAACGGTAGAAAAAAAAACTATTATATAGGTAGTAAAGTTTAATGCCGAAGGATTGCGAAGAAAAGGGGCTAGATAAAACATTTTTAGATAAAACATGGATAGAATTTCTTCAAGAAGATTTGTGAAAAATAGGTACCTTATTTAGTACGAACACTCAACAAGAAAGAATAGTACATGGGTGAAGCTGACTGACCAAATAGTAAGATAAGACTATGCTAAAGATGATGACAAATGCGCTAAATTTTTGGTGGTAATATGATTGCAAGAAGTTTGTAAAAGGTTTTCTAGTAATGACATAAACCATTAAAGATGTTCCGAGCAAAACAAAATACCTATAGTAGTCTTGGAAGAAGTCAGAAGAGCTAGACTGTATGTTCTGTTGCAAGCCCTCAAGATTGACTCAATTGCAGATTTCACTTTTGGGATGTGATGAGCAATATCATGATCTAAGATTGCAATACTGTGTCAAACCAAAGAAAATAATAATGTAGACAGACAAATAAGTAAAGTAGATTTATAAGAAAGATTTACCTTGGAAAACCTCCAATCCAGGATGTTTACTTGAGGAAGACATGGCAATGGAAAGCAAGGCGCTTAGACCGATAACTTTTGCATCACTAGAACTATCTGGTCGCAATAAATCCAATATCATATGGTTCATTGAGAAATCCAGATTGCTTTCAGCTATAGTCACACAAAATTCAACAAGTTTATCATGCTGAGATTCCTGGGTTAACAAGCCTTTCCTTAGAACAGTCAGCAACTGTGAAGTTACACTATCAAGGTAATCCCATACACGATTTTTTGGCTGGTAATTAGCATATACACTCAGATAAAACTTCACCACACGATGGAGACAGTCCAGTGTCATTGAACGATGGTTCTTATCCTGCACAACATATAAAGCTCAAGTAATATCGGAGGTTTGCAGAAAACCGTACGCTTTAAACGATACAAAGCATCCCCATCGGACTACATAACACAACCACCCTGTTATTTTCTATTTTTAATTAAAAAAAAACAAATTGCTTTGGACTTCAAAAAATTTTCACAGTATGAAAGCCTCACCCGAAGATGCTTATACAAAAGCTCCATATGTGGCCCAAAATTACTATTGAATGTTTGTGTTAGATCACCAAGACACTCGAAGAAGAAGAGTCACCAATGGAAAACCAACCTGAGAAGTGAAGCTTTCAGAATAAAGAACTAGTTAAAGTTCAAAAGTATCAAAAGACTTAATAGATTCCATCAAAGTATCAGAAAAACAAATACCTAATTTTGTTCAAAAAATCTATTCAAAAAAAATTCATAGAAATGAAACCATTTTTTTAGTGAACCAACAATTAAATTATCTGAAATAATGCCAATTATAGAGAAGTAATACCCAGAACCTTCAATTGATGACTAAGTTAGTGATGCGGAGCGGAGACGTGCACCACATAGGAGGATGAGTTTTGGGTCCGTTCGGGATCGATTGGCGACTCACCATATATGGCGTACCCGAATCGATGATCCGCCTCCGGGGATGCGTCCGATCCGCGTCCCGATTCAATTTCATATAACCTTGTTATTTTTGCATTAATTTTGTATGTATTTGGGTAATCCACCTCCGACCAATCATAGCCGTCGATGGTGGGATGTCCATGTTTTCTTTCATTATAAATAGAGTGTTAAGGGAGGCTGTTTAGGGCTATTTTGCAGGTTTTCGAAATTTCAATCCGGAATCCGGCGATCACCCCGCGGTGCCGACTCCGTGGAATCCTAGGCGACGACTCCTGAGCGCCCATCCTGCTCCCCAAGGTACACCCAACCCTAGCCTCATTTTTCTCACTTCTAACCCCCTTACCGCCACCTCCATAGTCCCCCATAGCAGTCGTCGGTCTCCTGTAGCCGCCCGCTGCTTCCAACCACCGCCTCCCCTATCCCTTCCTGTCCGTGGAGCCACATATCAGCCTGCCACCCACCCCACTCCCTGCTGCCACCACCCATATCCTTCCCTCCCGTGGTGCCACCTATCAGTCCGCTAACCTAATCCACTTCCTGTTGTTGCCTCCCCTCCCAGAACCCATTTCATGTTATGCCGCCACACCCCCACTACAGATCCAGCTCCTGTGATACCCCACTGTCTCCCGCCATTTGTAGCCCTCCTCCCT